>SMGT01003593.1:57348-74210 GCA_004794575.1 Lanistes nyassanus | reverse complement strand
ACCAGCCTTGCTTATAGCAGTGGAAGAGAAACAACAGCTAGCAAAAATGGATACTTCAGTGGTTACCATGAACATAATCTTTCAATGTGTTGTTTTCAGATAGGTCAGTAAAATTTTCATTGAAGAGTTGGTTTGATGTGTTAGCTGATTTGTTTTAATGTCTTGAGTCAGACTAAGGCACTGACCCATTGTTTGCTTTGCATTTGCAGACAAGTCAAAAACAAACATTTATTTGCCATTACTAATCACTCTGAGGTGTGTGTTACAATAATTTACACTAAGTTTTTGAATAGTTTAATATAAACTGTTACACCATGCATGTATGTCTATTTGTCTTGATGTCTGCAAATATTTACCGTAAGGTAGGTAGCATCTGATTTTTAAAAATGCATTTTAGGCTGTTGTAAATTATCCCATGTTATTTTTCCCATACACAAACTCATACAGTGTGCTGGATCTGATGGTATGGGCAAAAAGTCTGTTAAAATAATACATTTAAATAGGATTAAGTGTTTTTACAGTAGTTGGAAAATTTGCTACACAGTTCATATATTTGCTTGTCTGAAATATGACAGTTATGCAATGGAGCTAACAGGAAATGTAAAATGCTAAGGAAGCATGTAAATGAATATTTACTGTGTATGTGTGCGCGAGCGTGTGTGTGTGTGTGAATTTTTTTCTGAATGACTTCTTGGTGTGTGCATAAACAAAACAGGTGACTGCATTCAGGACACAACAAACAACGAACAAGCAGCAAATAAGAAAATACTGTGAATCAGAATGACTGCCCTGCCTCTGTATGGCACATGCTACTGTATATGTAGCTTTCATTATACCACACTTCCCACCACAAGCAGAACAGAATTAATAAAGTAGCGCGACAATCATTAAAAGCTTCATGCTGGTTTCGGCACAAAACACCGCAACCAAAAGGGGCGCAACTCTAGAAGCACGAGTTGCTTCCCTCAACTGGGCAGATTTTCTTAACAAAGCGCGAAGAAGAAGTGAAGTATCCGTATATGTAAGGTCTGTGCTAGTAGTAAATAAATGTGATGGGCACAGCCATCAGGGAGACAGTTTTGGCCACGCTCACAGCCACAGCGTACGCCGGGGGCGGTGCCCAGGTCGAGTACTGCCAGGGAACCGTGGTTGTGACGCACTGTGTCATCTTACAGGGTGCTGTGCTAGGCTCACTCTCTTTAAATGTTTCTATATCCTTCTAGGATAGTTGCAGATACTAACAACTAACAACTCGATATACTCTTTCAGTAGATACTAAACTCACCCAACGTCTTAATAGATTAGGTTAGTTTGTAGGCATATTTCTTATCTTTTTCTATTCACATTAGCTAGTTTAACTGCCTTTTAACATAATTATCTTTATTTCCTTCTCACTCTACTTAACTTTCCTTAACACTAACAGGAAGAGCAGAGCGCACTCTCTTTATCGCCTATTTTCATGTTCGTGTACATATATTCTTTGTATTTTTAATATTAAGTCTTGTGCATGTAGCAAACACAAAATTCGGCATCAGCCACATGTACGCCGGCTTGCTGCTGCTGGCCCAGACAGTGCCCCCGTTGCAGTTCGTGCCCTACCCGATAAAAGTGGGGTACAGACCGGACAAAGGGAGAGATAAAGGGCAGAGTGCAATGGGGAGACGAACCATGTAGGCAGACCACGAGCGAGCAGAGCGGAACGGGCAGGCTCTCAGAGCGACCCTAGCTGTCGGGCAGCAGCAGCGGTGGCGGCTCCAAATAAACACATGTAGAGGACGAAAACCTGCCTTTGTTGGGAAGAGAGAGGGAGGGAGAGGAGAGAGAAAAACTTACGGAGCGAACCTGCTCCACTACATAAAAAAAAACAACTTTAAGAACCATCCAGAAATGAACAAATTGAGAAAGTCCCAGATCATCAGGACATATTACAAGGTGTCTTCTAGGATGGGTGGTTTTTATTTTTTGTTCCTTTTCTGCTTGTGATGGGTGGGGGAGGGGCTTAAGGCCAAGTCAACAACACATTATTTTTCAAGGTGGTGATTGTGAAAGGCAGTGCTTTTGGAATTTTTGAAACGGTTAATATCACTTCTAACCTGAACTCCGAGGGTCATTTTGTTAAAAAAATAAAGCAGAAATCCACCAGCCAATCTCTGAATCATTCTTGAATTTTTGTGCATAAATTACCCTGTTGTGTGTTATCAGGAGGTCTGACAGAAGTCATATTTTTGTAAAAACTGATGTTCTATTTGTATAACAGTGGCATGACAAACACACATTCTCCCCTGCTGCACACCTGTCCTGCCACCTGCTGCTCCCATTCCTGTTTCCTCCAGGATCTTCTGGTCGCTGCAGTCTAGCTCCATAACCTGGACCAAGACTTGTGCCAGGCGGGACATGTGAGGAAGTGATAGGAACAGGGAAGAGGCCTGGTTGCCTGTCACGAAGATGGTCATTTATTAAACTACACTTGTGACCTGCCTTCGTTAAATTGCCCTTCCATTATGGTTTCAACAGAGTTCTCAACAAACAGAAAAAAGAAAACAGTACCTCATTGTAATTTCTGTTGGCTGCAAATAAATTACATCAGTAACTGGGGAAATCTATAGAAATATAATCAAGACTTGGAATGAGCATCACTGCTTTTCCATGTATCCTCAGACTCAGGGTAAATGGATGGATGAACCAGTGGTTAGAGCGCTGGGTTCCAAACCCGTGGGTGCTGGTTTGATACCCATGTGCTGCACCACACTTTCTCCAACTGATCCAGCTGGGAATGGTTACCTGTCCCATGGGTCAGGGAAGGGAAGACAGAGAGGGAGAGGAGTTGGGCAGCACCCTCATAATGCTGGTTCACAGAAAATTGCGAGTCTCATACACCCCACTCCCCTATGACCTAAACAGGTTACAGGACAACCTTTCATACTCAAGCCTATCCTTATCATGCCAAAGACACAAGCTTTGTTCATTTACAGCTACACATCCCATCACACAAATGTCAGTTTATGATCACTACAAGAAGGCACATGACTTCTGGTTCAAGTACAAAACAATATTTTAATTTTTATGGTTGTAATTCACTGCATCATAAAATAAACATTTTTGTGAGACTCACCCAGCATGGAAATGTAGCCATTTAAGAGGTTTATCAACACTACCTTTTCTTCTTCATCTGTTAAAAGCATAAAATTAATTAAAATATATTAGGAATATATGATCACATCAGCGAAAGAGAAAAAGGGTGGCAGGAAATATATGCAAGAAAGTATATGTGTACCTTTAAGTCGTGTTTTGTCTGCGAATCTGTGTATAAAATAATGCATTTTTATGGTCAAGATATTGTACAGTGAAGGTCCAATTATGTATAAGGAATGATTAATAAAATTTTTGGCTATTTTAGTTTTAGTATTTTTCACAGAATTTGGTTTTCCTGTCCTGCTAGTGTATTATATTACAGTTTGCACATATAAACTGAGTATCTAAACTAGCTTGTTTTATCAGATGCACACAAATGCACACTAACCATTTACCTTCCATCTTTATTCTCCGTGCAAATGATGTCGTTAATACCAAGAGTCCTTCCTCTAGCATTTCCTCCAGTTTCCTGCAGTTATCATTTCCTTCCTGCTTCTCTCGAAAAATCTTTAAGGCATTTACTGCTGTTTCAGATACCTGAACATATTCGTCTGCCATCAGCGAGACCAGGATTTCTAAGATTGTTGGCACACATGACTGCAAGGACCTAGAAAGACATTGCAGCATATCCGACATGAGCTCTGAAGCTATCTTTGTCTTGTTGAAAATCTTGAATCCATTTATAATGTGGTCACCTATGAAACCTTAGCAGACAAGCTAGGGACTCCAGCAAATTGATTTCCTAACAGAAAGCACTTAAACTAAAATGCACATGTAAAGCAAATTTTTAAGATTTCTTGAAACAATGAACAAAAAATTACTTTGTATTCCCTTGGTATGTTTTCTTTAAAGCCTTTGAGACAACAGACATTTCTCTTTACTTCCTAGGTCAAAGACTTGAAGTAACATATATTTACCCATGACATTCAGTAAGAAGTCTGTCTGCCATCTCTGCTAGTATCTGTCGTACTTTCCAGCTATCATGTTTCTTCAGTTTAGAGAGTTCCTTCAGCATAAAGTCAATTCTTGGGACAACAGAATCTACCCACTCATTTGTGCGTTCGATGATCAGATTTCTCAGTTTATCATCCACTTCTGCTTTGTCTGGAAGGAAGCAGAAGCAAAATATATATGCAAATTGTCATAGAGATATCTATTTCTATTTATCAATTTTCTTAATATGCCCTGGTAATGCCCTGAAACTGTCCATTGTGTGTATTGTCTATCATTTTAACTTGGCTCAGTTCTGTTGTTAAATTAGATTATCTCCAGTGGCAGTCACTTGTTCCTTTTTCTATTAATGTCTGGTGCCCTCAAATGAATATATAGATTCCACTTTGGTTTTTAAATAAATTTTTTTTCACGATTCACATACTCAGAAGTTGTCTAGTCAAATAATAGATCAGGTGTTCAAAATATTCACTATTTAGAATTGACTTGAAACACGAGAGTTCTAACAAAAAGTTAATCTGGACCAAATAATGATGGGAAGAGTGAAAGGGCTATTTACCAAGCCAAACATGATTGGTTTGTTGCTCTTCAGTCAGAGAGTTATCGCCCATTGTCAGACACACCACATCGGTCCATATACAGAGTGCAGTCTGTAAAAATATAAGTTTTGTTTAAATTTAAACAAACATATATGTAAATCCAGTTACCCAGCCTCCCAAAATGTTTGATTTAAAGCAAACTCAAGAATGTTTGCATGTTCAGAATAAGATAATGTTCATCATGCAAGACGCACTAGCTTGAAGTGAAGGTTAACAAGAACAACACATACGGTACAATAACTTAAACAATGATAAAGGATTTTAAAGTAATCCAAATACACAGCAGACAAATAACTAGATATACAAGGTTAGATAACACTGTTTTTCTTTTTTCACTCACGCAGAACACATGATGTCCTTGCTTGGTATCTCCCATCACAACTTTCAGCATAGCTGTGGAAATACCTGGCAGTAAGCCTGCAAACCTACTTCCCAGCTGCCATGCCAACTGGTCTGCATCTGTTGTAAACATAAATTTTTAAGACGAACATGGCATCTCTAGTATGATGAGAGAATGAGTAAATTATGTGAGGCAATAAGCAACATTAGTAAACGTCTAAAGAAGGAAGATCAAAGCTAAGAAAAGTTGAGAGGCTTTAAAACATGACACATGGGAGACAAAAGGGAAAGGTGGGGTTGGAGGGTAGGTTTGAAGGTTTAAAGATCCCTTTTATACTCTCTGATTTCAGGAACATCCACTCCTTTCAAACTTTTTAGAAAATTGACAGAAGATCCAGTGAAATGATCAATAACAGACCCATTACCTCAAAAACATTTAGCAAGTAAAACAGCAGAATCACTTGCAACTATAGCAACGAGTTATGGGATCAAAGCAGCAGAAACCACTGGGGAGAAACAGGTTTGTCATTCTTTAATGACATTGTTTAAATATTTATTATTTAAATACTCCATGTTTAAATTTCTATGATTTAAATTACTATCAACTGTGACTGTTCATATGGTCTTCCATAATTAACTATGCAAACTATCTGATCATGACATAATGCAGGAAGCGATTCTGGTTTACTTAAATTTTTGTATACACCTTCCAGCAACTTCATCTCTAACTCTAGATTTGGTATATTTTCACCTTCAGGCAGTGTTGATCCCACTTTCATTTTGTTTTATTTTTGTTTTAAACTAAAAGTAGTAAGGCCTAACAGTGAACATCATCGATATTCTCTTCCATCATGGGTCACAGCTGTTTGGCTTAATTTGAGGTTTGCACTGCTTGCTGATAGAGATATATGTAACAAGAACCACTGTATTTGAAATTACTTGAGAAACATTTGTACCCAAAGGAAAGTCTTGTCATAAGCAAGGAAAATCAGTACCTTGACTGTCTTTCTGCATGAGAGTTCTGAGCCCTTGCATAGCCTTCAGTTGCAGATTACGCCCATGTTTAGTTTCTGACACCAAGGAAACCATCTGTGAAACCAAGCTCCCAAGAAGAGGCAGACTTCTGACGGCAAACAACTGCCTCTTGATGCTGCATAAACAATCACAGGGAAAAGCTGAATCTCAAAACTTAGAAAAAAATGACAAATACAAAAAGTTAAGCTTTTCCAAATCACCAGCCCTATCACCACTGTCATGTCTGAATCACATTCCATGTTTTAATGTTTTATATTTCTTTCTTATGTGATAAACTGATCCTTACCTAAACCTTGACAAAAAAAATAATTACTGGAACTTACACAATTGTACAATGATAAGTAATCGTAAATCCTTTACAAATGCCTAGCAAGAACCAGCTACACCATCATGACTATTAAGTGGTAACATGGCAATTTATGTATGTAAATCTCATACAGCATTAATATTAATAATAAACGTGCCTGGCATTGGCACTTGTCAGAAGTTTTTCAACAGCATCCAGCAGTGACATCATCTCCTCTTCTGACAACTTTTCTTTTCTTTTGCCATCTATCGTTCAGAAAAAGGAGGTACATCAAGCAAAACATGCAAAATTATTAAGTGTGCTGATATTACTAGTACACGTAATGATGAAGTGTGTTGAATGAATGAAGAATGTGGAAAATTGAAGAGCTGCATGCGCAGCATTCCAAAAGAATGTTTTGAGTTATGATCTTTTACATATAACTGTTCCTGTGTTTGCACATGCATGTGTATGCACACTCATACATGTGCTGGCACACATGCAAATGCACAGAAACCTCTGCATAATCTAAACTCAAGACTGCCCACCTTTAGAAACAGCTAGCCTGAGACATTGAGCCGAACAAATTAATACAGACATGAAAGCCTGAAAGTTTGTTGCTGAACTACAAAAGATGGCAAACTTCATGAGGTGTGAAAGCCGCTAGTATAAATATATAAAGAATATAAACCTTCCTGAGGCATGAAAGCCGCTAGTATAAAGAATATCAACCTCAGCCAAAGAATAAGAAGGAAAAGAACTATTACCTGAAGTGACTCCGAAAAACATATCCGAAAGAAGGCCAATGAAGTCCATGAATATACTAGGATTGTGGAGAGTGCTTTTGGTCAGTACTGCGACTAGAGCCTGGCATGCGTTCAGCAGAACTTGCTGTGGCCTGTGGAAAATGAATCAGTCATGCAAATAACATTATACCCACAAACAAACATGAGTATGTATAGATGTATGCACCACCTTGCAACCACTGAAATCATCAGGGTCATTTAACAATTCACAATTTCACACTGTAGAGATCACATATCAATTCATTACAGTGTGCATTATGACATATAAAAACAAATTTTTAAAATTATTTTCTTGGAATTGCTTCAAAACAGTACTAGATATCACATGGCCGACCTTATCCACACGACTAGTTTTTGGGATATCATCATGCACTCTTCTATCTCCACGACTAGTGGTGCACTTTCAACGTGTTCTTCTATCCCCACGACTTCAGGTCATGTGTTTTCGGGATGTGTTCTATCCGCACGACTTGTCGTGCACTTTTGGGGTACATTTTTCTATCCGCACAACTTGTGTAGTTACAAGTTGCAATTGATGACTCCGAAGCACGAGGTGTTTAAATGGAAAATTATTTATGAATTAAAAATTTGAAGGCAGTCGCTGCCTTTACAGGCTAGCAAAATGACTTGAAATGTGTAGAGGAAGAAAAAAAGGGTGGTACAAACATGAGATTTGAACCTCAACCTTTGATTTTACGGTCTCTCAGTCTACGGCTGCCTCGACCCACTTAACCACTCAGCTACGGACTGGCTTGGCCAACAAATGTTTATTATAAGAAGCTGCTTTTGTCATAGAACTAATTTGGGGAGTCGCTTTACAGGCCACTGCATAAAATTTGAAACTTGACAAACAGGTACATGTAATTTTAGCATCATAACATTATTGATACCTAATCGTACAATAGCAGCTGGTCATTCGGATAAGAAATGTACATCATCAATGCAAGACTCGCATGAAATTTGTGTGGAAAAAAGAATGAGTGCTACTAACACATGACTCCTCTATCGTGCAGATAGTCACTCCTCATATGGTCAGTACATTTATGTACTCACATGGTTTTACTCAGGCATTGTTGAAAAGTGCAACGAATTGGAAACATTACAAACTGTTGCAGCTCTTGCACAACTTTTGGATCAATGGCATTCACAGCTGACATAAAATCTTCTAAGTTCTTGGTGCTGGGCGTCTGCACAATCTCCATACAGACTGGTCGAAGCCGAGCCAGTGCCAGTGTTAGAGCACTAGGGTCCATCATACAGTGAAAGACTGAAGATTATGTCTGGAAGGAAAACATTGTTAAAATATTCTTGCATTTAGTTATGCTTATGCGTGCAGTGGCATTTTCAACATGCACTTGGGAATACACGCAAATTCTGAGAAGTAACTTACTAATCAAATAAAAATCAGTTCAGTGTAGTAAATCAGACCCACACGTAGTGACGTAGCTTGTAGTATTGTGTATAGAAATTTCAATTGCGCAGATAACAAAATATATTGAGCTATTTACAAGATCATTAAAAGAAATCGAATATTACAATCCACATATAAACTGTAAATACTAAAATAGACATTCATATTTCGGTTTCAACCGCCGTCTTCGGTTTTACTACAGGGTGATATTCATACTGCAGTACTAAAAAATAAGTACACTGACTAACAGAGTTAGTACAGACTATACAAATTGTGAGTGTGATTGTAAACAACAGGAATTTGCACTTTTCTAGGAATCCCGATAAGTACCATTCCAAACATGTCCTTCACGAATACAAAAAGTAACTGATGCTCTTGCTGCTTACTCCTCTGATGATTTCGAAAGGAAACGCGACGAACAAAACTAATACCACATAATAATGGGAGATAAAAAACACCCACGACAATCGGCTTGTCTCCCTTTGCACTAGCTAGAAGAGTGGCTTCCACCGATTTGTTAGAGGATCGAAGACGCCTTTGCTCAACTAGAAAATACCATCACCGAAAATCCCCAGATAGCAGTAACGGTGAAAATGGGCACACCATGCATCACGAGTCATTCATTAAAAAAATGTGTTTTGAATGATCTACATTTTAAGTGTATAACTTGACAGGATGGGGGTATGTTTTCTTCGTCTCTAGGGCAGTCGAGGACAGTGACGTGTTCTAAATAAATAATGACAACAGTTACGCACGCTAACAGGTTATGCATGTAGCTTGAGCGTACATGTCGAAACAGAAGAGGTAACTTGTGGTCTTATCTTCATGTCTTTTTTTAAAGAGCGCTGCCTTACTTTCAAGTGACACTAGAATCTTTATAGACTATGATATTATGCGACCAGAATATATTCGAAAATATGTTCTCTATAGAAAGCGCCAGAACGATTTAAATTGAAGTGAATTGTATATCTGTCTTCCTGGAGGTTTTTTTCAATATCAACTGTATTTTAGTCGTATCTGCTGATAAATACTTTTTAATTTTAAAAAAAATATTTCTTAAATACAATCTTTATAGTTCTATAAAGCAGTTCTTATTAAAGTCATAATTATGTAATTATGGTTTTAAAAGCACAGTAACAATGAGTGAAGATGTCTTTCAAACGCGAAGAACTTATAGAAATCTATGGTTAGAGAGAAAAAAAATAAAACCTTTTTTTACGTTAGGATTATAGTGGGTTATTAAACTCAAAACTGTGTTGGGTTTGGCCGTCAACGCCTAGAAACGGGCGTTAATCGGTCTTAGATAAAGAAAGAACAGAAAACACGAAAGTCAAAATTTAGACAGATTCTTATTTTAGTTACAGCAATATCGTTCCCACTAGTGTGTGGATCACAGAGCAAGTGCTTAGATTTAGTGTGCACGCGTGTGATTGTGTGCAGTTATGTTCGTGCTTGGCTGAGTGCAGGTGCATATACCTGCATGTGCATGCGCATGTCTGTTTTCTTCATTCTTTACAACATGTGGGCGTTGACACCCAAACAAGAAATCGTCCTTGTTCCTGGTCAACGAAAGTTATGTAATTTTTTAAAAAATCTATGAAATGTTGAAAACAGCCTTATAGATAACGGATTTCCTGGTTATCGCAGTGTTACGCCCCTTGTACTGGTACTGGTAAAAATGTCGACAGCTGGTACGTTTTCGTCATGTCGAGTTTCTATTACTCGTGCAGAAAAGGGCGGATCAAGCACAATAAAGTGGTAATTACTAGCAATAGGCAGGATCAGCCTATAAGTTTATATATATATATAAAGTAAAGGAAGGTTAAGCTTCGCTAGTTAAGCGGTGGATGTGAACTGCAGCCCGCCGCGATTCGTGTTCCGCGCAAGCCACGGTGAACATGCGCGGCTGCATGCGCATGTCGGTTGCTGGCCACAGCAAGGGATACTCCGCAGCGTCATTTCGTAGTTATAGTGAAAAACCCAATTCGTGGTGAGCGATAGCTGAGACAATTTCACGATTGTGTCGCAGGTTCGAAATGGATATTCGTCTATGATGGTTTTTTTTTTAGGGGGGGCGGGTAGGAGGGAGCGGGTTAGGTATTAGGTAGGGCTACTGTTTTCGTGTATAAGTTCAAGTCTGTGTTTTTGCGCTAAACGGGATGAAAGGTGGCAGAAATTTCGCGGCTGGTTCTCATGCGTATCTGCACTTTGACCATAAAAGTGGTCGTAAGGTACACAATTCGCTCTATTTTACGTTTAGGGTGGGGGTTATGGGAGGGGTGGGTGGGGATATAGGCAGTAAAGATCTTCCAGGAAATTGGAACGGTTTCAGTGTCGACCCTAAGAGATTAGCATATTTTTTGTGAGGCTTTATTTTTTTTAGCTCCAGTTTTTTGTTGTTTGGTTTTTTTTGGGGGGGTGGGGGGACTTTTTCAAGCTCTGTGATAATGAAATGTGTTGTGGAACTTACTATAGTGACCGTAAAGTGTATTCCTCCAAGAATTGCCCAATTAAGATCAGATTTAATATGTACGCCATAGCACCATGCTACAGACGGCCAGAAGGAGAGGGAGATACGCACAGACCTAGAGACGGAGAGAAGGAAGGGATGCTTCTGTACAGTCGTGCTGATGCCCATCTAAACAGAAGTTGAAGAGAGTGGTAGCCAGGAAAGGAGAAAAACACTGGAAAAGGAGAGGAAAAAGAAATAGAAAGAGGGGAGGAAAAAGAAGAGAAAGGGGAGAAATTAAAAAAAAACTCCAAAACCTGCTTGAAGTGGGTAGTTAAAAATACTACAGAACACTGAAATGAATTAAGTGAGAAAAGGGTTTATGCTGTTGCTGTAGAAAAAGTGAGATTTAGAAAGCGAATAATAGCCTTATACTCCACCTAGAACCCTCCGCTTGTCTGTTGATGCCTCTATCCTGGTTGTTCCAAAAGTCAAAACAAAGTCTTTCGGACAGCGCTTTTTTTTTTCTGCTCCAACGGTCTGGAATTCTCTTCCCGTCAGCATCCGCAATAACTCTGACTCAAATTCCTTCCGTACTGTCCATAAAACTCTTCTTTTTCGTCTTGCTTATCAGTTACCCTGAGTGTAATCCATATGTGCGTATGAATGAAAGATTCCAGTGTATTGTGTGTGTGTGTGTGTTTGTGTGTGTGTGTGTTGTGTGTACTGTAAAGCCCTGTGAGCTCAGTTGGGAGATATAGCGCTTTATAATTATTTTGTATTATTATGATGATAGTGAACTAAAGAACATTATCTCCAAATAAAGCAATAGTGTATATAAAGCACATTTTCGACTCATCAGTTGTGCTTAACAGAAGCGAAAGAGTATGTGGAATGTAGGAAGGAGAAAGAGCCAGAAAGGAAGGGTAAGAAATAAATGGTGCAAAGTGTTAAAAAAAAATACTACATGTAATGGTGTAGGTATTATAGAGAACATGGAAAACCATTTTAAAAGTCAGTGCCGGATTTTTATTTTCACTGCAGATAAATTTGATCAAGAACAGCCGATTTTATCAGCACATATTAAATTAGATAAGATTTTCGCAGCTTGTGTCTGTCGTGTTTATTTACGGCCGGGTCTGTCCCCACGTTCACCTGGCGGCCTGAAGAAGTCCTCGTGACCAGAAACGGCTCTGTAGACACCAAACATTGGGAGTTACCCTATGGCGGTAAGAGTGTCGTAAAAAAAAATCTCACTCTTTAGTCGAGGGTCGGAGACTTACGTGTTCTTGAGTTGTTGCTTCAGAAAACTTATGTAGAAAAAATAAATCTGTGCACTAAAATCTAATAGGCTTAATGTTTACAGTCGTTTGCTACGCGACTATTCTGGACAGCTTACTAAATTGCTAGAATTTATTTTAACAGAAGAAATGTTTGTCAATTTAGAACATCAAATTTGTCAAACAATACTCGGAAGACACAGCCATACAGCAACAAAGAGTGACCTGAATGAGATAGAAATACAGAGAGGTGCGCGCGCACAGAGAGAAAGATGGAGGGAGGCGAAAAGGAGAAAGAAGGAATATTGGTTATAGATGATCATTATAGAAAACCAACTAAACAAAACCACTGATATGCTCAGTCAACATTAAAGTATGGAGCCTTTACTCTAGGGATCCGATGAAATAATCTGGGCACGTTTTCTTTATGTCTTCGGGGAAATTCTAGTCACGTGCTATACTCACAGCTGACATTCCTGTTGACAAAGGACGTCTGTTATGGACTCATCCAGAGCGTCATTCAGTGAGAAGTGTGAGTCACACCTGGTCTTGCACTCGGACAGATTGATATGGGTGTCTGCACGGATGATGTTACCCACCTCCAGCCACACCAACTCCTCTGAAACATAATGTCAGTGTGGCTTGGTGACACTGACACCTGAAATGTTTGTGTCAAAGTGTAAACGTAAAATGTTTTTTGAACCAGGTATAGATCGCATCTATGTGTTTTGTAGGTTTACTGTCTCGTATTGTAAGCATGATGCCTCCGTTCTGGTCGTTCCAAAGGTCAAAACAGTCTTTCGGACAACGCTCTTTCTTCTTCTCTGTTCCAACGGTTTGGAATTCTCTTCCCGCCAGTATCCGCAAGAACTCTGACTCAAATTCCTTCCGTACTGCCCTTAAAACTCATCTCTTTTTTTCTTGCTTATCAGTAATCCTGTGTGTAATTTATATGTGCGTATAAAGGACGGATTCAAGTGTATTGTATGCGTTTTATGTGTGTGTGTGCTGTAATGCGTTGTGAACCCGGTTATGACATAGAGCGCTATATAAACATTTTGTATTATAGTAAGACTATGTATGATGACTTTTGAAAAGATTTTTCTTTTCAGGTTTATCGCTGATATTTAAGAAAAACTAATAGAGAAGTATAGTGCAGCCTCATTTTCATGAAAGCATTTTCTTGTACCAATCGAGTGCTTATTCCATGGCTGATTGACACAACGCGAGTAAGATAAAAGCATGACAAGAGTCATTATTCAATTTTCTTGCCGTCTACATCTAGGATGATACATACATATGTACATGTATACATACATAAGTATATGTATCATCCTAGGTCTACACAACTAAGGCGGGTGTTGGCTGTTGCTAGCGTTCTTACCAACAGTGATTGTGACGGGTGGCTGTGTCTCTTCGGGACGATCACGCTGCGCCATCGCGGCCACACACAGAGCTAGGATCAGCACGCACTTCATTCTTAAGGTCTGAAAGAAATGTACTGCAATGTTTGAGTCTTATAACTAAAACTCTTTTTACAAACTCTCCGATTTATTTTTTATGCATTCACATTGCCTTCATATCAAATAGATGTGATGAAATTTTAAGAAACTTAAATTTACAGTTTAAGCGCCACCACCGACCGACGAAAATGCTATCATTGGGCAAAGGAACCTAGATATACTCTAACATTTACATTGTTCTAGCAGGAGTAGTGCATCTTGTTTTTATGACCATCGACAGAATTTAACAAAGCAGATATTAAGTACAGATACGAGACAAGAACCTTTTTCAGCATACAGTGTTTGAGGTTTCTGCCATTTACCTTTTCTTGACGGTGGATCAGTGGGTGTCGAGAGAACTGTGAGTCGTCCTTCAAACGGGAAGAATTTATAGGAGTTTTCCAGAAGGCCAGACCCAGTAAGCGGGTAGTGAAAGGAACAGGCATTGGCTGAAGAAAAATGGGTTTGGTTGTCAACGCCTCAGAAATGGGCGTTATCGGTTACTTCGTCTGACAATATAATACAATACAGGACAAAAGTCAAAATTGAGATCGATACATTCTGTATGTTATCTTGGAAGGCATACACGTACATGAGTGCGTATATACTCTCTCTCTCTGTGTGTGTGCGCGCGTGCGCGCTGGGTTGTGTGGCTTCATTCGTATGGGTCCGCATGAGTGTGAGTGCGTGCGGGTATGTTTTTATGTGTGTGTGTTCACTACAGAATGCGTGTGTTGTGGGGATAGGAATTTACCATATTTGTTTGTAGGCGAGCTAAGGGTGTCATATAATTTTAATAAATAAATGTGAAGACATTTTCAAATACAAAATAGTTGCAGACAAGCACACACAGAGGAATACCCCTAGGCCCAGCTACGCGCACACACGGTCATACAGGACTGTTACTGATCAAACACACAAACTGTTAATAATCCCCTAACATGGATATAAATGACTGTATTTCCTCGGTTAATATTATGTCGTGGATATAGCTTTCTTCTCACCATAAAACCATGCGCGTCCATTGTATTATCACGGGATGTAGGTGGTTAGGGTAAATAGAAGAATTCTTGTAGTAAATGAAGAATCTTTGGTATTTATTATATACTATTTGACCTCACGTGTTTACTGTTCTAATTCGTATTCTACGTGACTTTCAGATCGCGAAAGTGCTTTTCAAGGCACACATACTGCTAATCCCCTAGCATGGATATAAATGACTGCTTTTCCTCGGTTAATATTCTGTCGTGGATATAGCTTGCTTCTCATCATAACCTTGCGCGTCCGTTACATTATTATGGGATGTTGGTTGTTATAGGACAAATACAAGACTTCTTGTAGTTAAATAGAAAATCTTTGGTAAGAATTGACCTTACATGCTTCCTGTTCTCAGATGTCCTCCTTCGTATTCTTCGTGACCTCCAGATCGTGAAAGTGCGGATTGTGGTTGCACAGCAAAAGAGAACCAGCGAGGGAGAAAGAAAGTTTGAAGGAGAGAAAACCAGGAGAAGATGGAAGAAACAGGGAAGGTCGTGGCCAGTGACAGAGCGAACGAAACGAATAGAGACGAGGGGTTGGAGAGGGGGCAGAATGAGAAAAGGGAAAGAAAGAAAGGAGGGAAGAAATGGAAAGGGAAGAAGATAGGCGGAGAAAAGGACAAAAGATGGAAGGTTGGAAGAAAGGAAAGAAAGGATGGATGGAAGAATGGAAGGAAGGAAAAGAAAAGAAGTGGAAGGTCGAGAAAAAGGAGGGAGAGAATGGGGGTGGGGTGGGAGGTAAACTAGAGGGAGGAAGGCGAGAAAGACGAGCCTACAGGTACTGAGAAACTGCGTAAATAATCAAAAATATTGAAGTGTTTTGAAACTTCATGTCTGACTGTATACTTTCATTTATTATTGTTATATGTACAGTTTCATAAAAAAAGACTCTCGAACGCTACATGCTGCCGACATTGTCCATGACATCTGCAATTCCTACTACTGCAATTCCTTGCTGGCCGGCTGTCCTCTGTATCTGGTACAGAAGTTACAGAAACTTCAAAACTCGGCCGCTCGCCTTGTCCTGAAAGCGCGCAAAACAGACCATGCCACACCTCTCCTCCGCACTCTGCACTGGCTCCCCATTCAGGCTCGCATCGATTACAAGTTGTCTACTCTCTGTTTCAATTTTTTCACCGGTGCATGCCCCAGCTACTTTTCAGAACTTCTTACAATCTACACTCCAGCTAGACAGCTCCGCTCCTCTTCAGACGATCGCATTCTCTCAGTCTCTCAGGACAAAAACATACGGACAGCGCATGTTCACCTCGGTATCCACCCAATGGAACTCACTTCCCCACAACATTCGCCACTCCCCATCACTACAGACTTTCAAACGAAACTTAAAAACGTATCTTTTCCGCAAGTACCTTGACTGACGTCGCGACTACCTGTATGCATTAATTTACAACTTTCTCTGTTCATCCTCTTATGATACTTTTCTACCCACCTATGAATGACGGACGATCTGTGTCCTAACCTGTTGGTCAGTGTTGCGTTCATCTCTCCCTCTGTGTGTGTGTGTGTGTTCGTTGTTTTTCATTAGAGTGTCTGTGTGTCCCGTCCGCGCGAAGTGTGCATGAAATGTGTTCTAGCGCGTTAAAAATCTACACGATTATTATTATTATTATTACATCTTTAGTTTTTTTTTATCTGAATTTCGCTTCGCCACGTTCACGGTGTGGCCTGAAAGTGTCCGACTGACTGCTAATACCCATGCAGATGACACGGGTGAAGTTTCAGAGGCTTTACTGAGTTTCGTGTTTGAAATTATCTCAGAGAAATCAAAGTCAAGATAAGATTAGAGACGGAGATTATTTGTTTGGTTGTTTATTGTTTAACGTCAAATCAGCCAAGAACGTCCGAGAAAACCCCTGATTGTCAGACTTGGCGAGCACTTGGTGGGAAAATATGTAGGCCGTATTCTATGGACTGCACGAGAGAGAGAGAGAGGGGGGGTGGGGGTGGGGGAGGGAGGTAGGAATAGGAGAATGAGAGACGGAGAAAGAAGAAATAGAAGAAACCGAGAAATGGA
>SMGT01003593.1:38268-57294 GCA_004794575.1 Lanistes nyassanus | reverse complement strand
AGGGGGGGGTGGGGGTGGGGGAGGGAGGTAGGAATAGGAGAATGAGAGACGGAGAAAGAAGAAATAGAAGAAACCGAGAAATGGAATGATAAACATTATGAAGTTTGTGGACTTTAAATCATTATCTACAAGGATTTAATAATCGGTCATTCTCGCTTCGACTCTCGTTTAGCGTGCATCCATTGGCGATATTCATATAAACAGAAGCTGAAGAGAGTGAGATAGACGGGAGGAGGAATAGTGGGAAGAAGAAAAAGGGATGAAGAAAGAAAAAGGAAAAGAAGGGGAGAGATGCGCTGAGATTAAAAGGAAAAATGCAGATATTGATACAGCTTAATAAAGAACATAAACATTTCAAAAGGCAGTAAGCGGTATGCTTTTTTTTATTGTCACTGTGCACCCATTTAATGGAAAAAGAAAACGCCTCAGGTGATTCGAACATCACATATGAACGAGTTTTTCGCAGCTTGTGTCTGTCGCCGGGTCTGTCCCCACGTTCACCTGGCGGCCTGAAGAAGTCCTCGTGACCACTAACGGCTCTGTAGACACACACACACACACAAAAGGAATTTACCGCATGGTGGTAAGATCGTGAAAACAAACACCTCGAAGCCTAACTGATGAATAACGTGGTGTTGAAGAAAGCTTCTGTAAATAAAGAACTTTTTGCAGAAAAATTCATTTGCTACAGGACTCACAACTAAGCAACAAAAAGCAACCTAACAGAGAAATAGATATAAAGAGAGAGAGAGAGAGAGAGAGAGAGAGGATAATAGAAGAGGGAAATGCTTGTTTAAGACTTTCACATTCACTTTGCTACAGGACTCACACGGACAGCATCATAAATAAAATTGCTAGACACTTATTTTTAGAGGGGAGATGATTTTACTTGTTCAGTATTGCACAATACACAGTAGACACAACTATCCAACAAAATGTGACCTGAGGGAGATAGAGAGAGAAACGGGGGTGGGGGAGGAGAAGAAAGAGATAATGGGAAATGAGAGAAAAAAATACTGGTTAAGATGATCACCAATCAAGGAGAGAAACAAAAGAAACCACATGACTTATATACTGAAGGTGGGTGATTAAAATCCGAGCATCAGGTAAAATGGTCGGGAAAACCACTGTTTACACTCACATCACGAGGGTCGGAGAATAACATTCGTTACTTGGTGTATCGATTATTTAGCTAAAGAACTATGAGGACCAGAATTGTCCAATGTTTACATTCATGTTCTGCAAAACTAGCAACTATGCAACCAAATGTGACTTGACTGTGTGTGTGAGGCATAAGATAACATAAACTATGTAGGTTTTTTATGTAAGTTTAGCCATTGAAAACCGAAGATCCAAGAAATAATCTGGGGAGGTTTTCTTTAGGTCCTCAGGGAAATCCCAATCACGTGCTATACTCACAGCTGACATTCCTGTTGACAAAGGACGTCTGTAATGGACTCATCCAGAGCGTCACTTAGTGAGAAGTGTGAGTCACACCTGCTCTTGCACTCAGACACAGTGATGTGGGAGTCTGCACGGATGATGTTCATGTTACCCACCTCCAGCCACACCAACTCCTCTGAAACATGACTTGCAGCAGGATATATACAAATGTTAAAAACCTAATTTTGCAAACATTTTCAACTACAAAATATATACAGCCAGGAATGCACATAGGCGTACCCAGGCGGGCAGTTTCCCAAATACACGTACGCAGACATAAGCAGTTCTGCGCTAAGGTACATTACACGCACAAGGTGGGTACATTCTTAATGAAGAGGCTTGCAAGCACTGGGCCTCAACAAGAAATAGCTTTAGCAGTACATTAATAAGAAAAAATAAAGATTAATTTTTTAAAAAAGGTATGTGGGAACAACCCTTTCTGATTAAGCATCACTGCGGACCAAATGGACCAACTGTTAGACCCTTGGCTTCAGTCCCAGTGACGGTTCTTTTTCGGTAAACATAACGTTCATGCCCGTACTTTCTACGATACTGTAAGCTGTAATGTCAATAGTAAGGACAGGGATTGTCTTATCGTATTTATAGAGAAACCTTTTTACAAACGAACCTGTAGATTTCCTGTTCTGACCTGTACGCCTTGTTATTCTGCATGTGAATAGCACATCTTCAAAAGTAAACTTGAAAACATGGGCTTTTAGTTGGGCGACGTAGAAGGTCGGAAAAGAGAGGAAAAGGGACGAGAAGGGGATTGAGGAAGGCGTGAAAGACTATAGGGTCGGGATGCGGAGGAAAACGCTGTAAAAATAATCAACGATACTGAAAATTTTCAAAACTCAGTGCCCAACTGTAGACTATCATTTATAACTGCTGTATTACAGTCTCCTGGAGCAAAAGACAATCTGGAAAGTTGCGCACCGCTGATTTCTTATTCTGTATCCCGGATATCTTTGAACTGTACTTGCTTCCCTTTTCGCCACGCTCTCATGGTCGGAAAGTGTTCGATTAACCGAAAACAGCAACGCAGGCGACATGCATGGTTTTACTGTACGATCTATTTAGATTGGCCTATATCAAAAAAGTGTTTTAAAATGAATATCAAAAGTCATAGTCGGTGGATAAAGACAGAGGAAGGGAGATAGATAAGTTGTTTTTTTTAAATATGGCCGTCAAAGTGTGTCCCTCTAAGAATCGTTCGATTAGGATCAGGTTAACAGGTACTCCGCACCGATATGCTACAGAGAGCCAGGAGAGAGAGAGAGAACGAACGAAAAACTTTGTCTCTAGTCACATGGCCTTTACAACGGGAGATAAGCATGACACACAGCATTGACCAATAACTGCACACATAGAGGCAAATGATACGATGACTGTAACATTTAGATCCAGAAAAGTTCTAATGTGGACTGTTGTCTGGGATTTCGATTGCATTCACTTTATTCGGGCGCTTAAAACTATGTTAAAGATATCTGGATAAATTGATGGAGTTACGAGGATCTTGAAATAGACGAGATAAGGTAGAATATGATGGATGTAAGGTATATTTAAAAGGAAGATATCTCGTAAATGATCGCAAGTAATAAGAAAAAGGAATTCTTCGTCCACTTCTGTCTTGCATAAGGGGAGGTGTAACTCTTGTGTTGGAACTATTTTGTACCTGTTTGTGTGGGTTTTAAGAGCTGAAATGCCCATTTGAAACAACGTCGTCAGAATATCTCTTAACACCTTGCTCTTAATACAGTTTTTTTCAATGTAAAAAAATGTACTTGTTCTATGGGCAGGTGTCTCTTTAGGTCCCATACTCTGGAACCATAACGGAGCATTGGTTTATTTTAGCTGTCACCCAATCGCATCTTTGTACTAGTAAACGAGCGGGGACTGATTGCATTGCAATCTTTCCTCTCAGTTTTCGGTGGTGCACTCACTGTTTGGCGCTGACCGAAAAATGGTTCACGCATTGTAGGATGGTCGATGCAAATGACAGAAAGTTGGCCGAGAAGTCTCCAAGCTTCCAGAGAAATTGAAAGAGTTATACCTTGTTTGGCTCTTGTTACCAAATCCTTATAGGCTTGGGAAAACGATAGACGAGTTGTAAACATTAAGTCGAGATATTTATAAGAATTCACAACCTTGATCACCCGTGCATCATGTAGCTTTTAGAGGCAAAGAAAAAGAGAAAGACGCACAGACTGAGACAGAGAAAAGAGGGGGCGAGAGAAGGGATAACGAAAGTAATAATTAGATGTGTATATAATAGCGGAGGTCTTTGAAACATTATCCACAATAAATGCACAAAGGGCTCATTCTCTCATCAACACTCGTGCTTATGTGCGTTCACGCAAAATATGGCCCAAAACCTCCTTGGAGTGGGCAACTAGAAATAATAAGTGCATTGACAAATACTAGAAATAAAGTTTTATGCTATTTTTTATTGTCACTGTACACACATTTGATGATAAACAGATTACTATAATATTACACATTAAATTAACGCGTTTTTCACAAGCTGTGTCTGTCGTGTTTATTTACGGCCGGGTCTGTCCCCACGTTCACCTGGTGGCCTGAAGAAGTCCTCGTGACCAGAAACAGCTCTGTAGACACCATGCGGATATTTAGAGTTACCGTAAGGCGATAACATTGTCATAACAAAAGCTACACACTTTAGTCGAGTAACAAAAACTAACATAGGCCTATTTTTGACTTGGTGTATAAGAAACATTGTATAGGAAAAAATTACATGTGTTTGTAACAGGACTCATCTGAATTCTAGATAATCTTTTTTAACAGAAATTCTTTTCAATATGGAACATGATATACTATACAGTAGACTTGACTAATCAATAAAAAGAGACCTGACTGAGAGAGGTGAGAAGGAAACCAATCAAGGATACAAAGAAAAAAGCGTGTCATTTGCATTACAGGTGGATCACTAACATCCGAGTGTAGGTGAACTGGTGGGGAGAGATTTAACAAATTATTTAATGAGAACCCTTATCACGTGCTACACTCACAGCTGACATTCCTGTTGGCACAGGATGTCTGTGATGGACTCATCCAGAGCGTCACTCAGTGAGAAGTGTGAGTCACACCTGGTCTTGCACTCGGACAGATTGATGTGGGTGTCTGCACGGATGATGTTACCCACCTCCAGCCACACCAACTCCTCTGAAACATGACATCAAATCACATACATCATCCCGCCTTCGCGAAACTCAAGTTTTAGCCCTTCAGAAAAACTGCATCTACAAAACTGTCAACGGCCATCCGTTTTTGAAAATGGGAGGGGGGTGACGGCTGCGGAGGCTTTGTGTATATGGGGGTGGGGGGGGGCTGGTATCAAACGCAATCTCTTATCGCCAGTATTATTGTTGCAAGCCTATAGTTTATATCTATGCATGCATGTATTTGTGTGTATATATATATACACAGAAACATAAATATGAATACATACATATATACATGAATTCTATCTCAGTTTAATGAGACTGAATCAGACAAAGATATTTCTACTAGCACCAGACAATGCGACAACCCCACTTCTTCCGTGAGGCCTTATAGCACCTTTGGCCTGTCGGCCACCCGGCTGATGTGCAGCCTTTAATCTTACCGACAGTGACTGTAATAGGTGGCTGGGTCTCCTCGGGACGATCACGCTGAGCCATCGCGGCCACACACAGGGTTAGGATCAATACAGCGCACTTCATTCTGAAAGGCCTGGAAAAAGTAAATACCACAATTTGTTAAGATAAAAATGGCATCTTACTCCCAAAGATTTCAACCCGAGTGACGATGTACTCAAGTTTGTTTGATGAAAACCAAAATATTTAAATCTGACAAAACGCCGCTAGTAATCCGCTAAGCTTACAATCAATAGGCGAAAGAGTTGGGGCTGATATATATTGAAGAATTTCCATCCATTTAGCAGTAGCATAGCCTATATTCTTTCTGGTATAGTCGTCAGCTATCAACAAAGCAGACACTAACTCCAACAAAGGTACTGGCAGCGCTCAAACATAGCCGTATGCAGACGTGTGTGCCCAAGGGAGCTTACCGTACCCAAACACGTAGCAAAGAGAGGGCCGAAAGGAAATTGGCAGATCCTCATAAAAGATCTGCCATCCCTTTCTCTATAACGGTGCTAGTCTTCACACAGCTAGCCCTCGGTGCACAAAGTGTGCATACAGAGAATCCATGTTAATGAAGTCAGCCCGCTCACTAAGCGTGTACTGACAACTAGGATTCCAAGACGAACACAACATAGGACAATTACATGAAATCCTCAAGGTGCTGATAATTTAAACACTCGGTCCTCATTTGTTCTTTATTAAAGCAGATATTAATCGAATAAAGGACGAAGATTGTTCTCAACGTACAATGCACAAGGCTTTGCCTCTTACCTTTTGTTTAGAAGACGGACTAGCGGGTGTTTAGAGAACTCTCTTCGTTGTCAGGCGAAAAAGAAGAATTTATACGTCGTCCAGAAGGCCAAGCCCATTGGGTGGATAATGAAAGGTATACGTGCATTGGCTGAAGAAGCATTGGGGTTGGTCGTCAACGCCTCGGAAAAGGGCGTTATCGGTTACTTTCAACAACAAAGTCAGAATTTAGATCGATACATGCTGTGCGTTATCTTGATCATGCACATGAGTGCGTATATACTGAGCAGGGGTGTGTGCGTGCATATATATATGTTTGTGTGCGTGCGTGCGTAAGTGTGTGTGCGCGCGCGCGGCCGTGTGTGCGTGCGTCCTGACGAGTGTTAATACTTTGACGTGTGCGTTAGGTACAGAGTGTGTGTGTAATGTGGGGGTACTATTTTACTATATTCATTTGCACGCGAGCTAGGGATTTCATAAATGCTTTTTGTTTAAAAAATGTAACAAAATAGTTACAGACAAGCACATTCATGGGCATTGCCTGGGCAAGCTACACAGATCACATCCATCGTTTTTTGAGAAGAAGTGTGAAAGCTCTGCTTATAGCGAACTTTTACCCTCCGAAAGAGGAATATTGCGGATCAAACAGACAAAGTATTAAGCCCCTAGTCTATGTATAAATATTGCTTTTACCTGGTTAACATTCTGTCTTGCTTCAAACAGTGGCTGTTTTTGAATGGGGTGATGTGGTGGTGGTTACTAGGGAGAATACGCGGTCAGGTTGACAAATTCACTAACACTTGGACAGGGTCGGCTGGTTGTGGTACATGTCTTGCTGTACTATACAGCTGGTTTAGGGGCCAAGATAGAGCAGGTATGAAAGGGCCCGAGAGCCCCAGAGAATAAAGTTATTACAGATGTTTCTTAATTAAAGCGGAAATGTTTGTTCAGGAGCACTTGTCTCCTTCCAGAAGCAACCAATCAAACAACTTGTAAGGTCCTAATATTGTCAGAAGCGTGTATTTTGGCTTGTCTGAGACCTTTTAGGGATCGAGGTAATGCTTATATGCCTTGTGCCTCTTGCAGATGAAATGTAGCCCGTCTTCAACTGGCGATCCGGAAATCTTCTGTTCAATTTCGTAATTTGCCATTTTTTGAGTAAATATTGTCGCATATGTTAGGAACACCAAATGCTAATACACTGGGACATTGACAAACTTGTTAATAACACCACGTGTGAGGTCGAATATTTCTCATTTAAAAGTGCACCACTGCTGACTTGGAATGTATTCAATGCACTTTGATATTTCTCCTTCGGCTTAGTTGTCGATGTTAGTTTTCAACTCACCGATAATAAAACTCGATCTATTTCTTAATTTACTCTTCTTTCATTTGACAAATCTTGTGAATTTTAAGGCTTGTTCAAATCACTGTCAAAAACTGTTTTATGGTGCCTACAGAAAACTTGTAACACAATGTCATGGAGGCTCTATCACAGCCAGTGTAGCAGGCCCTGGAAAGAGATATCACATACAGCGGAAATACACGCCAGAGCCAAGAACTGAATCCACAACCCACGATTCTTAGTGTCCGTGACAATCGCTACCTCTTGCACCACCTCCCTGCTGGGTGTAGGAGGAATCGCACGCACGCACGCACGCATCCACGCACGCACGCACGCACGCACGGTCAAGTAAGAAGTAAAGAGCACCCAGTAATACAGTTGTTTTTGAAGGCAAATGCTGCCACTTCAGGGTGATTTCCCACCACAGAGGAGGGCGGGAGAAAAGGGTGACGTGCTGGCTGTGGCGGATGGGCTGCTGGTGGTAGAGTTCTAAGACTGAAGGAATGGTTTTGTGTGGTCCCACGTGTATATGGGAAACATTGTTTCCTCATCTTTGGCTTTTCAGCTCATGACTGGCGCAGTGAAGGTTGAGGAAACGATTTTTTCGCGGTCCGGTCTGAGGGTGCAGAACGTCGTTATTTTTAGTTTTCGGTGGAGGAATTACGCCCTTTATTTTAATAATTTAGAAATAACATTTTAGAACTTCGAGATCTCTGGGACGAAAAACCATGTCACTAATTGTGCTGTCACGTTTAAATGCTGTGTGGTACGGTTTTAGAGATCACTTGCTACTGTGGGGGCAAAAAAAGTAGTTGACATATATGTTCAATCATCTGCTACTGACTCTATCATGGCAATGTCAAAAGAAACAGAGATTTTAGTAAGGAAGTTGGGTGTCAAAATGTTCATTGTAAGCAAAACTGCTCAAGTTTTCTTTTAATGCTTCCTAAGGATGCTTTATTTATTTTTTGTTTTTGTTTATTTATACTACTTGCAAATTTCCACAAGGGGAAAAAGTGGTAATTCCAGATGTAATTTCTTATTAGATAATAAAAATTTGTGAATTGGCCTTAGAAGGCAACTTCATATTCATATCATTTATTTTCACAGAAGCAGTAAATAAATACAAAGTACTACAAAATATATTTTAAAAGATAGAGTCCGTCTATTAAAAATCTGCAACACATCATAATGAGGAAACTATACTAAATTGGTATGTGTAAGACAAATGTGTGGGATCAAGACATGACGAGGGATGGAGATTGCTTGTTTGGTTGTTTATCTTATGAACTAAATTGATAAAGGAGTTTGCTGGAAGAAAATCTGAGTTCTCGGATAAAAGTACCAAAAGCCACTTGCAGAGAAATTGCGTGTGCTGACGATCTCTTGATTGATAGAAAGTATGTCATATCGAAATGCCACGGACCGCTCCATAGGAAGAGAGAGCGCGAGATAAAGAGAGATTGAGCTAACGAGAGAGAGAGAGAGAGAGAGAAGCAGAGAATGCAGAGAGAGAGAGAGAAAGAGAGAAAAAGAGAGAGAGAAAGAGAGAGAAAGGACAGAAGAAAAATGTGGAAAGAAAATGTTAGTGGACTTCAATACATTATCAGCAAGTTAGGAATAGAGCGATTTTCCCGTGTCAAGCCTCATTTTTCTACAAAAACTTGCCCACACTAATCTGAACAGAAGCTTAGCAGGGTGACAGAGACAGAAGAAGGAGAAATGGGGCGAAAAAAAAGAGGGAACAAAAAGGAAAAGAAAAGGGTAAGATTAAAAGAAACAACTGCCAGGTAGTGATGTAGTCGTAATAAAGAACATAAACATTTCAAAAGGCAATGAATCGTATGCTGTAGTTTATTGTCGCTATACAATTTGATCAAATAACAGGCGATGCTAACACCACATATTAAATTAACGAGTGATTCACAGCTTGTGTCTGTCGTGTTTATTTACGGCCGGGTCTGTCCCCACGTTCACCTGGCGGCCTGAAGAAGTCCTCGTGACCAGAAACGGCTCTGTAGACACCAGACATTGAGAGTTACCATATTGCGGTAAGATGGTGATAACAAACACCTCACACACTATAGTCGATGGTCGGAGACTAACATTTTAATAACGTAGTACGTAATAAAGCTTATGAGGAAAAGAAATCTGTGCGCAAGAGTGTTTAGATTCTTTTGTAACACGGTTTACAATCAAACATCAAAATGTGATTGAAGGAAAAAGAGATAGAGAGTGAGAGGTAAACAAAGAGAGAGGAAGAGAGAGGGGAAAAAGAGAAGAAGAGAAGAGAAGAGGTAAATGCTGGTTGAAGATGATCACCGGTCGAGTAAAGAAACGTTGGAAACTACGTGGCTTATTTAAAGCGGGTAGGCTATTGAAATCCAAGGATCCGATGAAAGGATTTGGGGACGTTCGCTTTATGTCCTCGGTGAAATTCCAGTCACGTGCTATACTCACAGCTGACATTCCTGTTGACAAAGGATGTCTGTGATGGACTCATCCAGAGCGTCATTCAGCGAGAAGTGTGAGTCACACCTGGTCTTGCACTCGGACAGATTGATGTGGGTGTCTGCACGGATGATGTTACCCACCTCCAGCCACACCAACTCCTCTGAAACATGACGTCATCGGGCCTTCAGAATGCGAACGTGTGAAACTGAAAGTGTAAAATGCTTTTAGGAATACGTCAAGGTGGTGAAGGGAGATGAGGAAGCGAAGTTTTTAAATAGTTTTTTTTTTGGTCAGAGACCTGTGGTAAAATATGGATGCCACATACGTAACACATGTACATGGCATCCATGTTTTTACTGTCTCGTGTCTTAGACATTAGTACGGGTATGCTCACATTAGACTCAAAAATTCCCTATCCAGGTTTACAACAGATATTTAAAGTAGATCTAACACAGAGCCATGCTGCTGATTCTCATTAAAACAGTTTCTCGCCCCAATCCACTGCTTATTCCATGGCTGATCGGCACAAGCAGCGCGAGTAAGGCCCCCCCCCCCCACCAAAAAAAAAAAAAGTGAAAACCAAGTCATTACTTTCGACTGTACTGGCGTCTAAACATTTAAGGGCTGCTGCTTAATTGCTTGCTTACCGACGGTTATTGTCACGGGTGGCTGAGTCTCTTCGGGACGATCACGCTGAGCCATCGCGGCCACACACAGAGCGAGGATCAGAGCAGCGCACTTCATTCTGAAAATCTGGCGAAAATTGTACCGCAACGTTTGAGTCTTATAACTGGAACTCCGATTTAAAAAATAATCGATGTATACCTATTCACACTGTTGTTGACAGTCAAAGCAACGTACATTTTCGTTAAAATACAACCACCGATCGATGAAAATGCTATTGCTGGAGAAAAGAACAATGTCTGAACTTTGAACTAGCAGTAACTTTTGTATCGTCTTTCTAGAATCATCTACAGAAGTGGGCAAAGCAGATGCTGAGTACGGATAGGAGAGGAGAACTGTTTTCAGTGTACAATTTTGAGGTTTATGCCGTTTACCTTTTCTTGAAAGCGGACAAGTAGATGCCTGGAGAACTCTGTGTCGTTTTAAGGACGGGAAGAATTTATAGCAGCTTTCTAGAAAGCCAAGCCCAGTGGGTGGGTAGTGAAAAGTGCAGGCGCTGGCTGAAGAAATATTGGGTTTGGTGGTCAACGCCTCAGAAATGGGCGTTATCGGTTACTGTGTCTTTGACACCATAAAAGACGACAACAGAGTCAGAATGTAGACCGATACGCGTTTTGCGTTGTCGTGAACACGGCGTGTCACTATAAATGTGTTTGCGTGTGTGGATGCGTTCGCCTGAGAGTGATCGCATGCATTTGTGTTCTGCGCATGTGTGCGTGTGTTTGAGAGCGTGCGTTATTAATACATTGTTTTGGATTCCATCTTGGTGCGCGATGTTATAAAAATGTTAAGACATATGTGGGCAAACAATTTGAATTACAGAATATATACAGCCAAGCATGCACATGGGAGTACACAGGCGGGCAGTTTCGCAAATACACATGAACGCAGACACAAATGCAGTTCTGCGTTAGCACACATCATCTTTAAACACACACAAAAGGCGCACAAAATTGGAATATGTTATCAATGACCAGGCATGCTAGAATTAGACCTGAACGAGAAAAAACCTTTTGCAGCATATCAGAATAAGTTTTTGAAAATGTGTGGACTACCCTTTCTGATTAAGCATCATTTCTGGGGAAATGGACCAACTGTTAAGCTGGCTTGCATGAACGTTCTTATCCCCTGTTCATACTTAATGGTGCACGTAAAATACACAGGGCGAATGGGCCTTACGAGCCCTCTTATGACGGAATAGCCACTACGAATGCGCAGAAAGCCAGACCTGGGTTCGGCGACGGTTCTTTGTCGGTAAACTTTGCATCGTTTCTAAACAGAACGTTTTTGCACGCACTTTCTGCGTTACTCTAAGCTGCAATGTCATTGGTAACGACAGGGATTCTGTTACCGTGTTTATAGAGAAAAGTTTGTACAAACGGACCTGTACGTTTCCTGTTCTGACATGTATAGCTTCCTATTCTGTATGTGATTTGCACATCTTCAAAGTAAACTTGAAAGCAGCGGCTTGTTGTCTGGCAGGAAGACGAGGGCGACAACGGGCGAGTGAGACATAGATGAAGAGGAGGCGTGTGGAGTGGCAGAGTGGAATGACAGAACAGAGACGAGGAGATGTGGAGGGAAAAACAAATTTATTTTGCCATTCCGTGCAAGTGGCCCATGGCCATGGAAAGAAGCAGATTTGAACACGCCTTCATTTTTCATGTAATGTACATAAAACTTACCCCACACTCCCAGCCTCCGCTCCTACGGCGGGTTACTTTCTTTGAAGACGGGTAGCTGAAGTAGTAAACCCTCAGCACCTCTGCTTTTGCACCCTCCCAAAAAGACAGACAGACAGACAGACAGACAGACAGACAGACAGACAGACAGACAGACAGACAGACAGACAGACAGACAGACAGACAGACAGACAGACACAAGGACATAAAGAAAGAAAATAGAAAGAAAGAAACAAATGAAAGAGGTATTGAAGGAGCATTGGAGAGTAGACTCCAGGCCAAAGGAAGAAACGAGAGAAAGAGATGGAAGAAAGAGTGAAAGAGAATGGGAGAGATACTGAGCAAAACAATATGTGAAAAATCAACATTACTGAAAAGTTTCGAAACTCAGTTCCCAACTGTATACTATCATGTATTATTGCTGCGTGTGAAGTTTCCTTGAAAAAGACTCTCAAAAGCTGCGTGGTGCTGGTTTCATATTCTTTTTCCTGACATATTCAGTTCTTTACATTCTCCTGTAATGATATTGCAAATGACCCCGTACTTTCCCGTCCTGTGGAGAGCCCAAGCGCAGGTACAGGCGCGGGCAGTAATTTCGTGAAAGAATCCGGCGCAGACCTTACCAGGACTAGTAACGTGCTGGGGCAGACTGAAAGACGATACGGTGTAGCGACGCTGAACTGTCGTTATTTTCACAGCGAGCCTCGCTAACGATTTACGACTGCTTACGATTGGCAGTCGTCGGGCTAGCTGCATGAGACATACTGATCTCTGCATTAACTACAGAATTCCTGCAGTGGATAACCCAGCCAACTACCAGCATACGGCTTGATGCTAATGGCGAAAGTGCCATGCTCAAGTTACCACAAACAGCTACATAAGTCTGTCGAGACCTACTGATCACCAACGCACGGGAGGCGGGTAGGGGAGGAGGACACCAATGAGCGAGGACCCTTAAGATGTTTGGCGCCTGTCTTCGGGATATAAGCAGATCATGCAAGCCACAAAGGCTAGGGTAGGAAAACAGCGAGCAGAGGGAAGGAAAATGAGACGTCCTTACGAAGGACGAAGAACGACCACCTTCCGAACTTTCCACTGCCAAACCTACCTACCAGACTACGTTAGACTAACAAGGAACCCATCCCATCAGTAGGTGGTAGGCAGAGTCTCGGCCAGCCATCCTTGAACAAGGAAACTTAAAATACATCTGTCTCTGGTCAGTTATTTGTTGATGAGTCTGCTGTACCCTGAGTAGCTGACCTGGTGACGCAACAGTTCCATTTTTTTTCTGGGCGGGGCAACTTCACCTCGTGGTCTCTGCTGGTGTCCAAGTGACCGAAAAGAGGTTTGCAGACGACACTTGTGGTTTCACTGTACGATCTGTTGAGACTACTTTATATATAAAAAGTGTTTTAAACAAATCTTCCAAATCATAGTCGATGGATAAAGACAGAAGGAGGGAGAGAAAATGGCTATTGGTCGACTTTTTAAAAAAAATCGTAATATCAGCAAGGAGAGGTAGAGAGAGGAGGGGAGGGAGAGAGGGAAGGATGGGGGAGGTAGAGAGAGAGAAGAGAGAGGGTGAGGCAAAGAAAAAATGGAGAGAGACGCACAGAGACACACCTAGAGACACAGAGAGAGAGAGAGGGAGAGAGGGAGGGAGGGTAACAGAAAGTGAGATTTTGACGAAAATCTAATGATAGTGGGCTGGTTTGGAACATTGTCGCAGTCCACAATAAATGAACACAGTACGCATTCTCGCATCAACAGTCGTGCTCCTAATCGTTCATGCAGAAGCTGAAGAAAGTGACAGTAAAGGAAACAACGAGGGAATAGAAGAAATAGAACGATAGAAGTAAAAGGCGATGAAAGTGGAGACGACCCCCCCTCACCCAAACCAGCGTGGAGTAGGGAGCTAAATCGCAACAGAACGAACATTGAAAACAATTTAAAGTAATCAAAAGCTTTACGTTATCATTTATTGTCACTGCTCACACATTTGATCATACAGATTGTTCCAGCATCACATTTTAAATTAACGAGTTATTGGCAACTTGTGTCTGTCGTGCTTATTTACGGCCGGGTCTGTCCCCACGTTCACCTGGCGGTCTGAAGAAGTCCTCGTGACCAGAAACGGCTCTGTAGACATCAGATGGCGGTAAGATCGTGATAACAAACACGTCACACACTATAGTCGAGGGTCAGAGAATAAAGTGTTCTTAACTTAGTAAGAAACATTTTGTAGAAAAAATGCGTGCAAATAAATTTCACAATGTTTACATTTGTTTGCTGAACAAAGTAATAAATTTCTGGATATATTTTTTTATAGCAAATATGCTTTTCAGTCTGGACATACCTAACCAACAAAAAAGGTCATAGGAAGAAAATATACTGGTTTGAGATTATAGCCCAAGAAAACCTAATCAAGCAAACAAACAAATGGTTGGAATAAATTTATCCAGTGTTGTAATGAGAATCCTAATTACGTGCTATACTCACAGCTGACATTCCTGTTGACAAAGGACGTCTGTGATGGACTCATCCAGAGCGTCATTCAGTGAGAAGTGTGAGTCACACCTGGTCTTGCACTCGGACAGATTGATGTGGGTGTCTGCACGGATGATGTTACCCACCTCCAGCCACACCAACTCCTCTGAAACATGACATCAAATCAAATACATCATCGCTCCTTTGCGAAACTCCAGTTATAGTCAGAAAAAATGTTTCAGTAAAACTCTACATGGCCATTGCTTTTGGAAACGGTGGTGGTGGAGGTTGTAGTTGTAGTTGTAGAGTGTGTGCGTGTGTGTGTGTGAGTGTGTGTGTGTGTGTGTGGGGGGGGGTGATTCTGGGCATTGTGCGAGATTAAACTGGTTATAGTTCTAAGCGTACTATTTTGGTTACAATTTTAGGGTTATGGTGGATAGTGGAAGAAAAAACCCCCAAGTATTTAAAACATAAAATAACTTTTTTTTGCAAATCTAATGGCTTGTCATTAGCTGATTCATACCATTATCGCAAGATAAAACAAAAAGGTCACGGGCTTTTATTTTAGTCGACTAAATTAGCCCTTTAACACAGGCAAATGGCTGTTGCTTACGCTCGTTGAATGCCAGTACCTCATCGGGGGGGATAAGTAACAATTGTTTAATATTGAGATTAAATAAGGTTAAACGGTTATCTGTAAGTTATATTAAAATCGCGAAAGTATTGAGCTGAAAAATAATTCTACATCAATTTAATGAGACTTAAGTAGATAAATATTGTTCTACTGGCGCCACCTGCAGATAACCCGACAAGCGTACTTTCCCCCCGAGGCTTTAGCCCTCAGCACGGCTGGTTGTACTGCCCTTATTCTTACCGACGGTGATGGTCACGGGTGGCTGTGTCTCTTCTGGACGATCACGCTGGGCCATCGCGGCCACACACAGAGCTAGGATCAGCACGCACTTCATTCTGAAGATCTGAAAAAATAATAATTTACATCTTAGTAACAAGGATTCCAAACAGAGCGTTGAAGTACGGAAGTTGCTTTGATGAAAACCAAAACATAAACAGGTTACAGAATGAAATTTTAGTTTAAAGCGAACAGACCAAGACTTTAATCAATTTACGAAAGATTAGTGGCCGATATATGGTTAAGAACTTCCACCCATTTATCATAAGCGTAGTGTAAATTGTTTCTAGTACAGCCGCCAGAATTCACCCAAAGCAGACATTAAAGGGATAAGAGACGACGATTATTTTGAATGTACAACGCATAGGGATTTTGCCACTTACCTTGTTTTCCCTTGGAAGGCGGACTAGTGGATGCTTAGAGAAGTCTTTGTTGTTCTTTGGACTGGGAGAATTTATACTTTGTCCAGGGGGTCAGATGAAATAGTTGGGTAATGAAAGGAACAGGCATTGGCTGATACATTGGGTTTGGTCGTCAACGCCTTAGAGATGGGCGTTATCGGTTATATTGTCTTTGACAGTTTAATACACGATAACAAAGTCAGAATTTAGATCGATACGTGTTGTGTGTGCGTTATCGTGAACACGCCCACTAATGCGTATGTGTGTGCATGCGTGCGTCTGTGAGCTTAGGTGCGAGTGTGCGTCCGCTCGAGAATGAGAGCGAGCTTGTATGTGTGCGCTTTTTTGTGTGCGTTAGATACAGAGAGAGTGTGTTTTGAAGATAGTATTTTACCATACTCGTTTGTATGCGAGCTTAGGATATCAAAAATGTTTTTAAAAATGTAGTAATATTTTAAAATACGAAACAGTTACAGACAAGCACACACACACTCGCACGCACACACGCACGCACACACGTACGCACAGACGAACGGCTCAGCTTCGCTATGCAGACGCGCATGTCAACAGGCACACAATTTTACGCCAGCACATGTACATTGTGAAGATGCAGAAGTTGCGTACAGAGTGCTTGCATTCTTCATAAACCGGTATGCAAGAACCGGGTGTTGACAAGAAATGTGTCACACTAACCTCTTTCTGGGGGGTCAACATGTTTGTGGTGCGCTTTTAACTGTGTCAAAAAGTATCGCTTACTGTGAAGATATACAGCCTGAAAGCTCCGCTTAGGGCAGGATTTTTTTTTAAAAAGTCAGATAAAGGACTTTTGTGGATCAGACCAAATATTACATCTCTAACATCAGTATAATTTCTGCATTTCCTTAGTTAATATTGTCGTAGATATAGTTTGCTTCTGACCATACATTCTTCCCATTCCGTTGTATTATCATGTGATGTAGGTGGTTAGGACAAGTAAATGAATTCTCGTAAACAATAAAGAATCTATGGCAATTATTGTACAAGAATAGACCTTACATGCTTTCTGTTCTCACATGTCCTCATTCGTATTCTGCGTGACTTCCAGATTGTGAAAGTGCTATTGAAAGCGTTGATTGTGGTCTCACAGCAGAAGAGAACAGGCGGGGGGTGGGGGGTGGGGGGGTGGGGTAGGTAGAGAATTGGAAGGAGAGGCGGGCAGGAAATTGAAGAAAGAGAGAGTGGAGGTGAGTTGTAGATTGAAACAAGTGATTAGAGATGGAGGGAGTGCACAGGGCAGAGGGCGGATACAGCAAAAGAAAGAAAGGAAGAAAGGAAGAAGGGAAAAAAAAGAAAGCTACCTGAAGGAAGAAAAAGGGTGTGTGAAAGAATAAACAGTATGAAAACAGAAGGAAAGATGGAAGGCCAAGTGAAGGAAAAGGAGGGAGAGAGTGGGTATAAAGACAATGGTGTAAGGGGTAGGGGAGGAGGCCAAAGAGGAGGCGAGATTGAGAAGTACTTAGAAACCGTGCCGTATAGAGTAAGCACCAACACTGAAACAGCTTGAAGACCCAGTGTCTGTAGCATCTGTTATTAAAGTTTCCTGGAGAAAGGACACTCGAACGCTGCACGCTGCCGACTTTCTCCTTCTTTGTTTATAACATTTTAGTTCTTCATTTCCATCCCGCGCCGCACATGTTGGTGACATGTTGGTGGTGCATGTCTACTAAAATATTCATTATTCTTTCTGATGGCAGTGATGCACACAAATGTCATTCAGAATATCAAAATCATGGGCTATTTTTATCGATTCTATGGTCGTCTTGAACGCACAGAACCTTGACAGAAACAGTACCAGCAGTAAACTTTCAGGAACCAAAGGGTCCAAAGAAAATGGTTTCAATCAATCATTTCAATTGATAAATAATCTAGACACTAAATCTACTCTGCACTTATCGATCTAATCAAGCCTACTGCCTAGGTTAGGTATCGGAGTTAGTAACTAGATCTATCAATTACATTTGGAGTGGTAATCAGAGACAGAACGGACATCAGTCAGGAAGATACTAACCCTGCGTCTTCCAACGGAATGGGCGGGGGGGGGGAGAGAAAGAGGGGGAGAGAGAAAGGTGGCTGTGAACTGGTGGGGTGAGGGAGGTGGGGTGGGGAGACGCAGAGAGTCTGAGAAAGAGGAGTGTAAGTAGATTGAAAGAAAGACAACGATGGACTCATCCAGAGCGTCATTTAGCGAGAAGTGTGAGTCACACCTGGTCTTGCACTCAGACACAGTGATGTGGGAGTCTGCACGGATGATGTTACCCACCTCCAGCCACACCAACACATCTGAAACATGATGTCGTTGTGGCTTGGTGAAGCGTTGATTGTGGCGTCACAGCAGAAGAGAACAGGAGGGGTGGGGGGGGGGGTGTAGAGAATTGGAAGGAGAGGCAGGCAGGAAATCGAAGAAAGAGAGAGTGTAGGTGACTGGTAGATGGAAACAAGCGATTAGAGATAGGAGTACACAGGGTAGAGAGCGGAGATAGAAAGAGGAAAAAACGAAAGGATGGAAGAAAGGAAAAGGAAAAAAGGCTAGCGGACGGGAGAAAAGAAAGGGCAAACGAATAAACAAAATGAAAAAGAAGGAAAGAAGGAAGGCCAAATGAAGGAAAAGAAGGGGGAGAGTGGGTATAAAGACAATGGTGTAAGGGGTAGGGGAGGAGGCCAAAGAGGAGGCGAGATTGAGAAGTACTTAGAAACCGTGCCGTATAGAGTAAGCACCAACACTGAAACAGTTTGAAGACCCAGTGTCTGTAGTATCTGTTATTAAAGTTTCCTGGAGAAAAGACACTCGAACGCTGCACGCTGCCGACTTTCTCCTTCTTTGTCTATAACATTTTAGTTCTTCATTTCCATGCCGCGCCGCACCGTTTATGATGTGGCCTGAAAGTGTGCGACTGACTGGTAACACCCAAGCAGACGACACGGATGTAGTTTCACAGTGGGATCTACTAAGATTCTTGAACATTTATACAGTGTTTATAAATACATCTAAGAAACCATAGCAAGACACGAGAAGGGAGAGAGATTGTCTGGTTTCTTATTGTTGAACTTCAAATCAGCAGTGAAATCCCCGATTGCCAGACTTTGAAACAGATGCCACTGGCAGAGAGTGTTCACACTTGACATTTTATCCGAATACGTGATCAGCGATACGTATGCGTTTTGATACGCTGCCCATGTGGGGGGGGGG
>SMGT01003593.1:22162-36229 GCA_004794575.1 Lanistes nyassanus | reverse complement strand
GTTTTTCTCTTCGTAATCACTTTCTTAGGTCTTTCAGGCACAAATACTCTTATCTTCATCCACTTTATCACAGTAAATTTGCGAAACAATGTCATTTTCCTCTTTAGCGTGTAATTTGAAAGGCAAATCTAGCATTTCTCAAGTGACAAACCACATGTGGACCCCCCCTTCAAATTATTGCCGGAAACGGATCTGATTGACAGTTTAAAACACAGAAAAGGGAAGCAACTCGTGAAGAAATGATTCAGCTTTCGATTGTAAGAGTTCTTTCCCTTAAAAGATTAGCAGATGACATTTTAAAAATCATAATTCGAACGGACTTAATCCCGCCCGTAAGGCGGAAACGTAGTGCCAATGGAGCGGGCTGTCGGTTATTCGCACGGTGTCAAAGAGTTAAAGAATGCAATTTTAGTTTAAAGCGAATCGACCAAGACTTTAATCAATTTACGAAAGATTAGTGGCTGATGTATGGTTTAAAAACTTCCACCCATTTAGCAGAAGGGCAGTGTAAACCGTTTCTATTATAGTCGCCAGAATTCACCCAAAGCAGACGTTAAAGGGATAAGAGACGACGATTATTTTGAATGTACAACGTATGAGGATTTTGCCACTTACCTTGTTTTCCCTTGGAAGGTGGACTAGTGGAAGCTTAGAGAAATCTTTGTTGTTCTTTGGACGGGGAGAATTTATACTTTGTCCAGGAGGTCAGATGAAATAGTTGAGTAATGAAAGGAACAGGCATTGGCTGATACATTGGGTTTGGTCGTCAACGCCTCAGAAATAGGCGTTATCGGTTACATTGTCTTTGACAGTATAATACACGACATCAAAGTCAGAATTTAGATCGATAGGTGTTGTGCCTTATCGTGAACACGTGCATATGTGTGTGTGTGTGTGTGTGTGCGTCTATGAGTTTATGTGCTCGTGTGAATGCGTGTGCGTCCGTACCCAGAACATTCGTGTGTGTGTGTGTGTGTGTGTGTGTGTGAGTTAGCTACATAGAGAGCGTGTTGTGGGGATAGAACTTAACCCCAATCGGTTTTATGTGAGCTAAGGATATCATAAAATGTTAAAGAAATGAATGTGGAAATATTTTCAAATACGAAATACTCAAAGATAAGCACACACACCCACGCACGCACGCAGGCGTACACATTGGGACAGCTGTGAAGACACACACGTCAACAGGCACAAAGTTTTACGCCAGCACACGTACATTGTCTATACAGATGCACAAGTTACGTACAGAGTGCTTGCATTCTTAATAAACCGGTATGCAAGAATCGGATGTTGAAGAAATGTTTCACATTAACCTCTTTACTGAAGTCGACATGTTTGAAGTTCGCTTTTAACTGTGTCAAAAAGCAGCGCTTACAATGAAGATATACAACCTGAAAACTCCGCTCAGGGCAGTATTTTTTTTTAAATGTTAGATAAAAACTACTGTGGGTCAGACCAAGTGTTACACGCATAACATCGTATACATTCTGCATTTCCTTACTCAGTATTGTCGTAGATATAGTTTGCTTCTGACCATACATTCTTTCCCGTCCGTTATATTATCATGGGATGAAGGTAGTTAGGACAAGTAAATGAATTCTCGTAAACAATAGAGCATCTATGGTAATTATTAATAATAATTAATAATAATTGACCTTACATGCTTACCGTTCTCACATGTGCTCATTCGTATCTTGCGTGACTTCCAGATCGTGAAATTGCTCTTGAAAGCGTTGACTGTGGTTTCACAGCAGAAGAGAACAGGAGAGGTGGGGATAGAGAATTGAAGGAGAGGCAGGCAGGAAATTGAAGAAACAGAGAGGATAGGCGACTGGTAGATTGAAACAAGCGATTAGAGATGGAGGTAGTGCAGAGGGTAGAGGGCGGAGATAGAAAAAGAAAGAAAGAAAGGATGGAAGAATGGAAACGGAAAAAGGCTAGCTAAAGGAAGAAAAGAAAGGATTGGTTAAGGAATAAACAGAATGAAAAAAGAAGGAAAGAAGGAAGGCCATGTGAAGGAAAGGGAGCGGGAGAGTGGGTATAAAGACAATGGTGTAAGGGGTAGGGTAGGAGGCCAAAGAGGAGGCGAGATTGAGAAGTACTTAGAAACCGTGCCTTATAGAGTAAGCACCAACACTGAAACAGTTTGAAGACCAGTGTCTGTAGTATTTGTTATTACAGTTTCCTGGCGAAAAGACACTCGAACGCTGCACGCTGCCCACTTTCTCCTTCTTTGTCTATAACATCTTTAGTTCTTCTTCTCCATCCCGCGCCGCACCGTTTATGATGTGGCCTGAAAGCGTGCGACTGACTGGTTACACCCACGCAGACGACACGGATGTAGTTTCACAGTGGGATCTACTAAGATTCTTGAACATTTATACAGTGTTTATAAATACATCTAAGAAACCATAGCAAGACACGAGAAGGGAGATAGATTGTCTGGTTTCTTATTGTTGAACTTCAAATCAGCAGTGAAAGTTATGTCACGACAGCGATGAAAGGATCTGGTGGAAAGGAAATTGGGAAAGAAATCTGAGGTCCAGGAGTAAATCCCCGATTGCCAGACTTTGAAACAGATGCCACTGGCAGAGTGTTTACACTTGAAATTCTATCCGACTACTTGATCAGTGACACGTATGCGTTTTGATACGCTGCCCATTGGGGGGGGGAGGGTGGAGAGGGAGAGAGAGAGAGAGGTGGCTGTGAACTGGTGGGGGGTGATGAGACGCAGAGAGTCTGAGAACGAGGAGTGTAAGTAGAATGAAAGAAAGACAATGATAGTGGAATTAGAAACATTATCGGGAAGTAAATAAGACAGCGGTCATTTTGGCTTCATTATTCCTGTTCCTATACAAGCTTGGCAGTACTTATTCAAACGTAAGCTAAAGAGAGAGACAAAGAAGGGAGGATGAAATGTTGGAAGAAGAAAGAACGAAAGAAGGAAGAGAGAGAAAGGGGAGATAATTGTTAGATTAGAGGGAAAAAACGAAAACTGCCTGTAGTGATGTAGGTATAATAAAGAAGCCAAACATTTCGAAATTCAGTTGGAGGCACGTGCTGTAGTTTATTGTCACTGTACACACATTTGATCACAAACAGGCGATGCTAACACCACATAATTTTAAATTAACGAGTTATTGGCAACTTGTGTCTGTCGTGTTTATTTACGGCCGGGTCTGTCCCCACGTTCACCTGGCGGCCTGAAGAAGTCCTCGTGACCAGAAACGGCTCTGTAGACACCAGACATTGAGAGTTACCTTATTGCGGTAAGATGATGATAACAAATGCCTCACACACTTAAGTGGATGGTCGGAGAATAACATTCGTTACTTGGTGTATCGATTATTTAGCTAAAGAACTACGAGGACAAAAATGTCCAATGTTTACATTCATGTGTTACACAACTAGCAACTATGAAACCAAATGTGACTTGACTGTGTGTGTGAGGCATTAGATAAGATTAACTATGTGGGTTTTTTTATATAAGTTTAGCCATTGAAATCCGAAGATCCAATGGAATAATCTGGGGAGGTTTTCTTTATGTCCTCGAGGAAATCCCAATCACGTGCTATACTCACAGCTGACATTCCTGTTGACAAAGGATGTCTGTGATGGACTCATCCAGAGCGTCATTTAGCGAGAAGTGTGAGTCACACCTGGTCTTGCACTCAGACACGGTGATGCGGGTGTCTGCACGGATGATGTTACCCACCTCCAGCCACACCAACTCCTCTGAAACATGATGTCGTTGTGGCTTGGTGAAACTGACGTTTTAAAATGTTTATGTGTCAAAAAGTAAAAGTAAAATGCTTTTTGAAGTAGGTAGAAGATAGGTAGAGTATTGCAGATTGTTGTGGTGGTGGTGGTGGTGGTGGGGTGGGGGGTGGGGTGGTTTGGAGGTTGGGGTAAAGTTATTAGATACTGCTTTTCGCTACTGTAATATGTGTATATATATAGATATGTCTACGTATATGCATACAGGTGTGTCATGTGTACATTGCATCAGTGTGTTGTGTTGATTTATTTTCTCGTGTTCTAGGCATCAGTAAGACTTTGTTTGTATGAAGAGTTTTAAAAGGAATTCCTATTCACGTTTAGAAGAGATGTTTTAAGTAAAACTAACAAAAACCACACTGCTGTGTTGTGACGAAAACATTTTCTTACACGAATCCATGGGTGATTGACACAAACTGGGCGAGTATGTCAAGAATCAATAAGAATCATTATATTGGACTGTCTCGGCATCTAAACAAGGCGGGTGTTGACTGTTGCTAGGGTTCTTACCAACAGTGATTGTGACGGGTGGCTGTGTCTCTTCGGGACGATCACGCTGCGCCATCGCGGCCACACACAGAGCTAGGATCAGCACGCACTTCATTCTGAAGATCTGGCAAAAACTGAACCGCGAAATTTGCGTCTTAGAATTGAAACTTGTTTCCAGACACTCATTTGTTTTTGTATGTATTCGCATTTCGTTCCGATCAACATACCTGTGATGACACAAAGGGATTTAAAATTTTGATCGTCAAAGATCTTATGACTGGGCGAAAGAGGAATGGTTAATACATACTCTATCATTTGAATCGATACAGAAGTAGTCTTCTTTCTAGTATCGTCGACAAAGCTGAAATAGGCAGATAGTAGCTACGGGTCCAAGAATATTGTTTTCAATTAACTTGCATAATGTTTCCTCCGCTTACCGTTTCTAGAGGGCGAATTAGTGGAGGTCTCGAGAACTATGTGTCTTCCTTGGAGCAGCAAGAATTTATAGGAGTTTTCCAGGAGGCCAAACCCAGTGGGTGGGTAATGAAAGGTACAAAACACTGATTGAAAAGACATTGGGTTTGGTCGTCAACGCCTCAGAAATCGGCGCTATCGGTTACTTTGTCTTTGAGAGGATAAGAGATTACAATAACAAAAATCTAGTACGTGCTCTGAGTTACGGACGCGCCCATACATGTGGGTACAGGGGTATGTGTATGTGGGTTCGTGCGCGTGAGAGCGAGTAGATGTTATTTTGCGTGAAAGATAGTGTGTGTGAGTTAATATGGTGAATGCGTTATATAGTTTTTTACTGCCACGCTTACACATAGGGGTATGCAAATACAATCAATCAAGCACGATCAATGTTGCGCTAACACACATGAATTTAAATATGCTACGCAAAAAAATATACTACATAGTTCTGTATCTGCATATACTCATCACATCTATACCCATGCGAACTCATAAATTTTTTTTATATGTGGATTCGTAGTCACAGTATATTCGTCTACTGTGAATATACGGGAATTATCAGCTCTTACTTTTCCAAATAAACCATACAGTATTGTTTACAATGATAAGATTACACATCACTGGTCGTTGACAAGAAATTCTTTTAGACTGACGTCAGGAACCAAAAAGTAGAAAGTTAAAATAAAAAACAGCCATGGAAGTCACCTTTTCTGATAAAGGTGTCACGCCCTTGGCATCAGTAGAAATTTTCTTTCCTTAACTTTTGTGGCCTGCTTCCTAAACTTGGGCTTTTGCACGTCCGTTGTACGAATCTAAAATGCGGGTGTCGGTAGTAAAGAAAAAGAATCTCTCAACCTAGCATAAAACCTAGTATACCTAGTATATAAACAGAGAGAGAGAGAGAGAGAGAGAGAGTACAGAGATTATTAGATAAAAATAGCCCCAAGCCAAACGGTCTCAGCGCCAGACACTCTTGCGAGCCTCTTAAGATAGGTTGTTAATTTGTTTGCTTATCCTAGTGAACTTCTGCTCACCCTTTTGTTGCCTTGTTGTACTGTTGCTTATGTCTTGTCTTCATACCCCATTGAAGGTGAAGGAAGAATAAATAAAATGTAAAAACAGACAGACAGACAGACAGACAGACAGACAGACAGACAGACAGACAGACAGACAGAGAATGGAGTATGCTGCTAGTGGAACTTAGTGTATTAATAATCAGACTTTAAACTCAGTGAGCAACTTTATATTAACTTTTATTTTCAACACACAAGTTCCACGACAAAACGAAAGTCTCAAGGACAAGGTGCTGTCGTCGTTTACAACTTTCCTCTAGTTGCCTCCCCTGTGGCCACGCTCTCCTGGCGGCCTGAAGAAGTCGGCATGACCGGTAACAGCCCTGCAGACGACATACATGGGATATTATTGTACGTGATCTCTGGATTCATGGACATGTAACTTTGATGGAAAATCTGCATTTTCATCAAGAGAAAAGGAAGCGCGTGTAAGCATATTTTTGCGTAGTGTGAAGCATTTTTAATGGATTGAGATCACCCCTGACTTGGTCGAACTGTCTGTCGTCTGCTGTTCCTGTACAACTGTCTTGCATTTAGGGCCAGTTAATTAACTTTAAGTTTCACGATGTGGCACTATTTCGAAACACGAAGTGTGTGTGTCACATCTATAAAACGATTATACCAGAAAAAGATATAACAAAGCAAGTTACGAAAAGGTGCTTTGTCCTTTCCTGGCTTGCATGGGCGTTCTTATCTCTACTTCCGGTAGTAAGGCCCATTCGCCTTGTGCATTTTACATACGCCTTTAGGAACGAACAGGAGATCAGAACGCTCATGCAAGCCAACCCTGGTTCCCTGGTGTGCACGTACGTCTCTCTCTCTCTCTGGGTTATGCGGATGTCTGCGCATGCCCATGTGTGCAAATGTGTGTCGACATGCGCATGAGAGAGAGAGAGAGAGAGAGCGCAAAGACAGATCAGGAGGAAGAACAGGATTCAACTTCAACCTCTCACATTTTAAAATACATTCTAAATTATTAATACTCTTTTGCATGCTCTGCGTTTTGCGGAACCATGGAGAGTGCGGAGACGGTACGATTCAAGGCAAACGTGGCCAGAGCTTAGGGAAAAAAACATAGAATAGGATACAAACTTACAGTTGGCATTCCTGTTGGCAAAGAATATCCGTGATTGACTCATCCAGAGCGTCACTTAGTGAGAAGTGTGAGTCACACCTGCTCTTGCACTCGGACACATCGATGTGGGAGTCTGCACGGATGATGTTACCCACCTCCAGCCACACCAACTCCTCTGAAACATGAAGTGAACGCATTTCATCGTTACCTTCTCATTGTTCAGAAAATCCGGAATGTTCCTTCTCTTGCGTTATTTAAAACACAGCTCAAAAGCCATCTCTGTCACCTCGCTTTTCACAGGTTGTACCGAGCTTGTTGGTTACGCTGCGATATGCGCGCGCGCGAGAGAGAGATTGCTAGTGAGAGAGAGAGAGAGAAGGTGACAGTGAGAGTGAGAGACAGATTGCGAGTGTGCGAGCGCGGCTGGTGTTTGCTTTCTTGGTGCGTCTTTATGTGGTTGCGTATGGTGTCTGGACGTATTATTTGATACTGTGGCTGTCTTCATTGTTTTGTAAAACGCAATGATCCCTTCGGGGAAACAGCGCTCTAAAAGAATCATTTTATTATTATTGGAAATCCAGTTGTCGGAGCTGTTGTACATGAGAGACATATGGATGGATGCTAATGCATTTATATCGACGTATACATTTTGGAGCAAACTACGTAACGAGACAGTGGTGTCTTCAAAAACGGCCTGAATTTTTCGCTACTAATCTTACCGACAGTGACTGTAATAGGTGGCTGGGTCTCCTCGGGACGATCACGCTGAGCCATCGCGGCCACACACAGGGTTAGGATCAGTACAGCGCACTTCATTCTGCAGGTCTGGAATAGGCAGTATTTGTCATCTGCCAATTGTCTTCGTATCTCATAATGACTAGGGTAATTTAAGTCAAACTTAAAACGGGTTCGTCACAATAAAGGAATTATTATACCAAAACATTTTATGCGTAATTCCCAAATACGCTGGTTTAGCAAAGAAACATTTTTAATGTAAAAGACTTCCACTCAGTAAAACCTGAAACATCACCTACTTACTTTTTTGATATGTATCGGAAAAAAGATGTTCCGAGATTATCGAGTCGCCTTTCAGACAAGGCAAATTTATACCAAAAGGTTGGGTAATCAGATTGGGACCATACTAATTTTAGAACTACAGCAATGGGCGTAACACAGGGTGGAGATTTCGATGTGAAAGACTTGGGGTCAGGGACTTTTTTAAAAGACGGAAACTCGAATAGATAAGAATGGAAAAGTCAGAAACTAGACTGATGTAAGCATAGTGTTAGTGTGCTACTGTGTGCACACCCATAAGATATGAACGCTTTTTTTCTGTAGTATGCGCTCGGGCGCGTGTGTGTGCATGTGTAGTATTTTATGCGTGTGTAAGAGAGATGAAAGAAGTCGAGAGAGGCCGTGGGGATGGAGTCGGATAAAGAGGGGAAGAAGAAGAGAATAAAAAGAGAGAAAAGACAGCAGACCTCAAAATTATCTGTTAAAGAAAAGCTGAGAGAGAAAGCACAAAAAGATATTGACAGACGATAACGTTCTTCGGCTATTGTCAAAAGAATACGGACAAATTCCCATGAAAATAAATAAATTTATGAATATAATTGCATAACCTTATTTCGATCTCACGCAAGAATAAAAAAAGTCATCCACGTGCACAAACAAAACGCACTAGGATAGAATGAGAATGGAGTTCACGATGAGGATCAAGGCAGAGATATGCTTATACTGGTTTCACATGGTCCCAGTAAGATGGAAGAAAGCACAAACTCCATTCGTTTTCTAATGAAGGAGTATTACGCAGCGTTCCCTCGTAGACGGAACAATGAGAATATGAGTATGTGCAAATGTTTCTAGTTCTGACAAGATAAAGTGTACTTTTTATTGCCAACATGTGGACAAATCCTTGACCACTATTTTTCACTCCATCTTTACTGAGCTGCACGAGAAAGTTATTGCCGCAGTTTTTCACCTAATTTTCACGAAAGCATTTTTGGGCATGAGCAAATGCTTGCCTGCGTGGTTGCATGAGTAATTGAAGGAGTCTGACATGGATGGATCGAATTAATTAAGTAAACTGCTACCGGAATCCTGTGATGGAACAGAAATGAAGAAGAATGCACATATAATCGCGCGCTGAGCGAGCTACGCATCCCTCTCTCTATATATCTCTGGTTTATTGTGACAGTTCACTCGGTGTGCGAGGGCATGACTGGTCCAGCCTCGGGGACTCTCACGCCTTTCCTGATATCAGCGTTCTGTGTCTAGTTATGTCCCCTGTCCCCGCGTTCACCTGGTGGTCGGAAGAAGTCGTCATGGCCACTGACAGCCCTGTATACAAGAACAAACGCCCAGATTCAGTGTACAATTTGGTAAGATCCACAAAGAGCGTGTTTAAAGAGACTAACGTAAATGAGAAACTTTCACACACTAGAAGTCATATGTAAAATGTCATGAAAATTTAATCTATCTATCTATCTATCTATCTATCTATCTATCTATCTATCTATCTATCTATCTATCTATCTATCTATCTATCTATCTATCTATCTATCTATCTATCTATTCATTTATTCATTTATTCATTCCAAATCCTGCCCTGCTTAGCAGTACTGAGTGTGAATATGATAGAGGTTTTGGTTTCAGAAGATTGCAGATTCTACAGAAATGTACGTGTTAGAAATCCCAAACTGGGGCGTACTCACAGCTGACATTCCTGTTGGCAAAGGATGTCCGTGATGGATTCATCCAGGGCATCACTCAGAGAGAAATGTGAGTCACACCTGGCCTTGCACTCGGACAGATTGATATGCGTGTCTGCACGGATGATGTTACCCACCTCCAGCCACACCAACTCCTCTGAAACATAATGCCGGCTTATCGTAATTATTTGTGTGCTGGGAGGTATGGGGCAGGTACAGCAAAAGTTAGGATGACTTCAGACATGGCTACCATGATCGCATATTATAACTGTTGGTGTCAAAGATTTTAAGAACAAGCAAAAATTCGTGCTGGTCTTTAATTGCTTTATGACAGAACTAGGATATGCAACTGGAAGGAAACCTGGTGAGCTAATTAAATAGATGGCGCTGCTGACCAACAGGACTAGCTCCCTTTGTGTTGGAGTAAGTTTATCAGAAAATGCGAAATGAGACTTTTTTTCAAATACGATGTAAAACGATGCACCGGAATTAGACAAGAAATCTTTCTTGCAGCAAGGGATGTTATCTTTCTCGAAGTAAACTTGGAATAAGGCATTTTGTGATTATCTTGATATCAAGAACCTTTGTAATATTTAGATGTTACATTGCCGCGTATGTTGCTATCAAGGAGATATCTATTTTGTGATGTTTCAAATATTTACGGATTTTGCCTTCTGGAAACATAGGGCTAAAACTGCAGTTCATTTCTCAGGCACTGCTATCTATCTGTCGGCCCTAGGTCACGAAAAGTCAGCTGAAACAGCTAAAAGTTTCCAGAACATAGGATCCCAAGTTGCATCTACATAAGTGTAAACACAGTCGGGCAAGCAAGATAAATGCTGCACGACAGAAGGAGAAGGAATAACACGTGGAACATTTCCCTGACTTCTTTGTCTTCAGTTACCACGTAGTTCAGTTTATTCCTTTCAAATTCTGGAAGCGCCCATGTTACGAGAGAGTTTTTAGTGGAAATTGTGAGTTTGTATCATAGTAAGGGATAAAGGAAGCTCTCATGCTCATGCTCTGAATTCCTCACTAAAACTAAAGGGTAAGTCCTTGATGTTTTGCTGAACGATAATTCTCACTTTAAATTCTCTACAGACCTTCCTGTCTTTTAAAAAAGGTGTCACAATTTTCACATACGTAGATGCAGAAAACAGATTTCAGTCCCGCAAGGACAGCTTTTGAGGATATTTACTGAAGAGAGGAGGGGACTCAGAAGAGAGAGAGAGAGAGAGAGAATCTGATACTATTTGAAATGGTTGTCTTGGGAGGAATCACTTTATTTTATAACCGTCAGACTGAAGCTATTTCTACAAAATTTGAGCGAGTTTAACGATTTATATCTATGGTGTTAAATATTAAATTGTAATAATTTAATTGGGTTTTATTGCATATTTATCAACCTGAAAATAATTGTGTATGCACGTTGTTCGTGCTCATTCCTATGTGTGATTCATGAGCATTTTCACGAGAGACAGAGGAGAGAAGAATAGAAATTTTTAGCAGGAAGACAAAAGAAAATAATGCGGGACCCCCCCCCCCAGAGAATTAAAGAAGGGTGGGAAAGAGAGGGCAAGGAAGGAGGAAGAGGGTACATAGACAGGACTGAGGTGTTCATGGTTGCTTGCAAATGACATCTTTATGCTAGTCTCAAGCCGTACTGTTCCGATGTCAAATTATACCGTAATGACTCGTTCATTGCTTACGATGTTCTTCAAAACAACGGCAGAGAACTCGTATATGGCCATTGAACAACCTATAGGAGTGTCTTTTGTTATATTTCTGTTGTTATGTTGAGCAGTTTGAATGTTTGTTCATAATTTGATCATGATCATTCGACGTGACTTACCGACAGTGACTGTAATAGGTGGCTGGGTCTCTGGGGGGTGATCACGCTGCGCCATCGCGCCCACACACAGAGCCAGGATCAATACAGCGCACTTCATTCTGAAAGGCCTGGAAAAAAGTAAATACCACAATTTGTTAAGATAAAAATGAGGATCGAGCAAGACAAAGATTTAAGTCTAAAGAATTAAAAAAGTTAATGACGTTTCAAATTAATAAAAATAGTATGCCAAACTCCAAAGCCAAATTCCAAAGCCGAACTCCAAAGCCACACTCCAAACTTTGCTCACGTTTCTAAATAGGCCGCGTGGATGCAGTTTAACACAAAATGTGACAAAGATCATTGAAATACTACGCACATTCGAGCGTCTACCTACGAAAGGCTCTTAAGCAACCTGAAAGAACAATTCAAAACTACATCCTCTTACGTTTTCTGGAAGACGGACTAGAACAAGATGTCTAGGAAATGTTGACGCTGGTTCGATATACGGTGACTTTATAACCAAATTCTGGGCGGAGAAACAAGGCGTGGAACATATCTGTCACGGCAGGAAGTCTGCGGGTCAGGGCGTTGGTAAATTTTCATTGGTGTTTAACAAGGGACGATTAAAGAAAGTGTCAAGAATTAGACCGATCCACCTTCTAGGATACTGGAGGATGCACACGTGTTTGCTTTTGTGTGTTTTTTTACGTATGTGCACGTGTGGGCTTCACACGCTGATATCTTCAAGTTCATCTGCAATGGGAGGTGGTCACAAATTGCCCTTGTACTTTGGCAAGGAAAATTAAGCTAGAATTTCTCTTGATAACGTAGGATGCTGTAATTAAAAGCTGTGCAGTCCTAGTGCTGATATAAGCAGGATGTGTCGCTCTTTTGCGGATTCGGAACGAACTGTGAGGCGTGTACAGCTGTATTCTGTGGATTCATGTTGCGTTCTACAAGGAGGGAAAGGGTTTGCAGTTTGGAGTTACGGTCATACAGGTTTTTCCAATTATTGGTTTATTTTTGATAAACAGTAAGGAATGCGTGAAGATGGTTTTAATTTCTTTGTCACTAATCTAAAGGCGTAACTCAATTACACATCAAATTTGACAAATTCCCTTAGCAGCTGGCTGGCGCCAACACATTTCCTTAATGTTATTCAATTTTTGATGTAAACAGTATTATCCCAAATCAGTATTGGGTTGTGTTTTGTCCTATGTTGTTTGTAAGTAAGGTCTTTAGACTGATCGTCAGCTGGTATGCAGAGTATAGAAGCCACCTTGTTGTGATGACGTCACTAAGTTGCCCGGTTCAAAAATGAGGGCTTAAAGATACGGGGCTCAGTTACTAGAAGAGCGCAAGTGTTGTCATATCAAGGGATAAAGGGCGACAAGTTGTCAGCTTTTTTCACTGAGTATATTCTTTCATCAAGTTTCTTACATGTCGTAAAAGCAAAACTCCCTGGTGTGATTCCTGTAAGTTGTACTAAAAGTTTTATTTTTAAAATGTGTTAACATTTCAAAACATTTTGGGGGGGGGGTATTAAAGTTGGGTGCAGACGCCTAATTAGGACCATGTAACATATTTCTAATTGCAACGGTCACAGGCCGGTAGAACGAGGAAAAGAAGTACGGAGACAAAGAGAGAAAGTAGATTTAAAAAAAACAAGCTGAGAAACAATAAATGTTTCGAAAAGAGAGTTATAAAGGAAGTTACATGGATTTTTTTTCGCAGTAAACAACTAAGAAGTGAGTACTGGGAATGCCACATTATTTAAACATTTTATAGATATACGCAGTATGTTCAGAACAAATCCTCATCACAAATTTTCTTAATAACTTTCTTCCAGTATCCAGACATCTTAGAGCACTATTAAAGTGCCATTGTTTACGGCATTTTAATTCCAAGCTGTGCTGGTGGCTGCAGGAACAGATTTCATGAACGCTAATAACACTTTTGACAACAGCGGTTGAGAAGCACTACACAGTAGGAACGAGCAAAACATTCTGTACTGCCTTATGTCGCATACCTTTGTACATAACTGCACCCAAGCCCTATTCGACCGACTGGCCGCAGTGTTCCAGAAACGCGCTCCTGTTATGGCGGCCAAACAAAATTCTCATGACGCAAATAAAACAAACTCCAAACTAAAATCCAAAAGAAGCCTCAAACAAAAATAGAAAGATTTGAATCGACGCAAAAATTTGAAAATTGAAACTCCATCAAGAATTTGATTCAGAAGAGACAGGGTATGCACCTACCGGGATGTTATTTACTTATTGATTCCATTTTGCAAGGGAGGTGATGAAGCAATGCTAGTACCGTTTTCAGTCAAACAGGTTTCATTGTAAAATACAAACTTTTAGCTTCTTAGCTGCAGAACACTTTTACCTTAAATCGAGAACAGAAAATCTGTCTTGTGTTTATTTGAAAGCCGAAGGCTGTGCCAAGGTTACCCGATCTGTGCTGTAAGGGGTGTCTTTGTTCCCCCCCCCCGGTCTTTCCCTCTACCCCCCGTCAGTCTTTCCCTCCTACTCAGTTTCTCCCCCCCACACACACTTAGTTCCCCCCCCCCCACCATCTATGCCCCCGTCCTTTTTTTATCATCTTCTTTTACAGAAAGCGTTATCGTGAATT
>SMGT01003593.1:8434-21590 GCA_004794575.1 Lanistes nyassanus | reverse complement strand
TTTTTATCATCTTCTTTTACAGAAAGCGTTATCGTGAATTTTAACTAAATTAATCAGGCAGACAAGCAGGCAGGCGGACGGACGGACGGACAGACAGATGGGCGGAAAGACGGATTGACAAACGGACTGACACAAATGGAATTGAGGCTAAAAGATGTATAGAAATAATCGAAATACGAAACAGATTAACACATGAAGTGTTATCATTTATATTTATTTACACTCATTTTTCTAAAGAACAGAATCTCTTGGACACCGCGGTCTATAGAGTCTCTGTCGTGTTTATTTACGGCCTGGTCTGTCCCCGCGTTCACCTGGTGGCCTGAAGGAGTCCTCGTGTCCGGAAATAGCTCTGTAGACAAAAGTCATTTCATTCAGTATATCAGCTGGGGAAACCCGTATGCCGAATACGAAATAATACAAAAAGTTACAATCAAGCGCTGTTTAAAACCTACACGTTTCGACATCTCTGTGAACAATAGTTTTGCTGCTAGAAGTGAAAATAAAATATAGCTTTCACCTGCTTCTAGTGAAGAAGTTGTCTCTGCCATTCAGAGCTAATACTAAGCTTTTTCTACAAGATGCGTTCAATGGTAAAAATTTTAAAATGCTGATGTTCAGAACATTACACGAATATTGTTTGAAGATGTCCGATCACCTTATGCAAACCGATAACTGGTAAGGGAACGGAGGCTGACAATTATTTCGATCGAAAAGCATTTACAAACAAAGAAAGGTTTTGGACCCAGTGTATGTTCTGGCATTTGTGTGTGAGGGTGCGTGTGAATTCGAGCGCGCGGGTGCGCGCGTGTGTATATGTGTTTATGTGAAGGAAATAGATAAAAAGAGAAGTACTAAATTAGTTCAGAGACATCAGCATATCACTATACAACACTATGACACACTTGGATTCTCCATAGGGAGACAGGCGTGCTTAGATCAATGCAAAATTGCAAGCCACTTACAGCTGGCATTCCTGCTGGCACATAATATCTGTGATGGATTCATCCAGAGCGTCGCTAAGGGCGAAATGTGCGTCACACCTGCTCTTGCACTCGGACAGAGTGATATGGGTGTCTGCACGGAGGATGTTACCCACCTCCAGCCAAACCAGCTCCTCTGAAACATGACGTCACCTCACCTTATAATCATTGCGTGCAACTCTTTGTTCAGGAAATCGCACACCTGTACGCACATGCAAGTTTGAGGCACAGACATGTGGGCCTCGCTGAAAGTGGCGTAAGGTGGTTTACAAACGTCGTGAATGTGTGATGGGTGAATCAATATAGATGGACACCATAAACGTACGCTCTGTATAGCAATTCACTGGTTACAATCTTCGTATATCTTTGTAGCCGTTAGGTGTCATAGTCTGCACCTGTTCTGATAGGCTGTTTGACGTCATTGTTTGTCAATTGCCTTACCGACAGTGACTGTAAGAGGTGGCTGGGTCTCCGCGGGACGATCACGCTGAGCCATCGCGGCCACGCACAGAGCCAGGATCAATATAGCGCACTTCATTCTGAAAGGCCCGGAATAAGATTACATTTGATCTAATTTAAAGAACGTTGACCACACCCTGCCAATCAACTTTTTCCCGAAAAATTGAGACTATTTTAAATGATGTCTTAGAAACGCTAATAAAGTTTTAACGTTTTCCTCAAACAAAGTGATGGAAAAATAAATTGCAAGTATTCTTCGAGAAATTAAAAATGGTAACAATGTTAGACCGATGTACACACTGAATATAACACGAAAACATCAATGAATCATTTAAAACACACGAGAGCAATAATTCAAGCTGCTTACGTTTGCTGGAGAACAGACCAGATAGCATTGTGCCGGCTTACAGACTTGACAAATTTATACCAAATTGTTTGGGCGGACAAAATAAAAAAGAATTATTTTTAGAACTTGTAGACTGGGTGTGGCATCTCTACGAGTTTAGTCGCAGGGAAGAGGGCTAGTAAATTCTCATAGTCAGTGAAAAAGATAAGCCTGATAGTCGGGAACTAGACCGATTCACCCACTTTCGTCATCCGCGTGTTCCTACGTTCGAGAAACTTGCGCGCACGAGTATGTGCTTGCACATTGTACATTCCCGAAATGTACTCATATAATAGTCAATGCATACGTTTGAATTCACATGTACGAATTCCACACATACGCACATCTTGCCACAATTGTTATGCCTTCGTTTTATGCCGAAATGACAAGGAAATTCGTTTGAAAAGGAATTCGGTTAACAGAAAAGAAAGAAAGAAAGAAAGAAAGAAAGAAAGAAAGAAAGAAAGAAAGAAAGAAAGAAAGAAAGAAAGAAAGAAAGAAAGAAAGAAAGAAAAGAGAAATGGGAACGTGTATCCAGTCTACCAAGTACAATAGTATAACGCGGACAGACACACAAAACAATTAAAGATGCAAAATAAAAGCATTTTCTTCTCGTTGCGTTCCATGCCCACTTCGTCGTTCAATTTTTTTCCAATAAAATGGCTTCCTTCTCTGTGGACTGCCTCGGTGGTCTAAGGGGTCCGCTTCCGAGGCGGGAGGTACTGCCGAGTCACACCTAGGACTTAAAAACTGGAAAGCTAGTAGCTGCCCTGCCAGACGTCTGGCACTACAGGGAACAGTACTAGGACTGGTTGGCCCGGTGTCCGTATAATGTGACTGGGTGGGACTGAGGCCCGTGTTGCGCCATCAGTCCCAGTGCGGCAGCACGTAAACTTGTCTTACCAACACCGCCCTGATATGCACCAAGTTTGGGGAGGGATGTTAACCAGCAAACACCCCCCCACACACACACACACTTTTTCCTCTGTGATAATCACATTTGTCATGGATTAGGTATACCTAATTATTCTTTTTTTAAAAAGTGAAATCACATGGCAATGTTGGTATTCTGCCCGAACAAAACATTTTGCTTTCGTTACTCAAGACGAAGTTTATTTAGCTCGTAAATTTTCTTAATCTCGTCTTGTCTGGCTATGGCTCAGCCCTGCTGACTGCTTTGTTTTCTTGGTGATTGCACAAGATCACATTTACAACCCGACTGTTTACACAAAATAGGTCAATTTTCCGTTCTTTTTTAATGTATTTACAGGAGTAGAAACTGGAGCAGTTCAGTGGCTTGAGGGCCATCTGTCGGTATTGTCCACACGAACACCTGTCTCCTTTCCCACCTGTTGCAACAAAGAGTAGCAAGGGTCTTTAATTAATACCTCCCTCAGCTCGGGCAAAAGCTGTCTTGAAGATAAAAGAATTGAAGCTTGGTCTGAATTCTAATGCTAAAAACCATATTATTAATGTTTTAAATGAGGATTTTACCACAGACTACATGGCAAAAATATATTAAATTAAATAGTTGCTAAATCAAGTTATTCATTACCCGCAGAACGTTTTTTTTAAAATTATCGTCAAAATGTATCTAATCAGCAGCTACAAATTACGCTTCAAAGAAAAAATTGCCGGAGGAAAGGTCACGCACAAACTGTTCTCTCCACACGTGTTTTTGCGCCTGTCATCAGACTACCAGGCTGAGCAGGCAAATAATTTTAGGTTATCATCGACAAGACAGCTGCAGTGGTTGATCCGGCAAGGGAGGTAAATGACACACAACTTCAAAAAGAACGGTAGTTGCTTCCCGCCAACCGTTGTAACTATAAAAGGTGATTGCTGATCGCTGCGGTGGAACAGGGTCAGACAACGGGGTTACTCTGTCTTTTTGTCTTTTCTCCTTCTCTTTCTCGCCGTTGTCTTCTCTTATCGCCCCTTCTTGTCTCCCACTTTCTGTCTCTTTACCCCCTCCCTCTGTCTCCCCCCTCTGCCTCCCCCATCTCTCTTTCTCAAGCTGTATGTCCCTCTCAGGCTCTTAGAATTCCCCTCGACGCAGATCTGGGTGTATTTATCCACTGTTTAAAATGCTCGTTTTTTTCAATGTTGCTTTCCATGCGCTAGTACCGTTCTTTGTTACAGTATTGCACTTCGGCATGCACTGCTTAGACTTGTTCTGCTGGCGGAATAAAGAGCACGGGGATTAATGGGGGTGGTGATCGGTAGCTAAGTGGTAAAGACGCGACTTTTCAGTTCAAAGTCGTAGGTTCAATATCCATATTAACTTATGATTAGGGGAGGGGGGTAGGGATAGGGTTAGGGCATGCGCGCCTGGAACTCGAGTGGGAAAAAACTTTCGCTGGGAGGACGGCTGCAGTTAGCATCGAATGGAGGCGAGTCGAAGTATAGACAGGCGTATCGGCTTTTAGCTGGGTCCAGCTCTTTCACCTGGACATCTTTCAGGTGAAAATAAGACATGAATACCTCATTACAACGTTAACATGCAATCGATATTCATTTGTTACGGTTAAGGCTGTTTTAGAAAAATTGTCGATCTGAGCAGGGTGATCATATTATATATATAAAAAAAGGAAGACAAAAGCAACCAATGGTGTCATAAAAGCTAGATGGAACATAACAAATACATGCTTATATCTGGATATCATAGCACCGTTCACTCTGTATGTGGCCTGTAAAGAATTATTTTTACATCTATGATCGTTATGAACCAATGGGAAGCGGACGGCAGTGTCGAGAGCCATGTTGCCCGAACCCGAAGGCACGGGGGCAGGCTGGGTCAATATCCGTGCGCCGCAACACACTCCCCCCCCCCCCAGTATTCACCCCGCTGTGAATGAGTCCAATGGGTCAGGGGAGGTAAGACAGGGAGGAGGAGGAGGGGTTACCGCTCTCAGGATGCTGGCCCATAGACAAACGTGGTCTCATGCACCCGACTCCCCTGAGACTTGAAATGGTCACTCGGCATCTTTTACCTTTCCCTATACGAAAATGGTAGGATTATCACCCAAGCATCGGGGACTCTGACAGACCTCTGGAGAATCTGAAAACCTCTTCCTCTGTACGACCGCGCAAGACATGTTGATAGCATGCACGAGAACAATGACAGTGAAGGCGGGCAAGCTCTGTCTGCCACACACTTAGCAGGAAATCTGTGATTCGTCTGTGTACGTAAAGAGTTTGTTTAATATATATATATATACATGAGTCAGGGTTTGTGTTAAAAGAAGTCTTTCGTTTGATGGCAAATTAAAATAAAATATCTCCAACAGAGTGGAATTTAGGGATTCAGACAGCTAATTAGATAACTGCCCAGATGAATGCGAAAGGAAATTAAATTTTTCATATCCCTTGTGGTTCGCAATAGGTAAAAGGGCACTGTATGTTTCAAAACCCTGGGGAGCCAGCACGTTTCCATTGTATGGATTATGGAAAGACCGGATGTGTATTGCCTACTAGCGAGAAATGCTAGAGAAGAGATTAATGTCTTAACATTATTTTGACCTTAAAAGAGAAAAAAACGAAATCGAGAGTGAAGCTGGGCGCAGCCCAGTCCTTCAGCCATTTCCAGACTATTCACTTAACATGTGAGTGCGTTTGTTTCTTCATATGTTTAACAAAAACAAAACATGTCTGATTGATGGCGAACAGTACACCGCCATCTTGGCCCAAGCTATGACGTAGTGAGCGGGTTGACTGCAGGCCCAGACAGTCGGCCGTGATCTGCAGATTGGTAGAGCAAGCAGAATCTGTCCAGGATCAACCCACGCGCGAACCTCCAGTTTGTGTTTATTTGTAAAGAAATCCAGGGAGCCAATTAACGTCACTTTCGGACAACAGCCATAGATTTTAGAACCGGAATACGCCATAGAGGATCTGGAGTTAGTAGAAATATAGCACAAGAGACTCGTTTATTGTTGGGAATCGTCATGCAGCCATAATAACGTCATCATGGAGGAAAGAGTAGTGGGGGGGGGAGGGTGTAGGGGGAAGGGAAAGATCAGTGAAGGTGCATCTGCCAGCTATGGCCTCTGAACCCAGGACTTTGTGTATTGACAGCAAGCACACGTTGGTGCAAATATCCATCAGTCCAGAGAGGTGTAGAAAAAATATGTATATACAGCTTGGGGGCTTTGACGTGTTTTTATTTTTATACCTGGTACGTAGAACTTTACTTCCGGGATTTTGGGTCAGATGCGTGCGCATAAGCACGTCGGCCTCCTGTGGGAGTAAAAGTGCAGGCTAACAATTATTTGTTCGTCAAAGGAACCACCAGTAGCGCCAGGGACACACACAGAAGCAGATTTAAAAAAAACCACATCAAACATTTGTAGGCCCACGTGTTGTTCCACTTTGTTTTCCTTTAAATCAGTTTCGAGCCAGCCGTAGGCACAACACTATAAAGTGAAAGTTGCAAGCACAGTCAACATGAGTTGAGAATGAATTTGATAAGAAGACAGGAAAAGAATAATACATAGGCCTCGTTCCCTCGTCTTCTGCTGGCGCCCGACAACTACATTCTTCAACCGCGCAACGCATCGACATTTCCTGCCCGCGGGTCATCAGCATTTCTTGCCAATAGGCAACGCCGTCAGGTCCCAGTTCCCAGCTTGCAATGCGAGTGGAACACAAGTTTGCAAGAAATGTCCTCCTTTGTCACTCAGGAAGAGCCGGCAGGGTATGTTACCACAGAGCTATGTGTGCGTGATAAAAGGCGTGTATCGAGGCCTGCAAAACCAGCGCAGTTTCTTCACGTCAAAGATAAGTGGCTAATATCCCACCATGTTTCATTCAAAGATAATTAAAACCTTTATTAACAAACTGTCATAAATCGAACTACACAAGCACACTAACAACTTTAGTATTGTGCCTGTAAAAATTTGAAACAATCAAGAGCATAACGAACTATAAACATAGTCAACAGAAGCAACAACAGCAGGATTCCTACTACAACCTGTAAGAATGAAACGGAGAATGACACAGCACTACTTTAGGAGAAACTTTTACAGTACTTAATGGCCAACCACCACGTCCACCCTACCCCTACCTCCACTCCCCCACAGCTCACAATGTTGGTGGAGAGCTATAAGCGCTGCTGTGGAAGCATGATGGTCTCTTAAGGCCGACCCTCTGATTCTAATAAGGGTCAAATGTCAAGTGTCTGGGATCAAGACGGAGATAATAGGGAGTCTGGGATACAGACCATGCCTCCCGTGCACGCATTTTCTCTTTGCGGGCATCGGTTTTGCAGGGACGGTTGGGAGTCTTGGTATAAAGACAGTTGCCAGCTCAGCGTTAAAAAGCAAAAACATATGAGATGCCGGCCTGAAACAGTCTTGAGATTTTTTTCTGGAATTGGAGGTCTTTGAATAGTTGCGGTTGTAAAAATTGTCTCTGATCTATTCTTTCTGTCTCTGAAACCTCATCGTATTTCATCGCGTACTTACCCACACACTGCGCGTGCAAGCACGGGGAATAATAGGCTAAAGAGGATTATACACGGTGAGCTGTACGTTGCTCCCCTTCATAATTATAATTATAATAATCATAATCATAATCATAATCACAATCATAATCATAAGCATAATTATAAGCATAATCACAATCATAGATACGGACCCCGTGCAGAACAATATTACAGCTTCAATTTAACCCTCGATCCCTGGGTCATCACAGATGCATGTCTAAAGATGGGTATTGAATATAATAGTTTCGTCTTTCTAAAATCAGAACATTACATCCTGTTTCAGCTCTCCACCACAGCCTTACCCTACTGGTTTCTAAAAATCTCCATACCGGTTTATCTGTAAGACATTATAAAGCGCTTGACAATATTAACTGCTGTAGGTGATGGTGATGGCAAATGAACTGACACGAAGTACTTGTGTTTAAGGGTAGACTGCCAGTGATTAGCCTTGGTGTAGGCATAAGCCGCACATCTTCACACTCCTGAAAGTGTGGCTACTTACAACACAATCAAGTTCAGTCTTTCCTCTGTACACCAATATATGCCACCATAGTCTTGTGAGTTCAGACATGTGACTGAACAATCTTCAAATTTGAGGGGATTATTTTGTTGCCGTTGTTGTCAGGTTTAGATGTGCTTCCACCTAGCGGTGATTTCGCACGTTATGGAGAGCCGTGTTGCTCTGACCTGGTGGTAGTAAGGTGCTGGTTCCATAGATCTGCTAGCTGTGATCTTCCTTCTGGCGCTTGGCTGGTGGTGGTTCATCTCGTCCTTTATGGCAGAACCTGAAAAGAACCGATCATCCGACTTCAGTATTTAGTCTAGGAAAGGAACCGAACTCTCATTGCACCATGCGTGCAGTGCATGCTGCCCTTGATAAAATGCCTGTCCTTTCCACCAGATTTAGTAATCAGTAAGAAAAGAGCGTTCAGCCACTGAACCCTGGTTTCAATATCACCTTACCTACTTAAAAACTATTACTGAAACCATTGTGAAATCAGCCATTCGTCTTCTTTACGTTATGAGAAAAAAACCTGTAACTTTTACAGCCATCAATCTCTGTGCCGCTGGCTGCCGCAATTTAAATTTCTGACTCATGTCATCTGTCTCTGTCTCTGTTTCTGTCACACTTCTCTGTCCATCGTTCTGCTTCTTTCTTTTGCAAGTCACCTCTCTTCCTTCCCTGCTTTTTCCTTTCTCTCATCATTTCTGTCGGTCTTCCGTTTCAGACCAGATTGCATCGACCGCACCAGACAGGCCAGAAGTCAAATCAATATTGAAATTCATAAGCGCGTGTGTCAGCAGAACTCCCTGCGCTAGAAATCTCTTGAACAGACAGGAAACATTTCCGATGTTATGCAGCTAAACCCTCCATTTAAGGAAGTGTATGAATACTTTCAACCGCTTCAGGAAAGGACGATTTCTCGGTGCATTCTTTACGGAGCCCACCGTCCCCTGAAAGGCAATTTTTCTGAAATGGGTTAAAACGCCAATGGTTTACACAACCAATTGTCGTTTTTCCAGACACTGCCATGGCAGCTCTTGGTGTACCTAGGGAGCCTGATTGAGTGTGAAGAAACAAGTGAATTAATAGACACCACGACTGTGTTACACGCTGAAGTTTTGCGTGGTGAAGTTCCGTTAACGTCTCCGAGACGGATAAATTATGTTTTTCTGCCGCGGCCGAAAAGTACTCACGGGAATTGTCAAGACGCAAAGCTCGTTGTGGTATGAAGACTGTTTTAAAACAGAATGCAAAGCAGATCTGCCATGCTTTGGGGAAGCCAAAGTGTCAACTATTTTTTTATATGTTAGAATGTGTGTGCATATATATATATATATGTGTGTGCGTGCGTGCGTGCTTGCGTGCGTGGGTGCGTGCGTGTAATTTGTCCAATTTTCATCACTTTTCTCACACCTGTTTATATGACATCGTTTCTATCGTCACCTCTCTTTACAGGGAAACATACAGCGATATATCTAAGCACTTCGGAAGTACTGCTGCTACTTAAATTTCCATGCCTTTTTCATTAGCAGCCCAAGACGTAGCAAAACGACTGTTCGACTGATTAAAAACAAGTCAGGAATCTTAATCGGCCGAATTGAAGACGTTTTTCCAGAAAGAAAAAGGTTTACAGGAGACTGAATTTTCTGACAACTACAAGGTAGGCCTACACTTTCACTTTGCAAAAACCATTCGTCGCAACTTGGCAATCAAAACAAGCGAAGAAAAGTCTGTATCATGTAAAAGGCCATCCTCTTCTGCAAAATGCATTCCTTCGTGTTGTTGCTGTGGAATATTCGGAAATTTTCAGTTTGTGCCATCACAAAACATGCATAAAGTTCATTTTGGAGTCACTGCACACAAGCCCATATTTTCGCGCGGTGCCCTCCTTGTTGAAAGGATCAGCCTTCTCTGCCGGTCATGCAGACAGCCTCAAGGCCACACCAAGCTTCCAGCGGGCGATTTGCCTCGGGTATGGGATTTTCTACCTGACCAATCAAGCAGCTAACTAACAAGCCACGTAATTTATAGCTGCCAGCCAGCTCTCGTTCATTGTGCCTTTGCAATCGCTTGCATTTGTGCCTTTCCTGTCATTTTCTCATCATTCATCAATCTAACCATCCATCCCTCTATACTTTCACTTTCTATCTGCTGTTTCTCTTTCGTTCTATCGTTTGTCTCTCACGCATGCGTGTAGCGAAAAAGACGTTCTGCCTCAAAGTTTTCTGGTCTTCGAAGGACTAGGTAAAAAGTAAACATCGTCCGGTGCCTTGTTTTAAGGTCATAGAGGTGTAGGGGTGTATGAGACCCCAGCTTTCCTGCGGGCAAGCCTTTTTCTCGCTGCCTTTTTCTATGGATCAAGTGCCCATTACACAGTTGGGTTAATTGGGGGGAAGTGTGCGGCGCACGGGTATTGAACAAGCGGCTTCGTATTCGGAGGCCAGTGTTCAAACCCCCACCTAACCCCCCTCCCCCTCCCCCCCGCGTTCGAAGAAATACCTCTGTCTTATTAGTAAGCCCTGTATCGTATTTCCTTCTGATTGTTCCTACCATCCGGTGCTTCTGCCTTTCCTGTATTGATTACAGGTGATTAAAAGTAGCGTGGCACATAAGAAAACAAGAGACAGTTGAGAAAGGTTCTAAAGAGAAGTCTTAGTTGTACATCAGAGATTCGGAAAAGAGGTGTGGGTTCTACTTTCCCTGTGTCAGAAACACACACACACACACCCTCTCTCTCTCTCTCACACACACACACACACGTTTATGAAACCTTGTTGATAGACTAACTGTTGATAGACTTAGAGACACTTAATCACTCCAGGACATTATATTACAGCAATGATTATGTACCACGTATTTTAAAGACTGATTAATCGCACAGATAATCTATAACATAACCTATCGCACTTATATAGGTCTCTCCCACGCTAAGTGCTGCCGGTATCATTTGCTGGTCTCGCAGCGTTACAAACTGAAGGGGACAATTAGACGTAACTGGATCCTTGCAGGAAAACAGACAGACTGCCTGGTCCTCAAATGGCTTCCAGGTTTTTTTTAAATCTCCTGTCCACCTGGAAGACTTACATTGGCGTCCCAGGTGGGAGGGCGGTGGCTCTTCCCTAGCCAGTGTCATACCTTAGACTCAAAACTTGGCAGTCTAGTAGCTAGTGTCTCGCCAAGACGCCTGGCGATGTAGAGAAACAGTGCTAGGACTGATCGGCCTGGTGTCAGAATAAAGTTACTGGGCAGGTTTAAAACTTCCAGAATGATTCGATACCGTGACGTGGTCTGGAAGCATTGTGTGTCTCTGAACCTGAAGAGCTCTACTGGCGGGAGGAAACTCTACAAGTTGGACACCGAACTAAGCTCGACTCACTACTGCATTAACTGATTTGGGAAGTTGTAATGGCGTCAGGCGTCAGTGAGGTACCTTGAGGTTGAGGTACCTTGAGGAAACAGTAGGATAACCCCCAACTAGTCCCCGTATGTAAACAAAATAGTAAACTCAGCAAAAATGGCAGTAAATCTAACGAGAACAGTCACAGATTCAAAATCCTATAAATAAAAACCTCTTACTAGCATCTCTTAATTAACCTTAGCACAAGTCATAAGTCAGTTTCTATCAACGTTTCACACCCGTGCACAGGCTCTAAAATACATCTCTGGACTCTACATTCACCGCAGATCGAGACAGACTTCGCCAAATATAATAAAGAAACCCAGCTCCGCAAAATACTAAGAGAATTCAGACAAAAACTGAACACTATCTACAAAGACCACTCTCAGATATACACGGACGGCTCGAATGAGCCGCATCCACATGACAAGAATAGGAGTTTATGCGCCCAAAGATACAAGTATTTCTGCTGAGCTTCCTAGCCACACATCTATATTTACTACAGAGCTCATACCAATACGTTCTCCCCTGAGGTTGATAGCATTACACAGACAATCTGGATCAGAAAAAAACAGTACAGAACACCCCAACCGCAGATCCCTTCCTTCTCTCCCTCCCCTCCATCCTTCCTTCCCCCAAATCTATTCTTCCCTCCCCCACAGCGCGAAATCACCGCAAGGTGGAAGCACTTTCCATCCAAAAAGATATGTCAGGCAAACTTCAACCCCCTTATGCATTTTCTTGACAAGCTGCTAGGAACGTGTCGCTAATGTCTCCATTCTTTCACTGCTCCGAAAGGAACAATATCTCGCCCCCAAGCAAAGTACACCAGCTCCGAGAAACCAAATCTGTACATTCAGCCAGTCTCCATTCACACACACCGACCATAACATTTTTATGCAATGAATCCATTATGAAACGCATTAATTCCTTCCTCGGTCAACACGTGCACGTTAGTCTTGTGTACATGTCTTGTGTCTAGTATTTTCCCCGCACTTCAGTTAGCCTTGGTATCCAAAGGGGGTAGTGGTGAGCGGGGTGTCTTTTTCCCAATTAAGTTCTGCCCCAGCCCGGACACGCATCCGCCGGTTTTCTTCATCCCGTTTAGCGCAACGATACACGAAAACAGAAGCCCTACCCAATACCACGCCCTAACTCTACCCCTGACCCCCTCTCCTAAAAAAAAGTAAGCTAATATGGATTTCGAACCTGAGACATAACAATAAAACCCAATTTTCTTACCAACTCGACTATGAATCACCACTGTTTGGTCTTTTCGCCTTGTAACTATAAGAAGTCACGCTGTGTAGAGGTCATGGCTTGACCTATTATCTGTGGTGGTTAGCAAATAGCATGCGCATGCGCAGAGTATTTGGTACGCTGCGCATGCACGCCCGAGATTAAAACGCACTGTGAAATGGATGGAAAGGAGTAATGAAAATGAATTTAGTGAAGTGAGGTCGATAAGCAGTGCCGAATTCTGGGTTAACACTTTTGACACTGTTGGTCATTTTTGTAAAACGTTTGATACGTTACCGAGAGCAGTTCTTTCTGTACATTGTTGATAGGCTACATGGAATGCCTTGATAAATATGCAGACCATTCCACAGTACTGTGGTAACGTCGCAGGGAGCTTGCCCGATAGCAGTTTATCGTCCTTCACTTTACTTACTCCTAACGTAAAACCTCGTATCCCTTTAGAGTTTCAATGAAGCTCGATAGAGATTTTCGAATGCTAGATTTCTAACACTGCTAAACTTTGTAACTGTTTGCGCTGGTTTCTGTGGTTTTGCTCTGCTTCTGTGGTTGTGTTTATATTTTACTTTGCATATTTTTGTGCATATGCATTCACCTGATGCAAATGTAATTTGAAATATATATATATATAAACCGTCGTAGTTTATCACTCATTCTCTCTCCACCAACCCCCCCCCCCCCCCCC
>SMGT01003592.1:282877-304736 GCA_004794575.1 Lanistes nyassanus | reverse complement strand
AGACTTAGTCCTCTCAGATGGTGGGAGTGGCAATTTGTGTGTTGTTATAAACCTAGCGACAATTAGCAAGAAAAGAAAGCTGTCTGATCGTCAAGACTTAGTCCTCTCAGATGGTGGGAGTGGCAATTTGTGTGTTGTTGTAAACCTAGCAAAAATGAAAGTTTTTTTATTTTCACATTTTTTTGGAATTAACTTATAGACAATATAATGTTGCTGCACCATGAAACTAGTCTTAAGTTGTAAACTGGGTGTTTTGAGTTGAATATATTTTTGAACCCTATAGTGTTTGCTCATCATTTTGGTATAAGAATCGTGGTCCTGGCTCAGTAAGGTGTGGCCTGTTGAAGGTCAGAATATGTGTGGCAGCCGTTTTCAGAAAATGGACTCAGACACCTTCAGTTGCTTGCACTCGGCTGTTAGACTTGCAGGACTGTGTCCATGCTAAAGCAAGTATGTGACTATTATCTGGTCCCTTGCACACCTCCATTAATATTTATCCTTCCATATCAACATGGACCAGTGGGTTATCGTCACTGTCACTGCCACAGTTGTTTTCAGGGTTGTCAGTGTTGATGTCGCTCACCCGTTCCACTTCATCATCACCATCAAAAAACTAGTTGTCATGGTCACAATTGGCCAAAAACAATCTAGCTGCAGGTCAGGTAGTTGTTGCTGGTCCTCAGCAGGTAAACGGCCATCTCTGCATGAGTTTCACAAATGCACAAGATGCAGTTTTCAATCCATGATAAGCATGACGATAAGCAATATTGCAGTCTAAATCGGAAGTGCAGAGAATTGCCCCTGACGAGATTAGCCAGTCAACACCATCAGTCTTTGTTGTTACCAAGGATGCACAGTTAACAGCAACCTGATTGGGTGAAATCAAACTTGTGTTTATGTCACAATTCCCTTATTTGGAGAAAGGTCATGTCTTTGTCTCACTCGACATTCAAAGCGCATAAAAGTTTATTCATAGACCTTTCCAACGATGTATAATGTGGAGAGGTTCTGTAAGGGTTAATAGTCGTTTGCAGGCTGTGAAAAACAGATCTTACAGGTCATTATTGATTGATTGAACACACAAATGCTTAAACTTCACCTGTTTATATTTACATTTGAGGAAGATTTTTGCATCTATATGATAATTTACAGTGTTAAGAAAGCTTTTCTGCAAAAAAAGGTAAATTGGACCACATCAACCTCACTGATCTATTTCTGCTTGTATCTACAAACTGGCCGTCTGGCTTGACTGGTTTCATGGAGCAATGACTGTTATAGACAATTTATTATTGACAAATTTGAACAGTGTTGAATTTTTGTTCCATTAGAGTTTTATTTACTTCTGTGGAGCTGGTTCTACTAAAAGACCTTTAGAAAACATTGAGAGTTCCACAGCACTGGCATTGGACCACATGAAATAGAATTTTACACACAGCCATGGTGTTTTCACTGGCATTACATTACCTGGTAATCAACTGGCTGGCATTTTCTCACTTGTCAGTACTTTATATGTTATAACCATCATTGCACAAGGTCCCATTAAATTATACAGTAGTCCCTCCCTAACACCTCAAAATGTACCCAAAACTGGCAGCTGGTCTTAATAAGGGAACATGCACTACAAGGGCCATGTCAGCACTGGTTACTGTAAACTTGTGCATGCATGTACATACTTGTATTTTGTTCTTTAAACAGACTGAAAAACCAAGATTAAGGTAAAGTGCAGAAATTTATTTAAAATTACAATTATAAAACTAAAACTTTAGTACTTGTAATTTTATTAATTTTAAGCATCAATGATGGCCGGAGTACGCAGTTTTTGCAGTTTAGAAAGTTTCCAATGTCCATTTTCACCTTTCTCCCACCTATCCATGATTGACTTCTCACAACTGAATTTGCATTTATCCAACATTCCATGATATTGCAACACTGATTGCCATTTCTCTATTCTCCCTCCTCTCAGCTACTCAAACTCACTTTAAGTGCAAGTGCATTTTGCTTGTGCTTGACATTTTCATCAAGCTGCTGTTAGGGGAGGTCACTTCCAGCAAACTTGGGAATCACCCATTTTTTGCCTGTTAGCGCTGATGATTGTATCAGTGAAGGCTGAGGGAATGATTTTGCACTGTCCAGTCTGCAGGTGGGAAATGTATTTTTCACGTTTGTTTTTCAGCTGATGGATTGCAAGCTCGATTCAATAATTGAGTTACTAAACTCGTGGGGCAACAACAAAGAACATCAACTGTAGATCATTTCACAGCATGTCATTTCATGGTCGGCCATTTCACAGCAAGCTGGTACAATACATGTCATTAAACAAATTTCCATTACATTATGTATTGTCATAACACAAGCTGCCATCTGTAACATTACCGTCTCACAAGTAGAGCCACGGCACCACAACAGTGATGTTATATTAGTGGGAGTCGCTTGCCACAAAAGGCACGCAAGCCGGTCACGTTCAAGAGTTTTATTCATCTTTCTCTTGTTCTGTGGCCTGACAGTTTCTCTTTCCTGTCCGCTATTCAGTTCCACCCATAAATCTACTGTCAAGACCCCTTGTGTGGTCTCGAGTCCTCCGTCCTCAGTCCTTCATCCTCCCTCTCCACTGGTCCCACCAAGGCTTATATAGCATACTAAATGTTACATTTTAAATTCCGCAAAACCCGCATGTGGCTGTGATTGGCAGCTATGCTCTGAGAGACTTCTCTAGAATCTCCCCATAGTGTTTCTGACTCTGCTTGTATGTCTGCTATGCAGTCTGTTGAGTGCCTTGGAAGTTAATTCCTAAACCGGTCATGCGTGAAGAAATTTTATATTGGTCTGTACTACATCTATCCCTGTACATAACATACGTAGTTCCTACTGCCTAACACACATATTGTTACACATCACATGACCTGTTGTGACTGTCCCTGCCATTATGCTAGCGAATCACACATATTGTTACACATCACATGACCTGTTGTGACTGTCCCTGCCATTATGCTAGCGAATCACACATATTGTTACACATCACATGACCTGTTGTGACTGTCCCTGCCATTATGCTAGCGAATCACACATATTGTTACACATCACATGACCTGTTGTGACTGTCCCTTGCCATTATGCTAACGAATCAGGCAGATGACTTGGAGCGAAAGTGCCGCCAGCAGCAGGAGCAGATGTTTGAGCTGAAGGAACATGTGGCTCACTTCCAGGCAGAGCTCAAACTGAAAGGTGCTCAGTTTGAAGGTTAGTGTCACTGCATTGTCCTGTCTGTTATCTATCAGCTGATCCAATCCAGTTTGAAATCAAATGGCATGATCTTTTTCTGTCAGTTTTCCTTTTCTGTCATTATTAGTTTTTGGGGGTTGGGGGGGGTTGATAGATACAAATTTCAATTGCTAATTATATACGACTAGCCAGGGGACCCAGCGGTGGCTGGATTTTTAAAAAATTGAAATGGCTGGTTTTGAACCAATGACCCAACCCTCTTTTATCCCCTCGGCAACACCCCACCCTCACAACACCGCAACCTGCACCCCACTGTCACACCCCCACACAGCTCCACACTCTCCATCCATGCAGGGGGGGGATGTGTTCTTTCGACTCTCACAAACAACTTCCCCACTCCCCTCTTTCTCTTCTCCTGCACGTTACCATGGCTCTGGTGGCCTCCTGTGCTTTCTAACTTTGCACGCGGCACTCTTACCTACTGTCACGACCTACTGGTCCACCTCCTCCAGGTGCACCATCCCCACTCCACCACCCCTCCACCTGCACCCCACCCTTAACCCCTACCCTTCCCTAACTGGCAGTCCTCTCAGAAACACCCTCCCCCAGAAACACAGTCTGGTTATAAAGCTCACCATTTGGTTACCTACACACAGTGGTAGCTTGTCAAGCGAGGCAGGGGAAAGTACTCCGTACGAAAGGGATCTTTGGTAATCTCTGCTGCACGCTGATGGCCGTGTACACGTGGTAAGGCCATCATTATGTTATTTTAGTTTTGTTTGGGCCTAGACATAGGGTCAAAATATGGCCTATGACGATCTATGGGTGAAAAGGAACCTGCTTGGTAAATTGGGTGTGGATCAGTTCAGGCATGCAGATTTGTATAACACACACACACACACACACATTCGTTTTTATATATTAGATATATGAATGCAGAAAAAGTTTTATGATTTCAACACCAGGATCAGAAAGACTGTGGTGGAAAGATGGAATGACAGGAACATTGTTACAGAAGCAGGAATTGCAGCAGAGGCTACTGACAGAATTTTAAGTGTCGTTCATTTGATAGAACCTGGTATTGCTAACCTAACCAATGTGGAAGTCAGGATATTTGCAGTTTTAGATAACACAATCAGCTGTTGCTGTGATTGACTGATGATAGAGGATCATTCAAGTTACAGGTGTATTGTGAATTTTCAAGGAATATACTGAAAAGAATGGTTAAGCCTACATTTCATGTTTTTCAGAACGACTGCAAGCAGAGAGACAGAGACATAAGGAGATTCAGAGAGACATGGAAACTGTCAGATCAAAGGATGTGAGTTGCCTTTTGATGTTATCTCATAGAAAGGTTTGACTAAGGTGTGTGGCTGGCAAAACAAGAGGATTCAAATAAAGTATTGGATTGTCATGATTAGCACTCTGATGTTGGCTGCACTTTCATTGGTATTGTGCTGTGTACACCATTTCTCAATGTCGTCTGTACAGTTCGCTGTAGAGCAAAGTGTGATCTGTAAATGCACTTAGCTGTAGTGCAGTGTTATTGTAGTATCATCATGAGGTGCTGTCACACCTGTCAGCACCCTGACCAACTAGCCTTGACAGCGCTGCCCTTACAGAATGGTGTGAACCCTTACAGAACCAAACTGCCTAGTTCCACCACACTTAAATAAAATAAATATTTGCTTTGCTTGTAAGCACTTTTATCTCTATGGTTGTTTTGGTTTGTCTGCGTGAAAAGTCCTGAGGAGAAATAGAACATTCACAAAAAAGAAAGGGAGTAATTAGCCAGTGGTTGCAAATATTTTACTTTCCTCCTCATGCACACTGCATCACAAGTGATGTGGAACAACATTCTGGTCTTTTTTAATTTTAAATTTTTGTTTGCATACTAATCAATTTTTCACAATATATCGATGTTGTGATATAGTATCAGAAAGAGCATGAAATTGTTTTCCATGTCTGTTGACAGTCTTCTGTGTGTGTGTGTGTGAGGTACAGTACGTACCTCTTGCAAGTCTCAGTGTGGCTTCTCCTGTGGTGGATACTGGAATTGCAGAAATACCTTGGCTAGAGCATGCACATTGTTAGTATTTCAGAACTGTGACCACCAGATGTATTATTTATTGCCAGCACTAATTTGTCACATCAAATTTAATGGCTGACAGATGGCACATCTCAAACAAGAGTCAGAAGAAACAGAACGTGCATTGCGAGAAAGAATTCAGAAAATGGAGTCCTACCGCTTGCAACTGGAGGAGGAGATTTCCCGTCTAAAATCCACCAACATGGCTGACAAGCTTTTGGCTGAAGAACAGCTTCAGTCAGTCAAGCAGCGAATTAAGGCAGAGGAGGTGGGTAAATATTCTGTAGACTGGATTAAAAGAGGTGTTTATTTTTATTAAGTAAATGCCATATTATGTACAAGTCATTAAATATGCCACAATTTTGTAATCAGTACACACCGGCAAAAATAAATTCGCTAATGTGTACATCAACTTACAACAGAATTTCTAGGTTTATGTGGAGGTTTGCACTCACCACATGCAGGTTCACTCCCGTCTCTCCCCAAGTACAAAAGAAACTTGACTCGGGGAGAAACAACACAAAAGACAGTATTTATTTAGACAGCAATAATAGACCTATATCTCTTCGCCGGTCCCAACACATCTTACCCTATCACCAAAGTAAACCACACTGATTGTCTAACAAGGGCACAGCACAATACTGAAGTGAGAGGGAAAAGGAAGAAAAGCAACACACAAAGGAAAAAAGAAAAAAGGAACGAGCGAAAGGAATGAGAAAGAGAAAGCAAGAAAAAACGGAATGAGTAACCCAATGGCTTACAAATAATACAATTAACATGTTTAAACCTACATCAGTGATGTAATGATGATCCAAAAAACCTCACATTATTTACTAAATGCTACACATCGTTGCTACCTGAATACATCTTGTCGCAAAATACTACACACTATTGCAACCTGAGTACGTCATAGGTCACAAACCATTATGACTTTAAACCAGCATCAACTACAAAATAGAATCAAAATCTTGCTGGTCAAAACTGCGTTAATTACTAGTCTCATCAGTGAAAAGCATTACCAAATTTCAGACACCCCACTGCACAACACTGCAATTCAATTAATCTGATAAACCATCTGCCTAGTCAAGTTACACATGCAAAGTCACAAAGTGACTGACCACGGGCGGTCGTATCGCCATCACTTATCAACCTTTCAAAACCACTGTTCAGCTATGCGGTTCACATGATTAACACTAAACTGGCGGACACCAACAAGCTAACAAGACCAAAATTTCAAATACAAGTTTCATACCTTGTACAAGACCACCAGGAGGACCAGTTTGTGGCATCACAGACAAAGAATGAGCAAGAGAATGGATTTGCATGTTGTCACACCTTTTCTGCTCATCACCGCCTTCATGGTGTGTGTGCTTCTGGTACTTACATTCCAACTTTGATTACCAGGCCATTTTCGTACAGTGTGATAGGTACAGTTTTGTGCCCTAACGTGTGTGTGCATCTCTTGCCGATCTTTTTCCTTTTCTTATGAAAAACAAGAGACAGGCTTAATTAGTCATCGAAAGACTACTTTTCTACATCCACTAGCTGTATCCTGGCTTGTTTTCCTTCGGGCAGAAATTTCTTTAGGCAAGAAAACTCCCATCAACACAGCAGACAATACTAACCCTGTGTACAGAATATAAAAGAAAAACAAGTGACTGCCGCTTGGAGGATAAGCCCAGATTAAATGTAAAACAAGGGAACTGTACCAAGCTAGAAGGGGACAAAGACGAAGACAATCTACATGTTTCGGGGCACTACCCCTTCATCAGGACGACACAAAAACGATAAAAAACCAAAAGGAAAAAGACTTATCTGCAGTAGAAGTGGCGCGTAGGCTGCATAGCAGGAGAATGACCAGGGGACAGTGAGTAAGAAAGGTTAAAAAGAGGGGCAGCCAATCGCAAGGTGGGTAGGAAAGGGTAGAGAAGGGTGGGGGTGGAGAGTGGGTGGGAGAGAGAGAGAGAAAAAGCAGCACGGGTAAGGGGAGAGAGAGAGAGAGAGAGTGGGAAGGAGGTGAGAGAAAAAGTTAGAGACGGAGGGGTGAGGGGGTTAAGGGAAGGGAGGGGGAGGGTCAATGTTTTAGGTTGAGTCCAGTAGGTGCCATGGTACCGAAATGGGTAATGAAGTAGGACTCCATATTCTTGCAGTCAATGGAATCGCCCTTCATTTTCCAGATACCACAGACCCTCAACTTGTCGGCTGTGTGTGGGGGTGTACTGAAGTGACGTGCAACTGGTGTGTTTCTGCAGTGTTTAGTGTCAGCTAGATGTTCTGTGAAGCAGGTGTTGAGAGTGCGTTCTGTCTCCCCGATGTAGAATAAAGTGGGACAGAGAGTGCATGTGATGGCGTAGACGATGTTGCTGTTGGTGCAAGTGAAGTTGCGTTTGATGACAAAGGTGGTATTGGGTGTGTGGAGTGTTAAGGTAGGTGCAAGTCTCACCGACGCCCCCTTACCCGCGCTGCTTTTTCTCTCTCTTTCTCTCTCCCCCGCCCACTCTCCACCCCCACCCTTCTCTACCCTTTTCGTTTTTTCGTCGTTTTTGTGTCGTCCTGATGAAGGGGTAGCGCCCCGAAACATGTAGATTGTCTTCATCTTTGTCCCCTTCTAGCTTGGTACAGTTCCCCTGTGTACAGAGTTATAATTTTTTTAAAAGTCATTCTCATACATGACAAAAGACTTGCACAGATTTGCATTTCACTTGTGGCAGGAGCAGCGCCACCGCCAGTTGGAGGAGAAAGTGCGTGTTCTGCAGACCACTAAAGATGAATTGCAGAGCCACTGTAACCAGCAGGCTGCCCTTGTGTCCGAGTTACAGAGCCGCAACAGCGGCCTTACACTTGAGGTGGAGAATCTGAAACGCCGTTTGGAAGAAATGGCTCATGTAAGTGGCTTCTAAAGTTAGGAATCATGTTGTTAACCATTGGTTGAAAGCACGAGATGTGATTGAATAATGTTATTTTTGTCTCTACAAGTAGATCTACAATGGCAGCAAGCTGTGCTACAGAGTACATCAAAGTAGGTGATAGTCTGTTGTGGATTAGTACAAGGCAATCTGTGTTTTTGCCTCTCTTCTTTTTCCTTGATGAGTCCTAACAAATGTGATCTGCTTGATGCAGGCTCTAGTTGTGCCCAGCTTTGTTTCCAGGACAAGTTTCCTGTAATTAATCCAATATTCACTGACAAGCTGCTGTGGATACTGGCTTTGGCACTGTCTTTTGACAGTCTGGCATGTGGCGATTTTGAATTGTTTGAAATGATCACAGATTCACTTTTTGACACTTTCAATTAACCTAAGCAGCTTACCAGAGATTATGGAGAACATTGCCAGCTGACTTTTGATCTTGATAGGAGCTGGCTGACAAAAACAACTATACCATGGCAGAGGTGGGAAAAGTGAAGATTGACCTGAGTCAAGCCATCAACAAACTAGAGAGTGAGCGTGCTGTGCATGCCGAGCTGCGTGAAAAACTATCTCAGGCTGACCGTGAATTATCAGGTAAACACATCTGTTGTTTTCCTCAAATTGAACCTGAACATTTCAAAGCATTCAGACAACAAAATCTTACCTCGATAGTGGTGGTTGTTTAGAGGGACAGTGCTTCCACCTTGCGGTGATTTCGCACTGTGCGGGGGATGGGGTCCTATTACTAAACTATGACCTGAAAGAACCACCAGACTGATGGCTGCAGTAAGATGGTCAGTGTAGACAGGCAGTTTAATGTGCGGGGAGATGGCCAAATGGAGTTTGCACAATGTTTAACTCCAGGAATTAATCCTTGGCCACACCAGGATTCGAACCAGCAACCTCCATCTGCTAGTTCGCAGCTCTCGCAACTGAGCTATCCAGGCCCCTCGATAGCGGTGTTATTTTCTTTGTCATTTGTTCTTAATCGTACTCAGTGCTTTTCTGTTTTTTTTTATGTGCCAGCAAACTTTCTTGAATAAGAAAATTTGCCTGGATTACCCTTTTCTACGACACCACTTTGAAGTGACACCATTTTGCTGCTCATTTACTATTAAGAATATTAGCATTGTTATTTTTTACTTGAAGCATTGCATGATGCTTTGTGTTCTTCAGATCAGCTTTTGCGGCACAGGCAGGCCATGGAGGAAAAGGACAGGGAGCTGGTGGTCCTGCAGGAGAAGCTGAGAGGGCGAGAGCTGGAACTGCAAAGACAGCGAGAAGAAGAGGCACAGCGAGCGCACATGTTGCAGTCAGCCATGATGTCCTACATAGCACGCTCACCTGCTAAATGAGCAGCTTGCACAAATGGTTATCTGTAGGTGCTCTTGAACATGTCCTCTGGCAAGAGAATGGACTTCCCCTCATTACACACAGGGTGTACAAGGGTTACATGACTGTAGCCAGTTTGTCAGATTTGTCTGGGAGTCGGTAAGAGAGTCATATCACAGCAATCCTGATATAACGTTTCATGCTACTTTTGATATAAGCCAGTAAGTCCTTTCATCAGCACCCCAGACTGAGATAAATGCAGCATAACAAACTTGATCTCACATCGCTGCTGGTCAGCCACTTCAAGAAGTTGCCGATATAGAGTGGAATTTTAGAAAAACAAATGCTAGCTACTTGCAATCTTCAAAGAAAACAAAAGTGAAAAGTAGAGAATAACATATTTTAAAACTTTTAAAGCACATATCAAAGCAGAGCATCTTTGCCATTTCTTTTCATTACATTTGATGGGTGGTTTAGCTGTTTTTTGATTGTAGACAAGCTGAGGATGGAAGAGGGAATGTTTGATAAAAAGCAGTTTTTGTTCCAACAAACTTGTCAATACTTTAGCTACTAGCACAAGTACAGAAATCAGTGTAATGTACCAATAAACTTTGTACAGGACTAGGTATAAGAGATCATCTGATGTTCTCGCATGCGCCTGTGCATGTGTGTGAGCATGCGACCACTTGCGCTAGCATGGACATTTCAGCTCAAGATGAACAGACAGGACATTTCTGGCCTTTGGAAGACATCACTCATCACTTCCCAGAAGATTGTGGTGAATCACAGTGCATTGTTCTCATTACTGGTGCCCAGAAGTCTGTCAAACTGCTGTCACTTTTTTATGTGGTATTATTGTGATGGACACAACCATTATGGAGACATTTTTGCCACCACATGCTCACAGCGGGCGGTATCAGGTTACAGGCTGGGTACCACCAGCGACACGTGTCTGTGACGCACTGTGTCATTTTATAGTGTGCTGTGCTACCCTCACTCTCTTTAAACGTTTCTATATCCTTCTAGGATAGTTACAGATACTAACAACTAACATCCTCTGATTCCACTCGATATACTCTTTCAAACGTCTCAATAGATTAGGTCAGTTTGTGAGCATATTTATCTTTATCTATTCAACATAGCTAACAAAACTGCATTTTATTGTAATTATCTTTATTTCCTTCTCACTCGACTTAACTGTCTTTTACACTAACAAGAAGAGCAAAGTGCACACTATTCATCACATATTTTCATGTCCTTGTAGATACATTCTTTTATTTTTATTCTAACTTTTGTACAAGTAACAAACACAAATTTTGGTATCTGCTGCACGTACACCGGCTAGCTGCTGCTGGGCCTGACAATCCCCCCGTCATGGCCTGCCCCCACCCGATAAAAGTGGGGTACAGATCGGACAAAAGACAGTGAGCAGTGGGTTGACCAACTGTGTAAGGCAGAGCAGGAGGATGTAAGCGAGTGGAAAGATCTGAACAGATGGTCCCTCAGAAAAACTCCAGCCAGTGGGCAGCAGCAGCCGTGGCGGCTCTAAATAAAAGCATGTAGAGGGCTTTGACGAAAACCGGCCTTCGTTGAAGGAGAGAGAGAGGGATAGGAGAGAAGAAAGCAGAGCAAACCCGCTTCATCACATAATAATACTATTAAAATAATTTGTAAAAAAATCTGACCTCTCATCAACACAAGAACAAATATCAGTGTTGGCCCCAGTTCATACCCTATGACCTTTTGCCATGATTACCCTCTGCCACATGTCCCCCCTTTGCTGTAATTACCCTTTGTGTGACAAAACCTTGTAATAAATTTTCTTTATTACAAAATGGCTGCCCATTAGGGACTTAAAAACTAAACTGAATATTTACTAAAAAAAAAGACCACTGCCTTTCTGACATGGGAAACATTTGTCATGTTACTGATTTGAGTAAAACCAACAATTTATATCGTAGATATATGCATATTTCATCAAAAGTAACTCTGTTGAAATTGAAGCAAAACATATCTGTTGCTAAAAGATTCTGTCTTCAGTGTCTCATCAGAAAATGTCATGCAAGTCTAGTGGTCAGACCCAACCTAGCTCAAGGGATGATCATAGCTTATGTGAAAAGTAAATCTAGGGACTATCTCAAGGTGTTTAACTGTCGATAATTAACTGCCATGAGAAAGGTAACGCATCAAGACACTGATGCTTAAGGCACAGGGCAGAGGAAACTTTGGGGACCAAAATCTATTCGCTAGATTGTTCAGAGCTTCAGAAAGCTACAATGGGAGGCATCCCTCTACTGTTACCATCTAAAATGTGTATATTATGTATTTATGAAAAAAGCCCAGGGGGAAGTAAAACCAGTCAGATTTATTTAAATTGTGCAAAAAGTAATATGTTAACACTTTTAAAAGATGCTGACTTCATTTGGTTTGTAAACTGTATGCAGGAAATGCACCAAAGTAAGCAATTAGGCATTTTTGACAAATTCTTTGTGCCTAACTACAATTCAGAAAGGGAGGAAACCAACAAATAAAAGCTGATTAACTCTGCAGGTATGTCCTGTATTTTAATTAAGGTAACTACAACTGCAGATGGTGCGATTCGCTAGGGACCATCAATAGATGTCATATTTCTGATGAAAATGTGAGTTTACCATCCCACAAGATGAACTTCGGCAACAAAAAAGTGAAAAAATATATCTATTTCTGAGCATTATCCCTTCATCAGGACTAACAAAAATGAACTAAACAAAATCCAAACAAAGAAAAAATAAGATATTTAAGTCGCCTTCCTACTGGGATTTTTTTTCCTGAGAAGAGGCAACACCTTAAAAAGCTTGACTTCATCTGTGTTTGTTTATAAATGTAATACTCGGTTCAGTTACTTTGTTTTCACCACGTGGGATTATTGACGGATTTATGCCTCTGATTCCTATGATGGACTTTGGTTGGACTTCTTGTTCGTTAAATCCTGGTTCTATTTTTAAGGAGCAGAAACCTAAGAAACTAACTTTATGGAATCATTCAAGTATCATCATTATTTTTTGAAGTATTTAATTTAAATGGTGTTTGAATGAAGATTGTGTTGTTTTTAGTTTCATTGTTTTTTTCAAAATCCCCTAAAATCATCCAACTATGAGTAAACACTGGGGGTCATTTTGTAAATTGATATAACCAAGATTTAAGAAATCTTGTATTATAATCTTATGTCTTATGATTGTGGTCTTCTGTTATAAATTTGTTAAGCAACTGACAGGTCCCTGCAGGCATGCATTATTTCTGTGTACATATCAGTTTCAGAACTGGTGAAAAACTGCAAATGTCTTGAATGATGGCTGTGAATGGCATAAGGTACCCTGTCAATTGATTAAATCCTGTTGATTTGAGTTCCCAGTGACCTTAATCGTCTGGATCTTGGAAGTCACTGGAAATTCCCGTTATCCTTAAGAAACCCCATCAGACATATCTGTCATCTGGCCTGCCCTAACTGAAGGCTCTGAAGAATATCAAGTTTACCCACTCTATACTGACAAAGCTAGGGTTTGTTTTCTAACATGGCCTCACTGAAGTTGTTGACTGTGTCGTCATTCTTCTGATATGTCCTTCAGAGACACATGTCATTGTTTGAAATCGTCTTCGTTCTCCAGCTCTCTGTGACCACATGGAAGGAGACTGTGGAAGTGAACATCCAAGTCATTATACAAGGGAAGACACTGGGGATGGCCCTTGTACAGGCCCTGGTATTCTAGTACAGCCTCCGGGGCACAGATCCAGGGATCTGCAGTTAGGTTCTGCCAAGACAGAAGCGTTTGTCGCAATGAGGCAAATATGCCAGCATATTTCTCATTGTACGCTAAATTATTAACCTCCGTTGGATCTTGGTGCAGATCATACAACTCCCACTGTTGTCGATAATAGTATTGCTGAAGTGTCTTGTACCAAGGCAGTTCCTGCTTGTGCACTGTTCTGTTAATAATGTCCTGAAATGTTGGTGAAACAAAGAAATCCTGGTCAATTGGAAATGGCATCTTGAAGTTGAGGTTGTGGATAAGCTTGAACTGAGATGTTCTCACAACCCTCATGGGGTAGAACATGGTGACTTCATGCAGGTTATGGCTGGCAAACACTGCTTTGTCAGCCTGGCCATTTAAGGTTGATGCACCATGGAGGAGTGGAAGAAGAGACTGCCCTGTCAGTTTGACCGTAGCTCCCTCTAGCATGTAGGTGGGGTACTGCAATCCATACCAGGCCAACACTGTGGGTACAATGTCCAAAAGGCTAGCCATGGTTTCAGTTTCCTAAAAGTAGAAAGTTCAAAATGGCACCTGTCAGATTAAGGTGAGTCAAAAAGAAAATCAACTTCCAGTAGTACAGCAAAGTGATGTTGGTTGACAGTACAATGTATGCTTTCCACCAATCTTATTTCACTGTCCTCATTTTTGTTTGTTTTTGTTGAGTTTGGTTTATTATACTTCAGTATTATTTAAAAGACCTTAAGCAAAGCAGCCCTCTCATAACTCCATATGCTAATGCAGTCAGCTCATTTTGTAATGAGCTTCTTACTTTTGACTGTGTAGCTTGATCAGACATTCAATGTAAAACTGTAAAATCACTGCAGACCAGTCTCACTCTACCAGATACAGAAATTAAGGCAAAGCATCTGCCAGCAGCATGGAAACACTAGGATTAACCAACTTGCCTTTCCCCATGACGACTGTTGAAATGGAGATGAGATGAACAGTGGTTCTGCCATGCCGGGATCAAACAGGTTGGTGCGTCCACTGGGGAAGGGAATGCCGTTATCCGATGTGAAAATAATCAGGGTGTCATCCAGGTGTCCCGCAATACTGAGTTCCTCCAGGATAACACCAACACCTACAGCAAAACACCAACACCTACAGCAAAACGCCAACACCTTCAGCAAAACACCTACAGCAAAACACTAACACCTACAGAAAAACACCAACACCTACAGAAAAACAACACCTCCAGGACAACACCTACACCCGTAGCAAAACGCCAACATCTCCAGAATAACACCAACACCTGGAGGATAATGCCAACACTGCAGGATAGTACCAATACCTTCAGGATAACAATTATCGCATTAGGATAATATCTCTGCAATAACACACCTGAATGATACCACCAACAGCTGCAGGAGAAAACCAACACCTCAGAGCTGCAACCAACAAAGCTCAGATAACCTCGCTACGACCTTAAACCTAGCCCCCCAGATAACCTCGCTACGACCTTAAACCTAGCCCCCCAGATAACCTCGCTACGACCTCCTTAAACCTAGCCCCCCAGATAACCTCGCTACGACCTCCTTAAACCTAGCCCCCCCAGATAACCTCGCTACGACCTTAAACCTAGCCCCCCAGATAACCTCGCTACGACCTCCTTAAACCTAGCCCCCCAGATAACCTCGCTACGACCTTAAACCTAGCCCCCCAAAGGCGAGAAGTCGGAACTGATGGACCCATCATACCACCTATGACCCCGTTACCACTGAATAGAGTTATCCCCCTGTCTTGGTGAGAATAAAGCTATCCTGGTGTGCCGTGGCAGGTCTTGCTGGTGCAATCACAACAGAACTGTTTTTTTTTTTTTGACAAAACAAGACCATTTGATAGTCTCAATTGGTGCAAAGCTCATAAAAAGTATTCGATTTTTGGTTTTATCATCACAAAATTTAGGAAAAAGTCAAACTTTGAGATCAACTGATTCCGGCAAAGTATAATTAACAACTTTTGGAAATAGCCTTTTCTTGTAGAAAGTTCACTTCTAGCTTTACTAGTTATGTCAATATAATNGAAACACATTTAAAATTAAATATATCAAATAAAGAAAACACTCTTTGCAATAAAAATAATCCAAAGCATAGACAACCGTGTATGTGCTCCAAGATACCTTTAATAAAATATTGGTATACTCTGAATTTCCATTATAGGAGGATGGAAAACTCAATGTCATACTTTAAGCAATCTCTGTGCAGTAGGTTGTTGTGTAAATATATAGGCATAATACATTGTTCAGTTGCTTTAAAGGTAAAGGACGTAACTGCGCACATCTGCACTGTAATTGCTGGCCTCATTCGGTGAGGCAAGACTCCAAGGCTAACAACAGACTCCCGCTTAGCTATCCACTCTCTATTCTCTGCTTGTTGATTCCACTGGTCACACAAGTCAAAGGCATAGGACAACTAACACCATCATAGGGTGTATGCCCCACATAAGTTATTCTGCGGCCATCGATCACAGCCCAGGATATTACCAACACCTGCAGAATAACACCAACACTGCAGGTTAGTACTAATACCTCCACAATAACGCCAACATCTACAGGATAGCACGAACTCCTGAGAGAGCACGGTAACACCAATACCTGCAGTGTCATTCACAATTGTTGCTTTTTGTTTTAAATACAAATATCCTACATGTTCCAGTAGGACAAGCATAAGCTATAGTCTGTTCTGAACATGTGAAAATTGCTGGCTTCAGAGGTGGTGATGACAGCACATATAGCACCTCCAGGACAAGCTGAGAATTGTCTGCTACTTGAAAGCAGTACCCCACCCTGTCAATGATAAGCATATCATTGCTGTCTAAAAGATGCTGATTGCACAAGTATACTCAAAACCGAAAGAAACCCAAATTGACCCACGGGCAAGGAGGAGTCAAATTTCATGCCCTGGATGAGGAAACGGCATGACAGCACAAGGTTATGTGGACCAGATGCTGAGGCCCTACGTCATGCCATATTTCCAGCAGCATGGCAACCTCACCTTTCAGCATGCCCACCTCCACACAGGAAGGCTCACCACTTCCTGCAGCAGAACAACGTTCCAGTGATGCCTTTGCCCACCATGAGCACAGACCTCAACCCAATCGAGCACCTATATGGGACCATCTGCAGAGAGAGCTGAACCCTCAACGCTGTTCAGCTGAGCCCGACAACAGCTCGCCAGCTGAAGCAGACCCTCAGGCAGACCTTCGCAAACATGCCTTTGGTGGTGGTGAACCGTCTGGTGCGCTCCATGTCCACCAGGTGGTAAGTCATTGTCAATGCCAAAGGGGACACAACCGCTACTGACTTTGGACTCTGAATTTGGATGTTTGGGACATTCTGAACACTTTCTCAGCATGGCAGATGAACACACATTGTGCAAAAACTCACTGTACTGATTTTCTCGAAAATTGATCAATTCAAACTCGTCTGAATGAAAGAAAAAAAATTTAAATAAACTTCTTCAGTTCACGTTTTTTTTTTTGGTTTTCAGTATACATGCTGAACAAGCGCACAACTGTTTTCTGTTTCAAAGCTAATTCTGCAAAGTTTGTGAGACCAGCACAGCACCACTGCACCTCTTTTGTATGTAATGTGGCTGCACTTTGTCAACCCTTGCTAACTGCTACTAAGAAATCTCGTTGAATCTGTTGCGTACCTCAGCGTACTGTAATAAATTACAAGTGCCCAACTTTGTCCTTCCATGGATTTCCCAAAAATGAAAAAAATCACGAAGCTGTGGCTCATGAAAATTCACAGAGAGAAAGCATCCCTTTTTTAGATGAGTAGCGCTGACAACACTGACTTCGAGAGTTTGCTGTGCTACAAGATCCCGATGCAGTCATTTAATTGTATTTATTTCCATTGCCACATTCATCTAGTAATCAGAATAGTATAATTATCTTTTTCTTAAAATTTGGAGAAAACAAATGCACAAGAATCATGTACGTCACACTTTGAGTGATCACTACGAGCCGATAACTGTCATTGCTGCATATGGATGAGGTAATGCTGAAATTCAATTCCAGCACTTGTGATTAGATATCAGTTATCAAGTAAAACCAGTGCAATTTCTCAGTAAATGCAAGGAAAAAAATATGATCTGGTACTATTTGCTAGTTTACTGCCTTTCCCTCATCTAAGTTGCTATTGAGCGGTGAACATATATAATACCACAAATCTACCAGTCTGCAGTGTAAAGCACTAATTCTAGTAATTGCCAAAATGTATAAAGTAAAACAGCATTATGAAGCAGAAATGAAAATAAAAACAGACATCTACTTCTTTGTCCTGCCTTAAATTGAAAAAAAAGAGCTGTTGTACGGCAACCATCGTCGTAAGGATTTGGTGCGACTGTAGAAACGAATGTCATATATTGCATTAGGTATGACAAAAATTCTAAGTAGCTATAAGTTGATTGAGCAGTATACATGACACAATAAAATTAGCAAAATAATAATAATATATTTTGAAATGCACCAAACCAAACTACCAAGTTTGCTCGCAGAGCTCGCATGCATTCGCACAATGTGACGGACAATACATAGATAAGACCATGGACCCTATAACTAGTTATAGGGTCCATGATAAGACATACAAATTGTTACCCGTTCAAACAGAGCACAAACAGAAGCACGCACATCCCCAGTCCACATAAATACAATTATGTACGTGCAGTGTGCACACAGGCGCTGGGACTCGTTATGAGTCACTGATTTAAAATTGTAATTTTCAAAATGAGCACAGCATTTAAGATGTTAGTATGTTGTTGTCACATGTCACTTCTAGGATATCACCTGTCACTCTTAGCTTAGCCAGCTAGCTCCTCCCCTTCTCTTCACACTTAAGGTATGTGAGTGACACGCCATTGGTCATGACAGCTGCCCTGCTCCACCTAGTCTGACCAGAACCGGTTTACTCAAGGTTAATGTGATGCTGAAGAATAGATCTTTGTAAATATGTAAAATATAATGCTGTGAGTTTGGTAGTTTTTAAGCGGTATCTTTTTTAAAACGTGTAAATCTGTCCGGCCTTTATGCGGCCTCTGGGGTATCTTAGCCTGCGGGTCCCCGTGGAGTCAAACAGTTAATGTAGGAGGACCACAAGAAGCGGACACGTGTAAACCCACGGACCTCTGCCCTCGCCAACTTCGCCAAAAACGTGGGATGAAGTAAAAGGACTCCAGTTCTCTCGCCAGATACACAGAGGGGTATTGCGCTGACACGCCGACGGACTGATGTGAAAGGGACTGGACGTGCCTTATAAGTAAGGTCTGTTCTTGCCATAGATTATCTTAGAGTCTGGGACTCGTGTTGATATAAGATAGATGGTTTATCCTGCCGGAGACAGGAGACGTCATAAGCTAATTGCTGGGCAAGTACCCTAAGAGGGTATAGAGTGAATTGCGTTTCGTGGAAGTGTCTTAGCTTCATTGTTGGTCGTTGAATAGCTTTAGAGCTGTGTATGACAGTAAAGCCGTTGTTTCAGTAGTGACAAGAGAAGGTGCTCTGTTGTCTGTCACTTACTGTATTGGTGTGTAGAGTTGAGTAGCTTTCGAGCTGTGTATTACAGTAAAGCAGTGGTTTCCGTAGTGACAAGAGTAGGTGCTCTGTTGTTGGTCACTTATTGATTCAGTTTGTATAGCTTCAGAGTTGTGTATCGCAGAAGTAGTGGTTTCAGTAGTGACAAGAGTAGGAGCTCTATTATCCGTCACTTACTGTATGTGTGTATTGAGCGGGATCATAGGCCGGTTTGCAGTTTGATTCCCCCTCCGGAGTTTGATTATCTTCTTGTCTGATACCACCTGGTATGACGTAATCAGGCAGCGTCTTACCCTAGACACGAGCAAGGTGATTCTTTGTAAATAATCTGTAGATATTTTTGATGTTGTCGAGTTAGTGTTTGAAATATATGTTGAATAACGGTTCGCTGCAGTTGTGTCTTTTACGAGGGTGGGGGCTCTTGAGCTATAGTAGTGTTTTGCCTGTGTGAGACTGAGCGAACGTGTCAGAGTACGAGAATCTTTCCCCTCAGTAGATTTCTCTAGTTATTCACATTATTTCATAGCGTCGTCACCCTCTGGTGTAGAAACCATTGGCCTGTTGCAGTAAAGGTTTTGGTGACGATCGATCAATTAAATCTACATTTTACGAGATCACCATAAAAGTTTCTCCAGTAATTCTGAGAAGTCGAGTCCAATAAGGTAAGGTATGGCCCGCCACGTCACAGTTGTGTTGTCCCTCAGCTTATCCCTCAACTCAAAATTCTTCTCTGCCAAATTCACTAGCCTCGTTTTCACCGTGTAATATCTTCTCGTTCTCTATACTGTTACATATACATTTGTATGATAGTCAGAAAAACAGTGTACTTTTGAGGAAAACAAATTTGCTATTATTAATGTTTCTGCACTGCTATACAGATCTATCTATGAACGAGACATTCACGTCAAATATATATTTATCGGCGAAATATTTGTATCCATGATCACGTTCTTTTTGCTCAGAACCTCTGCAGTGCACTTCAACATCTCCAAAAGAAATGTGTGATAGACGCTGCGGATTTCGGGAGCAATTTCCAACGCTAGCTGGTCCTTTTGCCATAGCGAAGTGCCTGGAGCGGAAGTTCTGACACCTCCAGATTTGCCGCGTATGTGTTTTGCGCATCTAATTACAAAAAGCCCCTTTGGTTTTGTTCATGGTTGAGTGCGTGTGCACATATGCACATGCATGTCTACACAAGAGTTCATGCCTGCATCCACATGGTGACTGAATACAGAGTACTCACAGAGACCAAAGAAATATCAAACACTCACTTGTTAGAAAAGGTTCATCACTTTTGTGAGATAATGTAAAAAAATGGGAAACATTTAATAAAAAAGCAGTGAGAGTAAGAAAGACAGATATTAAGTGTACAACTTGCATTACACAATCTCGTGACTTTGATAGAACTAAAAACTGCTACCTACTGACCTCAATCCAGTGGACTAATTTTGGTGTTTTGTTAAAAGTGCTATACATACTATATACTGACCTTGATCCAACCGACTAATGGTGGTGTACTGTGCAGCAATATCCTGTCGTGCAGCTGGTGTGTCCTGCACAAAGTAGGGTACTAGAACTTTATTGGGGTCATAGTACACAGGTTTCCAGTCGGGTATAGTGCCCATTCCTGGCTGTCCATTACCAAACTTCTCACAGAATGTTCCATATTGAGGAGTGACACTACCACACCGGTGTGGGTCATGAAACCCAATATATAAGAAGAAAGCTCTGAAAACAAAGAATTGCAATGACAATTTTTTCACAGAAAACAAGAAGAGTAATGACAAATTTAAAACTCCAAACAAGAAAAGTGTACAACCCCCCTGAAAAGATAGTTATAAAATGCTTTCAGGGAGTTGTACTAGGAAATACTTTGTGTATAAGAAATAGTGTATTAAAATAGTGTAATTAAAATTGTAAGTCTCGCGAGACCGCGACCGGAAGTCTCGTGAGACCGCGACCGGGAACATTTCCGATCGCGCGGGAACCGTTGTTCCCGGTCACTTTCTAAGTAGATCGCCTTGGCGGTCGGACGTCCCTGTGTGCACTCACAGCTCGTGGTTTTGCTTGTGCAGGCAAGTACATTTACTTTGTTTTTCAATTGTAACCGGTCTTGGTACATTGAAATGTTTTGAGAATACAAGGGGTACTACAATGATTGTAGGGAACTGATTATTGATTCTTTCAATATATGAATACTTCGGTTTTGATTTAAGATCTAACATTCAGCTTTGTGTAACAGTAACTGGCTAGGTGGAGAGTTAGTAAATTGTGACGTCGTACAGTCACGAGAATTTATGTGGAATCTTGCATTTGATTGCAGGGCCATGTTTTCTGGTTCTTTTCCCTCCCTCGGTTTGTTCTTTTTCCTTCCTTTATTTATTCTTTATTCTTTCTGTTTTCTGCGTTCTTTCTTTTTCCTTCGTCATTCGGTTCATTTCTTCTCTTTCTGTTATCCATTTTGGTTTTACCACGTGCGCGGGGCCTGTGTAGTAGGAGTAGTGTGTCGAGTTTATGGTTGAGGAGAGCGTTAGCTAAGGTGATGTGTTGCAATTGCGTTTGTGAGAATTCTTGTTCCTTCTATATTTGAGTTACCGCCCTTGCAACGGTGGTTGTAACAATATCAGCTGGATTTCTTTTCTCTGTATTTCTCTGTATGGAAGTGCCATCGTCCGCTGACAATATATCTACTCAAAGTTTTTGTATTCCTCTGTTGAGTTCTTCTGCATTTCCCTTGAGAAGAGGCTTCACGGCATGCCTTGATACTAAACTGCGACAGATCGGCCTAACGGCAACACGAGACAAGAGGTACATTTTCATATTCTTAAATAGATCTGGTTGTACGATGCCAAATACGGAGACGTTGCCTGTGGAAGTTCCATAGCCAGATCTAATGATTACTACCTTTTTGGAGCTTGAAGTGGCTAAGAAGGCAGGAGTGGTGATCTTGCGACTGCCGCAGACTTGGTTTATTGGCTATGAGAGTG
>SMGT01003592.1:266393-279437 GCA_004794575.1 Lanistes nyassanus | reverse complement strand
CTTCGGTATCTTGTCTCTGGCTTCCACTCTCCTCTTCCAAATCAGTGTCTCGAGACTCTTGACTCTGACTGTCTTCCAAATCTGTGTCTGACACTTTCGTGACTGTCGTTACTTGTATCGCTTTCATTTAGCTCTTCCAAAACGCTAAGGGCCGCGGAGAGACGCAAGGTCCTCTTCCCGTGTGAAGCCATTTTGAATAACGGAAGCAGACTGGGCCAGCCCCCACTACACTTAAATCTCGTTTGGCAAGCCCAAACTTTTCCGAAACTCATTTAGACAGTGCAGGGGAAACAGGCGATGATAGAGCTTTACAATGATATTAAGTTTACCTCCCTTACACCGTTAAATGCGTCGCTGCAAATGTTTAAATCCGTTGATAGTATACAAGCAGCGCGGGCTGAAGGGTATAATAGGGCGTTGATAGTATACTATCAACGCTGGATCCAAAGAGTTAAGTTTAGAATGTACTAGAAGATCTCGCAGGTTCTTATCCCTGCGAGATGCTAGGAGGGGGTTTTGTTTGAAGAGGTGGGGTTCGGATTTACACAGTATATGCCAGTTAGAGAGGAGGATCCTACGTACTGGAAGGTTGTGAGGGTGGTGCATCAAGATGGCGATCGGCCGAGGTTCTGTGTGTCTGGAGTGGTGGGAGGGTTGGAGTGTGAGTGCACATGGTTTTTGTTTCATGGCAATTTTTATAGGGTTAGGAACACTCTTGGTTTTGTGGTATAGATTCTAATGTTTGCCTATAGGCTTTTTTTCTGTCATATAGAAATTTAAGTTTGCTGTGGTCTGTGGACACCGAAGGTTATTTCTCTGCTCCGGACAATAGAGATATTCATTCTTCTGACAAGTTGGTTAGACACTGTTTTGCCCCTGCAAGCGTTGGTAACAGGATCGTGCCCTAGAGGGAAGTAGTCCTATGCAACAGCTTATGTGATGATGACTGTGTGAAGTAGTTTGTGCCCACTACCAGTACATTTCTCATTTTCAGCAGATTTTACATGAGACAGTGGTAGGAGGGTTATTGCCACAGAGATTCCCACAACTACAGGACTATCGATAAGAGAGACTCTTTTGCTGCTTGGCGTGAGATATTTTTTTACTGGTGGTGTTAATCAGTGGGTAGATAAGATAGATAACGTATAAGATAGTCATTCAAGGGTTGGGGGTAGTCTGTTAAAAATATCTACAGTAGATTACATTTATGCATTATTAGAGAATATTACATTGACAGTACTGTACTGGTACCATTATGGTTAAATCGTATATATAGATATTTTCAAGTAAATATTAATTCTTGTGGCATTTGAGATTACTCGGCTAGTCAGTATTGCTATCCAAGATTTAGTGAGTATATGATTGTTTGCATACTTAACTTGTGGACAAGCTTCTTGGATAGACTAGTGACTCGTTAGTGAGTAGGACCGACTCGTTAGTGAGTAGGACCAAGTAGGTCTTGGAGCGTGAGGGACTCTGACATGTGCATGAGTGTGTCTGTGGAATAAAGTGGGTGTCTCTGTAGTTGGTCTGGTAAGGTCTTTGAAAAGAGCATACATGAGAGCATGTTACAGTGAGGGAAAGAGCACGTTTTTGACAGTAAGCATTTCAAGACCTTTTCAACATTTTTGAAGTGCTGTGCCATTTAAGTAGAGGTCACTTCTGGACAAGTAAAATGTGTGGCAGCATTTACGAAGACAAAAGGCAGGTGTGGTTTCCTGGGTGGTCAGGACTTTTATTAGGTGGACTGCACTGTACTTGTCCAACAAGCAAGTGAAAAAAATGAGAAAAATCCCTGTAAATCCTTTTGACTTGTACATGAAAACAGAAAAACCTACATCTGGCAACAAGTGGTTACTTTAGCTGTTTTCCAGAACCTTCCTGTTTATAACTGGGACTTACTGTCAAAACTTTCTGTTTAATAAATGGCAGTTACCTGTCATCAGAACTGTTCTGAAGAAACTGGCGTGCAAGTTGACGCATGAAGGTGATGTTGCGTCCCACCTGCAGAATTGGGTGCTGGTCTTCAGTTTCCTCAAAGTCAAATGGGTAGACATAGTCTGGCCCCACATGCTTCTTACCAATAATTCCTTTAGAAGAAAAACCTTACAGTCATAAAGTCCAGCAATAGTCTGGCCCCATGATCTGTTTGCTAATAATTCCTTCAGAAGAAAAACCTTACAGTCATAAAGTCCAGCAATAGTCTGGCCCCATGATCTGTTTGCTAATAATTCCTTCAGAAGAAAAAACCTTACACACGTAACAGTCATAATGCCCAGTGAGTAGATCCAGTCTGGCCCCATGCTATAAGATTTGCATGTGGTTACAAGGTGGTACGGCAAGAAGTCTATAATTGTCTGGTTTGCATGTATCAAAACCAAACGAAAAAGGAAATGAGAAGACAGAAGAAAAGTACATAAGCAGGATGCATGCTGAAAGTTTTGTCTGTGGCTCCAGCACAACCCACATATACGACCATAAATGAGCCACCAAAACAAAAATTATGCTAAGAATCGCACTTTTGAATCCGAGAACCTGTAGCATCCAGCAGCTATATCAGTATGTTTAGCTCCATAGCTCAGGGACTGATTCCATAAAAACTACAAAAATCTGTATCAGTAGGTGTGCTTGCAGAAACGATATGCTTTAAAGGGGGTTGGGGATTTTTATTAACTCGTTGCAAAGACAAGAAAATGCAAGGAGGAAAAAAGGACATGGATATCATGTTTCCATCACATTCTCTGAACAACAGCCAGCCACTTGCCAAAAACTTTAAGCAATGGATCTTATGACTACTGGCAAGGACCTGGATGTTAATTGGGCATTTTATTGTTAGTTGAGACCAAAACAAAAAAGGAATGTGGTTACAGTTACCCAACCGACCCTATATTTTCTTAGTGACCATAAAAGTTTTGTCACATGTTCAAAACTAAGACTACAAGGGACATAGTTGCACACTAGGCCTACATGAATAGCTTCCCTTTCTTTCCATGAGGGCTTAAAATCTACCAACTTACTGACCCCTCCCCCATTTTTCCCCCTGTAATCTTACCCATTACAATTTTTTTTTAAATTTGGCTTCAGGAATATACATCAGCAACGTAGGTTTTTAATCAATACAAGTAGTGAGCATGATAAGTGAATATGCCTGACCTGTACGAATATTATTCTGATGAAGAATGAGGGGCAAACTCTGCACACCGTCAAAAGAATTAAAATGGTGAACACCCTGATGTAGCCCATACATGCCATTCTGGTGCTGTGGCAGTCCTGACAAAATGGTGGACCTACAACAAATGCACACACCCAACACACTAACTGTACGTACAACACAAAGGCTAACAGTTACACAGTCATTTCCCATGTCTGAGTAGCCTGCTGGTCAGTGCTTTGTATCAATGTACAAGACACATGACTGGCTTGGAGAACAGCAGATGACACAGATATGTACAAGACAGTCGTGCATTGTGAACAAGACGACTGGCTTAGAGAACACCAGACGATTGAGATGTACAAGATAGTCTTCCACTGTCATCACATCTGACTGGCCTGCTGCTTGATGATCTGCATTAATCCTTGGAGAATGGTAGATGGTATCCGATGCGCTGGTTTTGTGAAATCTTAGAAGAGTTCACTAATTAACAACATCCACCACATTTTAAATTCACACTGTGACCATGACACTTTTGTCTTGAGTCATACATGTAACTGTGAACCAGGTTAAATCCTGTCTTGAATTATTCTGAGTAGAGGGTGTAGACATAGACAAATTTTCTTCTTTTGGGGCAGAGGTATATTCTCAGTTCTTCGTTAATTCTTTGCCTGCAAGGGTTGCTGGAATAAAATTTACAATAAATCTTTCTTGTCAAGCCTAAAATGTCCGCACATGCACCTGAATCTGTAGCTGTAGACAACAAAATGAATATGACACTGACGAGTGTACATGTGGGTACATTGCTGATTTATTTGTAGTCACTATACCTGCTAGGCGAACAGCTGCTGACAGAGGTAAAGGCATTTCTGAAGATCAGGCTTCGTCGTGCAAGCTCATTGAGATGGGGTGTGAGGCAGATGGTATTGTTATATACCTGAGTCTCAAAGCCAGCATCATCACCTGTTGACAACATGACCCAACAAACACTATACAGTCAATATCTGAGTGCCAAAGACAACAACAGTATTTGAAATGACTTTCTGAGTCACAGCCTGCTGCATTGCACATCACATGCCATTTATGGGTCTACAAATTACTTTCATATTAAGAATGAAGATCAAATAACACTGAAGTCCTATTTTCAATGGCAAATCTGAAATGGTTTTGTGACATGGCTTCGACAGGGCAATTTTATACAGAAGGCTGTTGCAGGATGGTAGAGGGCCCTTGTCTGTTGTATTTTTGCAGCGTATCCGTTGTATATTTTGCACAGAACTGTACCTCTGCCGAAAACAGGGTCGGCCTTAAGGCTTTTAAGTTACATTCATATTCCGGGGCTCATTCATCACTGCAACTATATATGTTATCTTTAGTGTAAAGCATATTTATTCATTCCACCATAGTCCTGGCATGATCCATGAAGTAGCTCTTTATGAAATACGTTCTTGCTTATTTATTCTTTGTCAAAATTAAAAATTTGTCATTTAAAGATATATGCTGTTGAAGAGGGCGGGGTCCGGCCACGCCTAGCATATCATTTGCCAAATGCGTTCATGAAATTGTTAAAATCAGAAAAAATATTTGGCGTGTGTCCCACAGGTGTTCAGATTTCGACCCAGTCATATTGCACTGATGTCGACTGTACGGTCCCACATCACATTCATTGTGAGACATACCCACAAGCATAAGCACATTTTTAGACGGTGATTTTTTGATCACTTGTTCAGGTCCACAAGATGCCAAACTTCCCAAACTCCAGCAAAGACTCAGCCAGACACGAAACATCATGGATCAGAAGCATGTAAACAATCTGTAACTTTAAACAAAGTCATTAATCGTTTCCAGTGTAAATGTCTGTGTACATCCGATTATCAACATTGTTTCTCCATGTTCACATGACTATCATGTGATCTCTTGCTTACTACCTTTAAAATAGAAGAGCGATGATGATGATGATTGTGAGGGACTGAGAGTGAGAACTACGGTCGAAATGAGCCACCACAGACTCTTGCTTGGCTCGGCCGAGGTAAGAACATTTTAACACAGAAGCATGAAAATACTGCTGGAAAGCCATATCATTGTCAATCTGTACAAAGTTATCGATACTCTTCAGTTGTTAGAGACAGGTTTTGCTCAATTGCTGCTTAGTCATAGTGCTTCCAAGTGTTAGTATACGAAAGTGACACAAAGTTTAGTGGGTTATGTCAGTGACGAAAAGGAAAATGGAATTACAATTAAAATGATACAGGATTTAATCCTGATAGCTTGACTACAACAGGATACATTTTTGAATTTTTATGGAAATGGAAATGTGACTATGGACAACATGATATCAGGCCGGGAGTGCTGACAAAAATATATAATATTAATCACAAGGTAACAGCAATTTAATTTTCCATAACCTATCCCTGCAGAGTCCTAAAGTTTTATCTTCCATCACTGTTTCTTACTTTTATGACTGAGGTTCTCACATTTTCCACTAAAAACTAACAACAACAAAAAAATCTTATGATCTGGCCTTACTACTAATTGTAGCACTCGAAAAGCAGACGACAACACTGCATCCAATCAGCAGGTGCTGAATCTCATGTGATGTAACAATCCAAACTTCGCTCTGATCGTGAAGTGATATACAAATCAATATTGTCTGCGTGTTGAGCGTAGAAACCATACCGAAAATCGGTAAAGTTTTTATACAGAAAATGTTGAAACTAAGGTAGACTTTGCTTGGTACACTCAGTTTTCATACGAGTATAGTAGATTAATTAGCAAACATTAACAGCAAAGCGATTGAAAAATCCCCCCCCCCCTCCTAAAAAAAACCCCAACAACAAAAACAAAGATGCATAGAAATTATGAATACCAAAATTTTGATAAAATGAATTATAAACAAATACCTTGACTGATAACGGGGGCATCCATTATTATAGCAGGGATCATGTCCCGCGGGCCGCATGCGCGCCTCAAGGACTTTAATTTAGTGGCAAAGGCTCTGTAGAAAACTATAGTTTTCGATAAAATTAAGGTTGAAAATTACCTTGTAATAAATCAGTTCTAAAATATTGGGCTGCATATTTCACAAGGGATGGGCACCCACCTATGCTTTGTCGCAAGTCTTCAAGATTCAAAATGAAAAAAAAAGTCGCTCATGCTTGAAAAGAACCGACCACAGGTCCAAAATTCACCTTCATTAGGGTGAACATCGGTTATTTTCTTTCTACTTTTAGTGAAGGATTTATCATGGTATCCTAGCTACAGTGCTAATAGTGTAAATTATCTCCCTTCCCCCACCAGGTAAAAAGAGTTAAAACGCTCGCGCGCGCCGCGACACATACACACACATGCGCGCGCGGCCCGCGGATGGTTAAAGAAATTGTGAAGTAGCCCGATATTCCAAAAAGGTTGGCCACCCCTTGATTAGCCAACCAAACCGTGTATTAGTATTTGCAGGTGCCTTTTGCTTGCGTGTCCCAACTACCAATTAAAGCGTCGCAGATAATATTAATAAATATTGCTCTGGTGTAATATTCTGAAAATGGAAGTATTTGTGGAAAAAATAAGGAGATAACAGTCTCAAGTATTTTCTTTCTCTGAGGCTATTGTGTGTTCCCTCCCTTGAAGTTGATAGGAAGGAACCGAGCTTGAAAATTCATTTTCTCGGAAACCAATCAATCCCGAGACGTCATAATCGTAAGCATTAACCCCCCCCCCCCCATCTCCACCTATTCTAGATTGGCGTGCGCGTGTATGTGCGCGCGCGTGCCCTACATGTGTGAAGTGAAAGCAAAATTTTCATCGATCACTGTTCCCAAGTATTTCTACTGCTTAACACCATCACTTCACAGGTCAGGAATGGGAGCAGAATTTCTGCAGAAATCAATATATAGCTATAGCTTCTTGGTCTTGTTGACATTAAGGTCCAGATAGTTCTCTTTACATAAAATATTAAAGCGCTCAACTTCAGCAAAATAGCCAGACAGATCAGCAACAGCACTATCGCCAGAATACTTTACGACAGGGTTGTTTCAGTGATAGGGAGTGACAGATTTCTTTGCAGCCACCACCTCTTGCGTCAGACTTGCGCCCTGTTTGTACCCGCAGCCGCCGCCAGGAGTCGCATATATACTGCGCTTGCCCGCTTGTTCTTGGCCAGTCGTTGGCGTCCATCATTCCGAGTGTCCTGACGGACGGGCAGAGTGGCGGTTACCTGGTTCTGTCTTCCCGTGAGACTGGCACATAATTTGACAGTTCTTTTGCGTTTCCAAGTGACCTTTGCTCGTGAGGTCAGGTCAGATGGCGTCAAGAGAAGCGAGACTTAGTGTGAAGTTGCAATGTCCTCGGTACTTGCCTTAAACTTTGTGCGGTCGTGACTTCACCCGCTGTGACCTCCAAGTTTGTGGATGTGTTTGATCACTGATGTCATCGTGCATGCACATACTGCACACAGCCGAATCCTTCATGGTGGGAGCGATAAATTTCTTCTCCCCACCGACCCCAACCCAACACGCACAAAAGGGATACCCGGCACAACACCGCCTCGGTGGTCTAATGGTGAAGGCGTCCGCTTCCGAGGCATGAGGTCGGTGGCTCGCACCCTGCGCGTCGTACCTGAGACCCTGCGGATCATGAGGTCTGCGGAAGACACAAAAGGGGATTATGCAACCCAGGGTCATCGTTCATGCAACACCGGGAATAACTACAATGGTTTACTATCAGGTTTTAGGACTGCAACAGTTTTTAAAAATCGATCTACAGATAGATCTGTATGCTTAAAAGCAATCTCTCATGCGGTGATGGTGAACAGCGTGCGTGCGCGCGTGTGTGCGTGTGGATGCGTGTACATGTGTGCATAAATGCATGTTTTGTGTATGTGGATGTGCATACCCATGTGTTAGTGCATGTTCCGTAAATGTAATGGTAGTGTTGACTCCTGAGTGATGATTGTGGGTGGGTGGGTGCGTGCATGTGTGTGCGTGCGTGCGGTGGTGGTGGATTGTATGCATTGGCGGAGGGGAGTGGAAGACAAGTTGGTTTTTGATATTTTGTTAGCAATGCTTGCTTGTTCACGGGCGTACATGTATTAATGCACATTTTGTGAATGTAGCGAGAATGTTTCTGTTACAAAATAGACGTCAGGGCGTAAAATCAATCGGTAAGAAAAAAGGGTCACATGTAGTTAAAACTTCTGAAGAGAGCTCGATCACGGGTTTAAAAGTTACGAGACAAAGAGTTATGGTACAAAATGTAGAAGCTTAAACACCTGCTGTCTGAAGTATGTCTATAAATCAAAGTGGATTAAGGATAGTGGGTTTGTGTGCGTACGCACGTGCGTCCACGTGTGCAAGTGGCTGTTTTATGTATGCGTGCTTTCGTGTTCGAGTAGGTGCACGTACTCTTGCAGGAGAGTGCACATCTGAATTTTCTTAATGTAGCAGAGGGTAGGGTTTGTGAATGTAGCAGGAGAGTGCACATCTGAATGTTCTTATTGTACTGAAGCACGTAAGAACTTTCTTGACAGCTCAGCGAAATTGCATGGAATCTGATGCGATTCACAAACCAGTTATTTCTACAGCTTTGATACAGCTCCTGGGCGCCAAGGTCACAGACATGCATAATTCTCCGAAAACGTCCTCAGGGAACAGTGGTTGGTCGGGTGCTAGTATAACGTGACTGGGTAGGACTTGAAGCTTAGAACTTAGAACGCACAGCCTGATGAATTTATGCGCTTTCAAGGCCCGGCTAGCACCCATCCTTCCCCTTCGCACCATTTTAAAGTCAATGACTGGGGCCGTGTCTGTCAGACTTTGTTTGTAAATATACCTGATTTGAAAATACAGAACAACAGATAATGTTGACGTTTAAGAATAAGAAGTTTAAAAAAATGTCGGTACATGTTAAAAGATGCAGTTTTTAAAATGGTTGTTTCTCACTGATTATAAATAACCAGCACTTTCTTTCTGTATTTATTTCTTTGCATTCTTATGTATTTTATCACAAGACCTAAAACAACACTGTGTCCCGTCAGAACAATGGGGCTGTAGGAGTGCGTAACGAACTCTTATGGGTAAATCTGAGATTAGACATGGCGCGAGGCCGTGAGCCTGACTACAGTAGGCCGAATTAGTAGACATGTTCTCGTTTGGAGGCAGTCAGCACGTGGGACTTGATTGTAGACGTTCACCTCTCTTCTCGCTTTCTCTCTTCACATTTCTTTTCTCTCAGTGTCTTGTTGCGTCGCGCTGTCATTGTCCTCAATATGGCCGACACGCGTGCACCATTAGAGAATAACACAGCAAGGAACTGGAAGGGTCCACGTTTTGTAAGCATGTAGGGCCAATGTAGAGGTTTGGGTCGTTTATGGGCTTTTGAAAAAGCGTATGTGAAGATCATGCCTGGTTCAAAGAGAGAAAGAACAAGAAAGAAGGAAATAATGAAAGAAAAGGAGAGAGAGAAAGAACATGAATAAGGATCATCTAACAGCATGCATATATAAATATAATTCTTTGATGAGAAAGACATTAACATGCCCGTTTTCTTTAGATTACCTTTCAGTGGGAGTCGTGTCAGACTCTTGAAACTGTTTTTGGTGCATGTTCTGTTCGGGATATTTTACTCTTGTGTTAGTCTTTGCGTTTTGTCAGACACAGGTTATCGTAAGCAAAGGAAACCGAAAGGCAACCGGTTGCTGAAGTGTTCAAAGTCATGTGCTCTGCTGCTGTGCAAGATAAAATGTAAGGAGTTCAACAACCTCTTTGGGATCTGGAGATCGCACTTTGGTGTAAATAGACTGGTAGCAACAGAACTTCACTCCTGGTCCTTTAAATATGCGGATAGAGCCGATAAACATCGGCGGCTGTCTGTTTAGTTGACCTCCCAACAAAATTTGAGTCGGAAGTCAGAAGTCGGAAGAAAGCTCTTTTATCTGTGAGTGGAAGTCTAATTGTCCAGAAGATAATAGCCATCGCTTTTGTTTTGTTTTTTGGCACTCTGTGTGTGTTGTTGTTGTTGTTGTTGTTGTTTTCATCTTGATTTTTGCGATCTTATGTTTTTTGTGCTGTCAATTACATCAGATGGGGATTCAAAGAGATGCTAACGTTTGCCTACATAACGGATTGTTTATGTAGAAAACGTGGAGGGGTAGACCTTGGAGAGGGCGTGCTTGGTGTTCTGGCCACCTTTCTAATTTCTGCGTCTAGAAATAACTTTTTTAAGATTTGGGGGGAGGCGGCGCGCTGTTTGCTGTGATCGCGGTGTTCTGCTAGCTAAAGTATGCATGCCCGTTAATACCAACAGGGTAATTAGCTGAGGGTCGATCTGGTTTAAACTAGTTTGGTATACCTGCACACTGCGTGAGAGGTGTGACGCACTGTGGTCCGAGTGATATACACTCACTGTGACCGGTCTTGGCTGTTATACATCATCTTATCTTCTGCCGCCCCGTTGTTGTTAACCCCTCGCTGTCCCCAGCTTTGTAAATCTTGACAGCGTTGCCTTCTGACGCGTAACTGAAACCAAAACTGGCGGCGAAATTTCCTTCACTGGTTGACCTCAGGACAGGCAAGAACTGCTTGGGCCAAAGTATTTTTCATCTTTGTAAGCGTCGTCGTCGTCGTCATCGTCGGAATAATACAAAATATAAGCAGCCTTCTTTGATTTCCATAAGCATTCTTTTCTCCTGTTCATACGTAAAGGTGCACGTAATTTACACAGGGCGAACGGGCCCTGCGACCGCCCAGAGAACGCGTCTTTTGGATCTCGCCACAATCGACTGGGTCCTTTTATTTTCCATGTCGATGTCACACAACATGGTTGTCGTTTTTAATCATACTGACGTTACAGTCTTAATAACTATGCCAGATTATCGACAGAAGATATTGACTTTATGATTTGGAAGAATCGTTGGTCCCCTCAGCTCCATTCTTTGGGGGAAAAAAGCTTTCACCCTTCTCTCAGCCTTTTGCGCACATGGCGATATTCGCGCGGACTTCCACATGCTTACAGTATGAGACACTCCTAAGTTCTTGTTATAGTTCTTGTGTTATGTTATGTGTGAGTGTGTGTGTGTTTGCGCGCGCGCGCAGTTTCAAATTGATAGCAGTAAAATGCATTAGTGTCGCGCAGTATTCACCATTTAATTACACGTTTCTTCACCAAATAAATGCAAGGGAGTCACAAGTAGAAATTCTGTGATGGTAGTGAAATAATAGGAAAGCCACTTCTTTATACTTAAGCTGAGCTTTTTGACATGTTAAAACTTATTTTTAAAAGGCTGTGCAGGTACCTGATGGTGCAGCTGAACGCGAAACTTGACTTCTGTTTCTAGATTATTGTAAGGTTCGCGTTCATTACCATCTTAACGCATGTGTAGATAGTTACAGGCTTCGATCATTCACAATGGCAGGAGTTAGGAAATAGTTACTGATAATTTATGGTGGATACAGATTTTTTGTGTACACTAACCTTTATTAACTACTAGTGCATACAGTGTTCTACTCCCATAGCATCGCTTGGCTGATGTGTAATTGGCGAAAAGATGCCGGTGGGAGACGATTGTGACAAGCGTGCCACTGGTACCCTGCCATGGCATGACGGCGGGCACTTTACGGTTGCAATGATTATCATACCCCAGCACGCCCCAGCTCTGAGTTAAATCATCACTGGGTTCTGCTAGCGGTGCGTCCATGATAACATTTTAGGCGCCATGTTCTGTGATATTTAGAGAAGATTGGGGTACTGCGTGAAAGGGTGGAATGACTTTCGTTTGTAGAAATCACGGCAATACCACCATCAGCAGCTAAGGTGCTGAAGGATGTGCGTGTATGCCTGGACGCGTGCAATTTTTTGTGCTCAAATCCATTCATGAAGATGACCTAAGATGATCTTGCTGACGACTTTAATGAATTTTGCGGAAGAGCACTGTTGAAACTTCGTGAATTTATTGTGTGAACGTCAAGCAACAATTCGAACAATATTTTATAAGCAATAGATTGGTAAGTGAAGCGCAACATCGATACTTGTGTGGTGTCACATGACTTTTCATGCCTACCTATCCTCAGACAATTTCCGTCCATCTGAAGACTACTTGCAGAGAAAACTTTGAGACTTAAAAAGTAATTTACAGTCTCTCGGAATGAAAAGGGTTAAGCGCACGCAGGGTCTTCCTCTGTCGGGCCAGTCGTCAGCCGGTTGGTTCAGGCAACTTTGTCAGGACTGCAAGGCATTTATAACGCGAGTTGTCGGTCTTGCATGCGATTGCATTGACGGTTGCTGGCGGTGAATAGGCGGCCTCTACACTCTACAGCACCCCGAGATCACGTGATCTTAAGACGAGCGGCGCCAGCCTGTTGCCATGAGCAGCACGGAGCACGAGGAACTAGAGATGATCGACGGGGAGGCCGACCGCAGTCTGTTGCAGGCATGTAGCGTCTTGACGTGCACCTCTGTCTGTCTCCTGCCCTCCGCTCACTCACACACACTCACTCGCTCGCTCGCTCGCTCGCTCGCTCGCGCACGCACGCACGCACGCACGCACGCACGCACGCACGCACGCACGCACGCACGCACGCACGCACTCGTGTACATTTCGGTGGACTCTGACGTTCTTGCTCTTCCAAGTTTTTACACCATATAGCGAGAGATGCCGTGAATCTGCACTGACCACCCCTCACCCGCCCACTTTTTTTGACAGCAGAGGGCGAAAAGGCGTATTTGTCACCGGAGCTGGGAGGGGTGTGTGTGCATGCTTGGAGATCTATTAATAGCTGTTTTGATCGGGTTTTCGTGTAGTTGCACGTGGCGTGTGGGCCTACCCACCGTCACCCGACATAGTCGTGTTCTTAAGTAACCAGCCATCTGTCACGCCACAAAAGTAAGTTAAGATGACGGGATCG
>SMGT01003592.1:247061-266363 GCA_004794575.1 Lanistes nyassanus | reverse complement strand
GGGGGGGGGGGGGGGGGAACCCTAGTTTTTGACTTCTGCTTAAAGACAAGGAAGACCCCAAACTGCAAAATCTGTTTTGTAGAACTCAGGTGGTGGATGTGTGGCAATTTCATGGATGGCGGACGTCACCTAATTTAAATGCTTTTATACAAAGCCGATTACTCGCTTTCCCTCTCGCGCTGGGGTGTTCAGTGTGAAACGTTGCGCAGGAGGTGTACTATAGCTTTGGAGCTAAGACTGCTTCCAGGAGAGGTTACTCTAGAATCTCAACTCTTAGCAAACAAGGTTTATCGCAAAGGGATGAAATGGGGCGATTGGAGATAGGTATAAGCCTATGTGAAATGTGGCGATGGCGAGATAGATACAAGCCTATGTGAAATGCGGCGATTGCGAGATAGGTATAAGCCTATGTGAAATGTGGCGATTGCGAGATAGGTATAAGCCTGTGTGAAATGTGGCGATGGCGAGATAGGTATAAGCCTCATTCAAACATTTCGCGGCCAAGAGCAGATTTTAAAACGTCACTTCCATTTACAGAGTCAGCGTCGAAGGAGGAGGTATTCAAGTAACTTTAAAATCCCTGGTGTTTTCCAGTTTTTGTTGGATTTTATAATTAAAAATCAGTCCATCCTCTCTGCCCCCGGTTTGGACTAAGTTTTAAACATTTGTCTAAGGCAAAAAAAAAAGTTTGTTTCAGGTAACATAGGCTAAAAACATAAAGTAGGCAGGTCGGCTTAAATTTTTTTAATTTCATTTTTTTGTGTATGCGTGCGCCCGGGCGGTCATAAGTGATGAAAATCACATCGAATGTAGTTAAGAAAATAACAGTAAACTTGAAAAATTAAAATAAACATTAGAAAGAAAACAGCCAAGTTATTACTGCCAAAATTATTTTACGAAGTCAGTTTAATACACTAACATAGAATTACTGTTATTAATTAGTAAAGTGATCACCTAGGTGAACTTATTATTGGAATATTTAGCAACACAAGTCTGTGTGTGTGTGGGAGAGAGAGAGAGAGCGAGAGAGCATGAGTGAGAATAGACACATGCCTGGATGTGTGAGTGCATGTGCCGTGTGCACGCGCGCTCAGTCTAAACATTACTTGCTGTATGTTCATTTGGTGATTGAGGTGACCAGCATACACACACATACGCGTGCGCCTACAAATGTAATCAAGCACGCGCATGCGCGCACAAACGTGAACGTGTGCGTACACGTAACAGTTGTGTCATAATAAAAGCCGACTTTTTGAAAGATTAGGACATTATAAACTGGCTGTCGATTTGCATTTTAAAGCCAGCAGAACGAGACCGGAAGATAAGGCCACTACGAGCCGAGCTGGGTCCCTCGGAAGATGATCGCAAATAAACCATGCTCCTTGGCTCCACTTTACTTCCGGTCACTGGCATCGACATTGCAACTAGTACAGGCCCGTGAAAGCAGTGTACACCACACAGGGCTGCGGGACTCTAGAACAACATGCGAAAATGGATGAAACACAGACCATTGCTGTATTCGTGCAGATGGATGTTGTATTTGTTACAGCAGTACCCAGTATTTGCGCAGATGGATGTTGTATTTATTATAGCACCGGTGACATTTGGGACTGAACATATGCACGGTAGGTAAGCAAACCAGATTAGAGAAATTGCTTTCATCCTCATACCGTCTGTCTTGAGCAAGTTCTTGATCTAGATCGATCCAGTATAAGTACAGAACGTTTTCCCCTTGTGGTTTTGGATATCAATTTACCTGTCATTTTGAGTGAGATTTGATTTAGCATGTTAATATCTGCACAAATAGACTCAAAGCGTGATGATGTAGCAAGTCGATTTATAAAAGAAGGTAGACTGTTGTCTTTTTGTTTTGTGACATACCAATGGGATTTATCATTAGCTCAGTGTTAGCGTGGTGACATGACAAAGTGATTGTTAGTTCAGTGTTAGCGTGGTGATATGGCAACGTTAGTTATTGTTAGCTCAGTGTTAGCGTGGTGATATGGCAACGTTATTTATTGTTAGCTCAGTGTTAGCGCGGTGATATGGCAACGTTAGTTATTGTTAGCTCAGTGTTAGCATGGTGACATGGGAATGTGTTTTGTTAAGAACAAAGGCAGGACGAGGGCCAAACTGATATTTATGTTTTTATGCTAGACGATAAGTCAGCACTCACCAGTAAGGACATATTTATTTTCCACCACTAGCATGTAAGACTTAAAGGATTTCGACGAAAAGTCTAGTATGTTCATTTCTTCAGTAAACAAAGTTCTTTTAAACGAGCGCTAGCTTCTTGTTTGCTAAAAGTTTAACGATGGCAAAATGTGAACACAACTGTTTGTGATTTTTAAGCGAACGGAATTTCCTTCCCTATTTTTTTCTTGCAGAGTCTTCTAAAAACGTTTGAAGGAAATAGAGGATTGAAGAAGATTTAAGTTCATTCATCTGAATTGCTTGCTGCTTAATAATTTGTGTGTGTGTGGGGGGGGGGGGGAATTGCATACAAAACAGATATCCTTTAAATTGTGCTTTGGAGGTGGAAGTACCCTTTAAAGTTTGGAGAAAAGAGGTAGGGGTTAATTTTTGTTTTCGAGAACGCTTAGGAAACGCTGGGCTCATTCAGTGTCTTTGCGCTCAGCGAACCTTGACGTAAAGCTGGCGTCTCGTCTGACGTCTGTAGGACGTCTCGGTTGTCGTTCGTATCGCTGACGTTCGTGACCCGCAGTATCGTTCTTCACCGGTGAGGGGGGTGTGAAAGTGGGTGTGAAGGGGGGTGAGAAACTGGGTATGAAGGGGGGTGTGAAGGGGGGGTGGCTATTTGAGAGAGTTTCATGGTCTTGGGTGCGGGGAGGAGGGAGGCTATCATTTCCGCATTAAGTTACCGACTGTCATACCCTTCTCCGCGACGGACGTAAGCTGGTTTGACCTTTATATTATTTTTAAAGGAAGACTGAATCTTAATCGCGGCGACGCCTTCGTCATACACCTTCGACGTCGACAATCTTGTTGTTGCTGCTGCTGCTGTCTGCCAGGGATTCGGCACTGGGGAAGAGGGGTGGGGGTGGGGAGAAAAAGGTTTGGTGGGGGACGTCATAGCGAAAAGATCAAGGTAGCTGGTTCTTTATAGGTGCACTGTTTACCTGATGCATTCTTCAGACTGTTAAAAATTCGGGGACGGTGTCGGTCGCATGCTGTGAGCTCGTGCAAGGAGGGGGTGGGGACACACGCTAGAACCAAGTGCTAATGTACTCTCCATCTCCTAACCCAGATACCCATTTAGTGCCAAGATACTCGCGTAAACACAAAATTCTCACGTATGTTCCTTTGGAGACGCACTTTCTGTCCAGTGTACCCATTCCTGCAAAGAGCCAGCTAAACATCAAGTTTTTGTGTAGTTTTGTGTAGGGTTGAAGTTCGTGTCCCAAGTGGCCTACTTAATTTCCGTCTGGGAACGCGTGTAAACACCAAGTTTTTGTGTAGTTTTGTGCGGGGTTGAAGTTCGTGTCCCAAGTGGCCTACTTAATTTCCGTCTGGGAACTCTTGTAAACACCAAGTTTTGACGTGTTTCTTTTCGCCTCCTGCGAGAATTAGCTCTACGGTGCCGGAAGACCCTGACTTGTCGTTCCATGTGCACTTCCTTTCCCAACTTTATCAACCCCTAGTGTTTATATAATTTTCTGTGGCTTTTCTAATCCTGTGCGAAAAAGAGAAACTTACGTCAACATCAAGATCTGACATAATCCCTGTCGCAGACTCCATTCTGTGCAAGGGGACGCGCCTAAAAATCGAATTCTAATCTACCTTCGCAAAGCTACTTCCTGTCCCAATGGGCTATTTAAGTCCAGAGGATAGTTTTGGTGTGTGTGTGTGTGTGTGTGTTTTTGTTGTTGTTTTTTTGTTTGTTTGTTTTTTTACCGTAAGCGGGGAGGGAGGAGAGACGGACGAGAGAACACTGATGTGAGATTGGTGCATTTGTTGTAGGCGTGCTAGTAGATTTTGTAGGGATAGCAGCAGATTTTTCAATAGTGGCTAACTTCACGTGTTTTTTTAAACTCCGTAACATTTTAGCTTCTTTCAAACCCTGAACAGTTCACAACGTGATCTCGCTACAGTTTCAGATTTTTAGACTGCTTATGGGACATGGTCTTCGGCAAGCGTGCTGTCAAGACCTGTCCACCCGTGACAGGGTCTGCCAATCCGTTCCTCATCCACTGACTCTTAACCCTCCTCAGCAAGTCCAAAACATACGATAAACCCTCCAATATACGACTTTCAAAAACCAGCCAAAATCAGGTTTTATAATGGGGGGGGGGGTCTTATAAAGGAGAACTGGTTGCACTGTACTGTTGGTACAACATGTAGGTACATGTACGGTGATGGATGGGGTGAGAAATAAACACATCTTCATATATTATCATGGCAGCCAACTACAAGTGCTTTGAAATTTTTTTTTAGTTGCCACAGAACTACATGTTGAAAATAGTGGGGTTTTTTTTGCATCTCAATTACTAAAAATGTAGTTTTATCACACATCAGACTTCATTTATCTCATCATATCTCGTTCAATCTCACCACACATAATTAAAACTTTCTTTCTGGTCTTGCCAATTAAAGAAATTGAAATTTTGTACCATAAAAAGTAATTAAGTTGTGAACAGCGTTTCATTGGTGTCTCCGTTGTCTACTCTAAACCCTTACATCATATTAATCTCTTTCTCTGATACGATCGTACAACAGAGAACCGATATCCTATTCTCACAGGTCAGTCTTTAATTATTTCACTTGTAAGCTGCAGGAATCGGGTATGGCTTCTCTGTTCAGATCGTATGTGTATGGTAGTCTGTTGTGATCGTTAACCGTTACTAGGCTAGTTTTAAGAAATTGTGAACTAGACTTCTTGAGGCGTAACTACTGTGTCTGACGTTGTCGAGTACAATATGAGACTTTTAGAAATCAATTATGACAAAGTTCACGATGTAAATTATTTGTCTGCCGAGTAGTGTATGAAAGAAGCAAAAGTCATCTGCTGCCCCAAATCGGTCAACAGATCACACGCTGTGAAGCTCACTCTGACGCTGTAGGTCGCAGATCTCTGAGAATGGGGTGTGTTGCGTCACGTCACATTTCTCACAACAAAGAAGTGATAGGCCAGCGGCGACACATAAAAGGCATAAAGTCTGGACACCTGCGGCTAACTTAGCTTTCGCTAGGCTAGAAAGTGTGAACCAGACGTAACTATACTGTCTACCTGACCTTGCGGCTCAAACAAAGGCTTAGACATAGAATATGAAATAAGACTTGGGGGGGGGGTATTTGTTGCTTAACGTCCAGTCGCAAACTATGTGCATATCAGGACGGTGTTGCTTAGACAAAGTTTACGTGCTGCCACACGTGGGACTGATGGGGCAACACAGGCCTCAGTCCCACCCAGTCACATTATACTGACACCGGGCCAACCAGTCCTAGTACTGTTCCCTATAGTGCCAGGCGTCTGGCAGGACAGCTACTAGATTGCCAATTTTTAAGTCTTAGGTATGACTCGGCCGAGATGCGAACCACCGACCTCCCGCCTCGGGAGCGGACGCCTTAACCACTAGACCACCGAGGCGGTCTAAGACTTTCAGGAATGAATTACAACAAAATCTGTGATATAAACTATTTTCCTTCTGTGAAATGTTGAAAAGACACGCAAGCCGTATATTGTACAAAACCGTTACTCCTTCAGTCCGTTAGGCGTAAAGTTCTAACTGGATGTCGGATGCAATATTTATTGCCAACTTTCCTTTGTTGCTTCTTTGTTAGGAGCACTTTCAATCTCTTTTCTAGATTTAAAACAGTTTGTTTTTTGTTTTGTTTTTGCGCTTCTCATGAGATTTTGTGTCAACATTTCGCGTTTCTCAGTGAAAATCTTTGCAAAAGGAAGTCTGCTAACCTTTTTCCGCTTGACCAGAGAAAGTCGTATGCTGCGCAAAACCTGCCACTTTCGTCGGTCGGTGGTCGGGTTAAGGGAGTCGTAAATGGGAGGTCGTTGATACAGTAAATGGTTTCCGTCAGAAAGTTTTGGGTCGTATGCTGGAGGAGGCCGTATATAAGAAGGTCTTATAAGGGAGATTTTACTTTATCCACTGGTGCCGATGAGATAGGTGCTTGTATTACAGTGGGTGGGATGACAGTGTGTAAAGTCGAGTTTAAAACAATTTGATGGTACTGTTGAGAAGCAGGGGGTTGATTCTTACCTTTCCCCTTCTACTTCATGCAGGTGTTCATAGGGAGTAGTGGGGAGGATGCGGGAAGCAAGGGCTGTTAGAAGGGCCAGAGCTGTATGGCCATAATGGCACAGACTGATCTCTGGGTCTGAAACATATCTGGGCGAACCTGAAGCGTGTGTTGTAGAGACACAGAAGGACGATACGGTGCAGGTAGTGGAAGGGCTACTGACATCCGCACAGCTGCTGATAGTGCGCTCGGATAATGTGAACAAAATGTGCGCACTATACGACAAAATATGCACAGAATACTCGCTTGGTTCGAAGTGATAACATGTTTACAAGAAATGTAAAGTGCATATAGGTTTTCTGGGGCATGTGGCGCCATCTAATATCGCCTAGGGGAGAGAAATATGTAACATTTTTTGCCGTGTGAAAAGCGAGGAGACAGAAAAAGGCTATTGACAGCACCAGCTCCCACACACGAGTCCCGCGAAGAAAAGTCACTGCTAAAGAGTGGGTCGATAACAGCCCAGCCATTGGTCCGGCAATGGAAACTATGAAACGTCAGCAGTGACTGGAAGAAGGATGGGGGGATTTCCGGCGGTGGGAAGGCGCAACCGAAGTTCAAAGACCCCTGAATTTATTCCACAGGTGAATGGCGTCAAAACCTCTCCAAACGCGCAGATAGTCGGGTTTGAAGTCAGCGTTTTCTAGTGATCGCGTGAAGTCTGAAGGGCCAGAGAGAGAGAGAGACTGCGGGTGGGTGGGTGTGAGGCTGCGCTGGTTTGTTTACCCTCGGGTGGAAGTGAGGTTCATTTTCCCCCGGCTCTGTGACTGGAGGCACTCGTTTGCTCGCAGCTGATTTTTCAAACTACAAAAGTTCTCATTTTGAATTTGGGGAATTAAGGAAAATTGCTTCCTTCTTTACATAAAAGACGCTTATACTAACCTAAATATCACTAAAGTCAAACTTGTGAAACTTGTATCCCCTCATTACACAAACGAGGTTAGGGATGCGGGCAAGGAGGGATTTACACAGTGTCTTTACCTTTGGTAAAACAGCGTTTGGAAGTGTTCTGTCTTCTTTGGCTAGACATGGTTGAAACTATGACAGAGGGCAATGTCTAAACTATGACAACTGGGTATAATTGGATGTCAACAAAAGTAGTGTCTTACCGCATTCAGTCTCCGCACAAATTTAAAACGCAATATTTAAAAAGTAAATTATACCAGCAGCAGTTGAAAGCCAGTCAGACACTCGCAGGCGTTTTAACTTAAGGTATGATAGCATATATCAAACTGGCAGGAATATTTGTCCTATCTATGAGTAGTTGGGAAAAGGTTTTAGATCTTCAGGATCTTCAGCTAGGTCTAGGAATTAATGGTCTTTGAGTAAAATGGAGTTGATTGCAATGAACTGTTGCCCGAATCTGTACTTGCATCGTTTGGAATTTTTTCTGGTGTAGGTGGAGGTGATGTGTGCGTGTTTACTAGAGTGTCACGTGAAGGGAAAAGAATTTGCATGGAATTGTGCATTAATTAGCATTAATTAGAAAGAGAAGACGGACATTTAGCTCGATGTATTTACTGGTTCCTAGAGGGCTGTCAGCAGTCTATAATCAGGTTCCTCAGCTTACGCTTTGCCGAGGGTTTATGAAACGGTTTGTGAGAGATTTGCCAAATCCGCCTCAGACGGGTCAACTAGGTTGTATGAAAGCTTTATGAGCTGGCCAAAGTGACGTAATTTTGGCAACGTTGAATCAGAGGCTGTGGAGGCATCGAGCTTCCTGAGGGACACGTTGATGTGATCTGTGAAGGGAATGTCTCTCTGTCGTTGGTCGTGTGTTGCTTCTTTCCTCCTACTTGGTCGAGCCGTCTGATAATGGCATTGATATCTAGTCTATGCCACTGAACACTTAAGTATCACGGTGCAAGTAATGTGCTTTTTACGTACAGAAGAAAATCGATATTTACAAGAGATATACCCGCACCACCTATTTGCGGGATAGTATATTTTATTAGTAGTTAAGTGGTATTAAATTGGGCTCTAAATCTAATCTTTGTAAACATTCGATGTTGACTGTTACGGAATCTCTGAATTCACTCTGAACGAGACGTAGCTGAAAGGTCCGACCGTGGCCTCCTTCATGTATGAACCACGGAGTCCAGGCTCCGACACAGCGTGCGTGACCTTCAGGTCACACTTGTCCGTGGCCAGGCATGCTTGGGGGGAGGGGGCATCACTAATTACGATGACATTGGGATAATCCAGAGATATGTGCTTGTGCTCGAGAGATCTACTGCCCTGACCCTTCACGACATTCCTCCAAAGTGCTGCCGGCTGCCCGCCGATCATGACGCTGCTACAAACTGCGCCACGCCAAAGCGACCTCGCCGCATTGTATTAATTTTTATTGTCAGTTAACATTTCCCCTGTATGTAAGATTAGAAGACGCAGATGTGACCGTCTTTGTAAAGCGAGATGTTTTCTTCTTGGTTACGTGAAGTGAAATTGTACACACCTGGTCGTAGATTCCTGAAATACACCATATCATCTGACCCCGCTACAACGGTCGCTGGAACTTCTCGTCTTTGAACAGTTGCAAGCACGCCTATGAACTTTACGAACCTGTTTGATAACGTCTTTGATAACAAAGACGACCAGTGTTCTAGAAAACACAAACCAGAAGACAGATGCTATTTACAGATTTCGCTCGAGTGTTCTGTGAGGGCAGTAACCTGCGGTTTACTGAGCTTCCACGACGGCCTTGTTAAAGTTTATATGGTCGTTTTAGCTGTACTCCAACCAGCTTTCATTCAGCGAACATCCGACAGCTAAACGTACAGAGGGTTTGCTTTCATTAGCTCTCAAAGGAAGGGGGAGTAAGGGAAGTATTCGACAGAAAACGATTCTTTTCCTGAACCGCTAAGTACACGGCCTGAGCAAATCGAATGAACGACATATTTTCACTAAAACCTCGAGCAAGAAAGACTCGTTCAAGCGAAATTTCCATAGAAATCTAAGTTTTGTAATGCAGGCAGTTCCATTAATTGGTTCTCTACAACAGCTGTTAGATGACTTGGCCTAACCTTGTAACACACTAAAATTAATAAAGAACAAATGAGGACCGAGCGCTATAAATCATCAAATGATAACCCCAACAAAGTACTGGCAGCGCTAGACACAACCGTATGCTGACGTATGAACTTTGAGGAACTTTGAACTTTGCTACGTTGATCCTTACTTTCGACTCTCTCTTTGCTACTTGTTTGGGTACGGTAGGCTCCCTTGGTTACATACGTCAGCATACGGTTGTGTTTGAGCGCTGCCAGTACTTTGTTGGGGTTGTCATTTGTAAAACACTCATAAAACGTTCTTGGTAAAACGTTTGCAGAGTTAAAGACGTGCACCTTAGCACTTCAGTATTGTACGGGTCTCGGCAAAAGACAGTAGTACAACTCTATTGACGTCAGAAGGACTTACAGTTGGGCCTTTACAAACGTGCATTTTAATTTTCGTTGTATTTATATCATAGACAGAATCCTGATGGATGACAGTGTCTGGGCCACGATTTCTTGAATGTTCCTGTTGAGATACTCTTATACAGGCACATCTTTTTGCCAGCTGGTTGACTTGCAGATATACAAGACATGAAATGAATGCGTCAGGCAATTCATTAGTGCTTGATCATCGCTGCCATTCGACATTTTTAAATGCGTGAAACCGGAGTAGCCGTTGGCAAGGGAAGGCTGATGTGAATTTCAGTCCCAACCTGATGAAATCTGATTTTTGGACGATGATTTTCCCTTACAACCTCTCGCTTCCTTAGCACAGAAGTTGTGGGCAGAGACGATGTAAATGTATGGTGATGTTATGAAGTCTTTGTGAACAGCTGTTCTAGTTTCTTTAGCAGTGTACCTTCTGTTGACTTGGGACGTTTAGCGTCAGCCACACTGTCGCTTCGTCCGTAATGAGAAAATAAAAGAGCCAAAGTCTAGTAATCACGTGGTCACGATTTCTGATGTAGGCTGGTGTCGTTAAATGTTAAGCCCATGGCCCCTGTATGACTGGGCCGACAAGGAACTTAAATGAGTCCGTTATAAGCAGCTTACCATGATAATAGACCAGACGAGGAAATGTGCAATATCATGCTTGGTCTGCGTGATAAAAGACAGCTGATGGTTAGCATGCATGTAGTGCTGTTGTTGATGGGCTGGGGACCAACAGTGCACACTAACGCACTGTGGGGTGGGGGAAGATGGGCGTTACTAAGCACTGAAAATGCCATCTGTACTGATGGCGCTAGTGCGGAGACGGGGATGACTATATAGCTTGCACAATGCTGAACTCCAGATATAATCCTTGTCCACTGTTGAAGACGGGGATGACTATATAGCTTGCACAATGCGGAACTCCAGATATAATCCTTGTCCACTGTCGGATTCGAATCTGCCACCTGCACCCAGCGGGATCAAAATACTGGAGGGAATTATCTTTAGTGTAGAAAGGGGTGGGGGTATTCCAGTGTATACTAGGAGTACTCCCTTAGAGTGTATTTAGGGTGCTGCCAACAATAGCCCTAGATGGAGCTTTCGGAGGGAACTATTTTAAGGTTTTACACAGTCATCGAGGCTGGATAGCTCACAGCACCAAATTCGTGTGTCGAAGGTTGCAGTTAAAGATCTCCGCAGCGACCTCTTCTTATAATTATCCCCTCCCTCCCTCTGCAGTCACCGCCGTGTGCGTAGGTTGGATACGAAAATTCTTTCATATGCGTCTGTATGTGTGGGGTTGTTTAAGATGTCGTTTGCTAGCGTAACAAAAACATTGGGGATTCATGTCGCTATATATATATATATACACATTGCGTGCGCGTATATATATATATATGAAATTGTGCACAGTGTCTAACTGGTTCACGAAGAACGTTTTGGTAAGCTGTTTTGCCTGTTTGAAAACCAGACATTTAGTTCTACATTCGACAACGACAGGGTAAGTAACTGTTTCCAGAAGGGAAATAATATTATTGTTCAGTATAAATTAGTATACTTCTAATAACAACTTATATTTGATATAGACATGTGTAGGCGAACATGCATATATATGTATATATAGTGAAAACCAAAAAACGCAAACTGAGAGAGTTGGTGATTTTATTTGAAATTTTTCTTTCATTCAAACGGGCTTGAATTGATCAATTTTCGAGAAAATGGCTACAGTGAGTGCACAATCTGTCCATCTGCCATGCCGAGAAAGCGTTCAGAATGTCCCAACCGTCCGAAACTAGAGTCCAAAGTCAGCAGCGGGTGTGCCCCCCATTGGCGTCGACAACGGCCTGACACCTGGCGGGCATGGAGCGCACCAGACGGTTCACCACCACCGAAGGCATTTTTGCGCAGATCTGCCTGAGGGCCTGCTCCAGCTGGCGAGCTGTTGTCGGCCTCGGTTGGTCAGCGTTCAGCTCTCTCTGCAGATGGTCCCATAGGTGCTCGACTGGGTTGAGGTCTGGGCTCATGGAGGGTCAAGGCATCATCTAAACGTTGTTCTGCGGCGCGGCAGGAAGGCTGTGGTAAGGCTTGCCGTGTGTGGGCGGGCATTGTCATGCTGAAAGGTGAGGTTGCCGTGGTGCTGGAAGTATGGCACGACGTGGGCCCTCAGCACCTGGTCCACATCGCCTTGTGCTGTCACGCCGTTTCCTCGTCCAGGGCCGATGTTCTGGAAGAAGACAGGGCCCACGAGTCGGTTGAGGCCAACCCCACCTCAAATCACGATGCTGGGACCTTCCCAATGGCCTGGCTGCAAGATGATGTTGGCGCACCTCTCGTTCCGCCTCCTCCATACTCTGATGCGGCCGTCGGCGTGGCTGATGCAAAAGCGGCTTTCATTCAAGAGGATGTCTCGCCATCGCCCCCATGTCCAGTTCAGGTGCTGCTCTGCCCAAAGCAAAATTTTCTTCCCATGTGGTGCAGTCATCGTCGACCGCCGTGCAGGACGGCGGCAGTACATCTGTCGCTCAGACAACTGGCGACGTGTAGTCTGCTGACTGATGGCAGCTCCATGGCTCCCGACAGTGCCTCAGGCCGTCTCTGCGGCAGGGAGGAACGGTTGGCGCAGGTGGTCGCGGTAGATCTGCCTGTCCTGTCGTGCAGTCGTGACACGAGGTCGTCCGCTTCTGACTCCATCCCGAGTGCTGCCAGTGGCTGGAAAGCGATCCCACAGACAGATTGTGGAAACCGCCACACCCAGTGCATGTGTGACGACGCTTGGGCGGTTTCCAGCCTGCAGTCGTCCGATGGCTCTTTCCCGATCTGTAGCGTTCAGTCTTGTCATTCTTCTGCTGCTGACAGGTGGTCTGTCTGGGAGAGTACGAGCATTGGTTTTTATTGCTAGTGGGTGGTCCCCTCTGTTTGCAAGGAAAGTTCTTGCTGCTTTTGTTCACGCTGCACCTGCGAAAACCACTGTCCGACTTAAGCGCACCAGAAGAGACAGATTATTTTGCGCTAGGCACATCATTATCAAGGGCTACACCTCATGTGAACCTAATTTTTATTGCTATCATTGTACCCGAATGTATCAAATTTGACGACTACTTGCTTTTGTGTCAATTTAGATTTCTTTTGCCTTTGTGAGTGTACACACACACGCACACTTTCTCTCTCTCCCGGGGTTGAAATACGGAGGGGTAATTCTGCGGTTACCCTCAGCTGTCTGCAACATTCTGTAGGCCTTATCAGACAGGCCTGCCTTGTCGCCTGGCATCAACTGTGTCACGTGTTGGGGTTTGGTGGGTCAACCAAGTGTCCCTTTCTGCTGGACGTGTGTGAAGTCTGGTAACAGCAGCACGTGTCTTGACCAAACCAGTTGCCACAGCACAAGGAAATCGGTAAGGGTGTTGGACCCTTCAAGACTGGTGTCCGATTCTTGGCACGTGTTCCTCTGCTGTGGGAAATCTCTACGCTGACCGGGCGAGAGGAGGGACCGCAGAACGTAAAGGAGGAGATCGGGGGACCGCGAACAGACAACCGTCTGAAGCATTCGTCCTTAATGGTACCTGCAACTGAACTCCAGGAGATCGACCTAGAAATGTCGCACAGCGCGGTGGCTGTTGCGACGGCAGTGAGAGCGCTTACGATCTTTCACTAAGTTGTGTCCAGAGGCAAAGGGCAGGAAGGAGAGATCGGCAATACGCCATGTGAGCTGCACAGCCAACCAAGTGAAGAGTGTTGTGTGTTCTACACGTGTTCATAGCGTGTGTGCAGTTGCAACAGGTATGTGTGTGTCTTCATTGTTATGATAGTAGAGCAGGTGATGGCAGGAAATGCATGTTGCTGACCAGAAAGAAAGCCTGGAGTCATTCTCTTTGACGAGCCTAGATTATTATTCATTCTGTAAATACTCGCTATCTGTACATAATATCTTTTTCGGTCACTGTTTTATGGAGTCTGTTATTCCTTTTGTTGTGGGGAGATTGTAGGTGGATGGGGCTCGGACCACGGTGTGCTCTGAGATAATCCTATGAAAACCCTAAGTAATACAGTGAGATAATCCTATGAAACCCCTAAGTAATACTATGAGATAATCCTTTGAAAACCCTAAGTAATACAGTGAGATAATCCTATGAAAACCCTAAGTAATACAGTGAGATAATCCTATGAAAACCCTAAGTAATACAGTGAGATAATCCTATGAAAACCCTAAGTAATACAGTGAGATAATCTTATGAAAACCCTAAGTAATACTATGAGATAATCCTATGAAAACCCTAAGTAATACAGTGAGATAATCTTATGAAAACCCTAAGTAATACAGTCAGATAATCCTATGAAAACCCTAAGTAATACAGTGAACACGTTTTCTCTTACACATGTGTGGAGCGAGAAACTCCCACGTGACGACATACTGAAGATGTACAACCGAAAACGGGACCATCAGATTCCCGGCTGGCGACGCTTCGTGACGATATTAAAGGCTTCCTGTAGTCGTCTTTGCTTCCAGACAACGCTGATATATGTTCCGAGCGTGTAAACCTTTTTTTTGTGTGTTGTTTTGTTGTTGTTTTGGGCGGAAAGTGCTTCCAACTCGCGGTGATTTCGCACTGAAGGGGAGGGGAGATAGATGTGGGCAAAGGGGAAGAGGAGGGTCGAAGGGGTCTGCGGTTTGGTGTCCCGCACTGTGTGGTCCCGCTGGCTGGCCTCTGTCCTGGTCACTGATGATGGCTTGAGTAGCTGGAGTGGTGGAGTTTTCGCTGGTCATACCTACCTCGGCTGCATTCCTACATTCTTTTATCTCTACTGGTTACTGGGTCTTTACGGTTAAGGTGGTATTCTCCATTTAGTCTCATTCTGGCTATCCTACTTTGGTTGGATCTGTTGGAATGGAACAGTACTAGTTCGTTATCTGGTAGTTCTTCTAATTCTCTCCTGGTGCCTTTGGCTTCCTTTTTGTACTTTTCTTCCCACTGTATTTTAGTTGCTAGTTTAAGGGCTATTTCTCTCTCCTCTGCTGAAACGGGTACCTTTATTTGGATGACGTTAGGGGTTGGGTTGTCTTTTATTGCCATTGTCTTTTTTGTTGGGGGAGGGGGGGTAAACTTCTGTCAACACATGGGGCCTCCTTTTCCTCCCCGTGGAAGCAAGGACTGTTCACTATAGAACTGTAGGTTTGCAGCTGGCTTCAGGCGGCGACTCGATCTTTGTTATCTGGAGTATCGTGTTCGCCCTGACTTCTGACAGCTCCATTACGGGCTTCGGGTGCCAGGATGCGTGCGGCCTGGACGCCAAGGGGCTCGGGGACAAATGTCAGGGGACTAGCGGTGACACTTGAAGGGTCTGTGCGCCTTGCCCTTTGTGTGACTGACTCTTTCAGTAGAATTTCTCTTCAGCTCATGCACAACCGCCTGCTTTTTGTAGGGAAACGAATAAGCAACACAATCCACCCCCAGCCCCCCCCCCCCCAAAAAAAAACAAAACAAAACAAAAAACCCGAGACAAAGGAATTAAAGTGGCTTGCAGTTGGAGCTGTACTGAACACCAGGTTTTCACAATCCAGACCCCGTATCCCTGTAAACTGTACTAAATTTATACCCGAATAGCGAAACTGCAAGAAAAGAAAGGTTTTGTCGAAAATATGTGTATTTTATGTGTATCAAAACTGCAGCCGACGCTTCTTTTAGTTCGTCCTTTAGCTGAGTCCGATGGGGCGTTTGAAAAACAAATACCCGAACCATTTGATATGAAAGTCTTGCTGATGCTGACCCTTTTGCCCAGCCGTTAGCAGACGTTGCACGTCTCATTTATGTCATTACTTTATAACTAATCATGTGTGCTAAGACTGGGTTTTCACATGATTTCATTTAGAGTTTCTGTTTTCCTAACTTGCTGGATATTATTCATAAGCTAATATTTGCAGTAATGGTTAGTGTTTCATATCAGTCTGCAATCTTTATCTGCTTGGTTGATAAGTTTTTTTTAAGGCGAATATTCACCCACACTCGTACACACACACATACACGTATGGACACACGCGTGTTATTATGAATCAGATTGTGCTTACTTCTACTGTACTTAAACGAAAGTCCCACCTAACAAAAACCATGCCAGCCCGCACGTGACTGGACGCTGCGAGACGACAACAAAGGCAAGTCCCCCCGCACGTGACGGGACGCTGGGACACAAGAACAGCTGGCATCGCTGATGTCCCCCCGTCTCTGCAACTCTCTGGCTCGAAGGCGGGACCACGTCAGCACTACATTTTCTCGCCCAGCTAGCTAAGATGATGTCATTACAGTCGTTTCTCGCCCAGCTAGCCAAGATGATATCATTACAGTCGCTTCTCGTCCAAATAGCCAAGATGATATCATTACAGTCGCTTCTCGTCCAACTAGCCAAGATGATATCATTACAGTCGGTTCTCGTTCAACTAGCCAAGATGATATCATTACAGTCGCTTCTCGTTCAACTAGCCAAGATGATATCATTACAGTCGTTTCTCGCCCAGCTAACCAAGATGATATCATTACAGTCGGTTCTCGTTCAACTAGCCAAGATGATATCATTACAGTCGCTTCTCGTCCAACTAGCCAAGATGATATCATTACAGTCGCTTCTCGCCCAGCTAACCAAGATGATATCATTACAGTCGCTTCTCGCCCAGCTAACCAAGATGATATCATTACAGTCGTTTCTCGCCCAGCTAACCAAGATGATATCATTACAGTCGTTTCTCGTCCAGCCAACCAAGACGATGTCATTACAGTCATTTCTCGTCCAGCTAGCCAAGATGATATCATTACAGTCGCTTCTCCCCCAGCTAACCAAGACGATGTCATTACAGTCATTTCTCGTCCAGCTAGCCAAGATGATTTCATTACAGCCGTTTCTCGTCCAGCTAACCAAGATGATGTCACTGCTGTCGTTTCTCGCCCAGCTAGCAACGATGATTTCATTACAGCCGTTATTCCCCGAGCTAACCACGATAGTGCCCCGTCAGCCTTTTACTCACTAAGCTAACCAGGATGATGCCACAACAGGAATTTTTCTCCAGCTAGCACAGATGATGCCAGAACAATTTCTAACCAACAGGATGCCAGAACAGCCTTTCCTCGTTTTGCTAACCTAGATGAGACTTCAGTGTACAAGAATATATCTTAGCGGGGGCTGTGCCCTTTCTACGGTATAAAAATATATCTCAGTATTAAATTTCAATTAGTAAGAGCGACACAGTTTTAATTTGGAAGGTGTTTGAAAGAATACCCCAAAGCAAGTCATAAGACGTGAAAATCAGGACAGTTATAAATCCATCAAAGGCCAAGCTGACGCAGTCTTGTTTGCACGCAAACTTGTTGACAGATCAACTTTAAAGACACGACAATTCCACTGGGAAAAAGTTATAAATAGTTTTTAAGCATCAGATTTTGAAATGCCGTTAAATTAGCAAGGAATGAATTGCCTACAGGCGCCCCGCCTTCCATCTGAACGACATGCTGACGTCAAGATCTGTTTGTTCGCCAAGTAGTTGCCCGCAGTAGCTGTCCTTGATTTTGGATAGCTGAGATCGCTAAACTGCACGCACTGAAAGAAACCTTTCAAAGAGAGTTGTGTATGCTACCAGAAGCCCGCACTTCTCGTATCGCTTGAATTATGAACTTTTTTTTCCAAGTCACCTCAAAAAAGGAAGGGTCTATTCCTAATATTTCGTGAGGGTTTTCGACATCCCGTTAGAGCACGACACCCACTACCCCCCCCCCCCCAAAGAACACAAGGCAAAGTCGGGTAGGAAAACAGTTTTTTTGCCAGCTTGGCCACGCTCTAGTTAGTCTAAAAAAATATCCCCACTCCTCCCCTCACCAGAATTCTCAGGACAAGAGTGCTATGCGAAGGTAACAACAATAATCTCTGCACCTCATTCCCCTCTGTTGCACGCACGACCGAAAACTAAGTCAAATTTTGAAGTACAGGCGACTGTATTCAGCTTGGTGGCAGCTGAGGGATGTAACACAGTGACATACAATTTGGGTTTTGTTTGTGAGTGTCTCTCATTCTCTTTCTTAATTTTTTGCCCGCACAGGTCTTTAGAACCCCCGTTGGTGACTAACACGTAATTTTATATCGTTCACGAAAAAGAACATCTGCAACGGGGGAAAAAACCAATCCGAGAAGGTAACATTAATCTGAAATCCGAAGGCAATATTTTAAGCATAACTGATGTGCTGCAACGGTGGAAAGCCGCCCGTCATTTTACTTCATGAAAAGAAATGTTGCTTAAAGGCTGCAGGTTCCTACACGCTCACAAAGGTATCACAAAGGTCGCCCAGGTATTCACAGCCGCCGGAAAGGTGGGGAGTGGGGTTCCTTAATGCAAACGCTCCCCACCAACAGCTACAAAGAGCACAGTCACGAAGACGTAACAAACTACATCCCAAACCCGACTGCACATGTCTCCATGGTAACCTAACGTTTCTGTGTGCTTTCAAAGATGCAAAGTATAGCACTATAAATGGTCTAACACAACAACACCATAAAATTATTACATTCGTTATTTTCTATAGAACACTTGATGTTGACAAGTTGTAAAGAGAAAAAGATTTAAAATAGTACCATGTGACGACAGGCAAGATGTCCCTACTTAGTAACAAATCTCACACCACAGCCTAATGGATCTGCCGATAGTGTTCTCGACTCTCTTGAAGTGAAACGAGCCTATCTACCCACACAGCAGTCGGGCAGGGCGCGCACACACGCTTTGTGCTTTTGTCGCACGCGAATAGGATGACCTGCGTCAGTACTGCAGCTCCCACACCGAGACATTCAAGAACCTTCAAAGTACCGAAATATTCCCAAGGTTAAACTCAGCTTAACTTCGCATCTTCAAGACGCTGTCAGTTGCGTGATCCCAGCAGTGTCGTTGTTGATAAGCTGCACATCAAACTGCGTGTGGAAGGCCCTGGGACAGAAGAGGGAAAAGACGCTCTTCGGTCATCTTGTGGCACTGCCTGCACCCGATGCGCACACTTGCTGAAGCCTGAGAAGGGGTACAGGCGTGCTAGCAGGGATCTGCTGTTAGGCGGCAGGGGCAAGCAGACGCGCTGAAACCCTCCGAAGTCTGCCCTGCACTGCCCACTGTACTGGGGCCCGGTTCAGATCTACTGAATAGTGTCAAAGCAGTTACTGTCTACCCAATCCCTACCCCTACTCCCCGCTTCCCAACCCCCACCCGAGCAAAATTTTAAAATGAGGCAAAAAAAAAAAAGGAAAACAATTGGAAAAGCCTATGAAGATGCGAAACCTGAGCCACAGTATCTTCAGTCGTACAACCAATGCTGAAAGCATTTGCTGTGACACTATTCAGTAGATGCCAACCCGTTTGCGACGCGTCTGCTGGCCACTGCCGGACCCCGTCGGACCCCGTCGGACCCCTGCTAGCAGCTGTAGGTAGTAATCCTCTGACGCTTTAGAAAGTGTGTGTATCGGGTGCACTACCACCATCATCATTGTCGTCGTCATCGTTATCATTGTCCGTCTGTCGTTGTCATCATCACCCGTCACCACCCGTCACCACCCGTCTTCCGTCGTCTTTAGTCGTCTTCGATCTTCC
>SMGT01003592.1:236267-247025 GCA_004794575.1 Lanistes nyassanus | reverse complement strand
CCCCCCCCCCCCGTAACTGTTCTATGTTTTGTCTGTCATTCACGCTACACCTGCCCCTCGCGGGTCCTGGGTGCCGCGCAGTGTAAATCAACATTTATTATTGTTCTTTATTTATCCTTGCCATTCTGCGTGGAACGTTGGACCTCGCCAACAGACACCCAGCCCACCCGATTCTGGGAGATCTTCGTCATTTCATCCCACGATGGTTCGCAGTTCTTTATTTCCTCCTCAGCAGGGCGGCCAACCTATCTGTCCCTTCCCCTGTGGGTTCCATTATAGGCATGTCATGTGACGCCCTCTGCCGCCTTTCTGAGGGTGGTACTTATCCGCCTTGCGATCTGCTGGCTGATAGGTTCTTCGTTTGTTCACTTCTGTAGATCAAGCTTTCTGTTATGTTTAGTTTGCTGTTTCTTCTGTTGCCATTCCACAAGCAGTAGTCGCATGCTTGAATTGTTTTAGCGGTTCACTAGTTTGAATCATTTTAGTGTATTTTTTTATCAGGTACCTCAAGTTAACGCGAAAGAAGAAAAGCATATTACAACAGGGTCCGTTGACAGCCTTCTATGAAGACATTTCGTACACAGAGTGTAATTAGATGTGTTCCTACACAAAAGAACTGTAAGAAGTCTTACACAATGGTTCAACTGGTGTGAGCGCTGAAAATCCATTATTTCGTGTCCATGCCATTCAGCTTGGTTGATTGTTGAGTCGCACTGTCGAGGGGCTGCTTTAGTCTTTCATTTAATCTGTCATGATCACCTCTTTCCAGCCTTTTGTCATACTAACATATTCTGAACAGCTGTTTGCATAGTTCTCGTTAGTCGTAGAGATCCCTAATTTAGACACGCAGTTAGCCGTTTAAGCCTGATGAGGTTTAGTCTTCTGTTGTGATATATCCTGCTCAGTACCTCTAAGCTTTATGTTTTAGTGTCCTAATCTAGCTAGTTAACACTTGTAAGCCTTGACATTACATGGAAATATTTTTGTTGACACATGGAATGTTTTAGCTGACACTGCATGGAATATCTTGGCTGTTGTGAGTTTTTCTGACCATTTTGTTCTGCTCTGATTCTGTCTCAGTGCAGTCACCATCTTGTCTGGTAGGGACAAGCAATGTAGGAAAATCGTCAGCTATGTTAATGGAAAGGGTAGAGATCTGGTGACAGATTAAGTGGGGAAACCTGCAGCCATGCTAGTTCAAAAGGCAGAGATCTGCTGATAGATTAAGGGGAGAAACTGCAGCTCTGCTCATCGAAATGGCGGAGATCTGGTGATTGATTAAAAAAATAATTACTTTTATGTGAAGTCATTATTTTATATTAAAGGGAATGTGAAAGGTTGTTTCATAACATGTTAAGCTTGTAAGAGATATTTAATGTTGCATTTGAAATTGGATATTCTAGTTTATTGTGGTTGTTGCTAAATAGGATTAAATTAAACTGGTTCATTTGGTAGTTACTGTGCAAACGGAACTATGGGTATGTCACACATTACGTGGCACAAACGCATGTACCAGTCTTCGTGATAGTCACGAATGAGTAGGATGGGTACTAAATGTACATCTGTAGCTGTATGGGTTAGGATGGGTACTAAATGTATATCTGTGGCTGTATGGATTAGGATGGGTACTAAATGTATATCTGTGGCTGTATGGGTTAGGATGGCTACAAATGTACATATATCTGTAGCTGTATGGGTTAGGATGGGTACCATATATGTATCTATGGCTGTATGGGTTAGGATGGCTACCAAATGGGAGTAAAGAGAAAGTATTCATTTGATATATTTTATCAATATGTATCTTCGTATGTTTGTCTTGCATGTTTTGCACACACACTATTTACGATATTACAATCAGTTGTATTTCATATACAATGGAGGAAACCTCCGATGTCAGCGGGTTCTTAAGTGTGGTCTGAGGGCTATCCTCAAATGGCTCAGACTGATGTGTGTCAGTCAGGAATGCTTACTGACATAGCGAGACGTCACAGCGCAACTTCATATAGCCACAGTGAACAGAAACAAGCCTTGAGGGTCAAACACCGAATGGTAAAGACTGATGTTCACAACTGAAAGTAGCTGGTTCGATACCCGTAATGGCTTTCAATATTTTAGGGGTGGGGTGGGGTTAGGGATAGGTTAGGGTTCAGTATTAGGTAGGGGCTTCTGCTTGCATGTATAAGTGGAAACTGTGTTTTCGCAGTGATCAGGATGTTTACGTGCACGGCTTGTATTTGTGCACTGTGGCTATCTAAACCATTTGGGGATAGCCCTGAGAGATCAGAGAATTCGCCGACAGCCAGCCCTGCACATACTCGTAGATGCCACATGCTGAGAATGTAAGTGTGCTGGGTACGGGATCCGAAACCGCGACCCCCGTGAACTGATATACAAAGGTCTGCTCCCTATCGTGAATCAGAGATGGCTGCCAGACGACCATTGTCACTAGTTATATCAGCAGAACACCAGAGGACTGCTTTTTAATGGTTACTTCAGCAGGACACTAGTAACATCAACAGGACACTGGTTAAATCACCAGGACACTCTGTAGCGTTACATTGGCAGGACACTTTTGTCGGGTTACATTAGCAGGAACCTTTGTCGGGGGCTATCAGCGGGACACCTCGTCGCGTTACATCAGCAGGGCACTTTGTTTTGGTTGACATCAGCAGGAGACTATGTCGGGTGACATCAGCAGGACACTTTGTCTGGTTACATCAACAGGAAGCAGACTGAAAACAATTATTACTAAGCGAGGCCCAACGAACTATTCAGCTGAAGCCGTTTGAACACAGGGGCGAAGCATGGACCATCCACAGCAGAGATGGTGCTCAGTGTCGACCGACAAGATTTCTCAAAACATCTAATGCACGAGCCGAGAAAAACGTGTGCTAGCACACAACGTCTGGGCCAGAAACGACGCGTGGTGTGTCTTGTTGTCGCTGCAGAGGTTGGAATAGCTGTAGTTCGGGTGGCACAGTGAAGCGTAATCGGGTTTCGTCGGAAGCGTTGATCGTCGCTATGTCATGTTCTCCCGCTAGCGCCGCGTCCGCGGTCTCTCAGTGTGGTGTTGCTATCTGTGGTTGTAATGTTGCTCGTTTGTTCCCAGTGTGGTGTTGGTATCTGTGATTTGTAATGTTGCTCGTTTGTTCCCAGTGTGGTGTTGCTATTTGTGGTTGTAATGATGCCCGTTTGTTTCCAGTGTGGTGTCCGCGCGAGACACGGATCTCATCAAGATACGTTCTCAGACGTTAAAATCTTTATATTGAATTAAAGTATAAATTAAATGTAATAGCCACAATTCGTGACTGCAGTCACCCCTTTGTCTGCAACCAGTGTCTTGGTTTGCTCTGAGTCTCGCGTCCTTGCGGATGTGTGAAGCAGGCCTCAGCAGCTTGCGACCTCAATAATTTTTGACCGGAAAACAAAGAGGTAAACGCCTACTGCCAGTGTTTACCTCCCAAACACACGCTGTGCCCCGCTTTCATTCACGGGGTGACCCGCAGCACAGCAGTAACGTGTGATTGTCGCCTGTACAGAGGGTCGCGGGTTCCGATCCCCTGACTGCACTTTGTCTGCATGGCCGGAATTTCTCGCAACACCCTTTACCACCCCTTCCCCTCCTAACTCTCGCTGACGAAAACATTAAACAAGCGCACCTTTCAGTCAGCCAACCGCACATCTGTTTGAGTCGGGGCGTAATTTTTCAAACATTATTAGTAGTAGATTAACGATCCCATTGCTCTTTGTTTATAGTTTTTTAGAATTTTTTTTAAATAAACGGATGTCACCCTATTTTAGTATTTAGGGGCTTGTTACTCTGCCAGGCTTCTATCTGGTATTTGCGCCAATCATTTTTTCACATCACAATAAACCTTACTGTATATGTTCTTTCGTCGTATTTTCAAGTCATTGTAAAGATCTCTTTCTTACAGAATTTATTTGCGAGAGAGTGTTCGTTTTCATGGAGTTGAAATCAACGTTCCTGATCATTCGGAAATAGTGTGTGTTAGTAAGACGCAAGAGTTTGTGTGTGTGTGTGTGTGTGTGTGTGTGTGTGTGTGTGTTGTTTTTACCATTTCTGTAGTTCGCGCCCGGCAGTCGCTGCAAAGAAGCCTTTAGTCTCACAACCGTGCATTAAAAGACGATCCACGATTCTCGCGCAGCCGTACATATATAGCAACATGCGACAGGGAGGGGCGCGTACTCGTACAGCGAAGACAGCAACTACAAGCAGTGGGTCTCGGCTCGAGGGATGAGAGAAAGCGTGAAGAGAGGTCTTTAGTAGAGCTTCTGCAAGCACTAGGTTTTGTTTTTAAGGATAAGAGACGGAGTTGCGGAGAAATTCATTTTAGAGGTAAACTTATTTGGGGGAGTGAAGGAAGAGGTGTAATTATTACCTGGTTCTGCTTGACAGTTGTCCGAAGATTTGATACAGTCTTCATGCATCGCATAACTGTCAGGACATCGTCTACCGTCATCGCTAAACATTTATAACAAACGTGTTCAGAGGAAGAAGTTGGGGGGTGGGGGGGTGGAGAGAAGAGACAGGGGAAGGGGGCTGAAGAGACGGGGAAGTGTTTTCTATACTGCTCAAAAGAATGGAAAGACCACCGCTAACTGCTATGTGATGCCGAAACAGCTTCTGGCAGTGACAATGAAGCTGAATAGTACCTCTCTCATTCATGCAATGACCAACAGATTTAATTGACTATTTTAATTCTAACAGCAAGATTACTTGTCATGAGGAAAATCCACGTATGCAAAAGTCAGAGCAGGTGCAGTATAGAATAATCGATGTCGAAAACGCGCGTGCCCTCCACTGGCCTGCACACAAGCAAGGCGCGGTTGTCGCATGGACTGAGCCAATGTGCCCAGAGCCATAAGCGGGATGGCCTGATAGTCGTGCTGAAGAAAAAGGAACACCTGGTTAAGGTCAGCTGGCGGTGGATGGTTTGCCCGCAGACAACGGTGTAGCACATCCTACAGGTGCTCCATCGGGTTAAGGTCTGGTAAGTCTGTTGGCCAGTCCATGCGAGTCACTTGCTGGTGCAGACAGGTGTTGACGACCCGAACCCTGTGTGGTCTGGCACTGTCGTCCTGGAGAATGGCGCCAGGTCCCATTGCCTGCAGCGCTGGCGGTACGAGTGGCTAAAGAATGTCCTCCCTGTGGGTCACGCCAGTCAGGTTACCGTGCACATGGTGTAGTCATGTTCTGCAGACCGTGCCCATTCCTCCTCTAACCATGATGGGCCCGCCACCAAACACTTCACGCTCCCTCACAGTGGCATCACGACAATGCTCAGCATGTCGCCTCCAGACGCGGATTCTGCAATCGTGAAACGACCTGGCAAAGCGAGACAAGGACTCACGGGAGACGAGAACCCTGGCCCACTGCTGACGTGCCCCACCCAGGTGACGCCGGGCCCAGGCCAGCCAAACGGCGCAGTGAGCCTGGGTCAGGACAGGTCGCACTTACCTTGAACGCAGGTGAACTTCACACAGCCGCTTCCTAATCGTCTGGTCGCTGACGGTGACATTGCTGGCTGCCCGCCTCTGCCCGCTGGATGTTTCAGCGGTGGCGGTTCTGTCCCTGAGACTGTCAGGATGGCAAACATCACCGGGTCGTCGTCCTGGAGGCGTGGTTACATACTGTCTTTCCACCACCTCGTAAATACTCACCAGTCCCTCATCAGCGGCTGAACTGTGTGCACATCACACATGGTTTGCATATGTGTTGCGCTTTTTCACCTGTTCAGTTCTGCTTTGTCACCTGCAAGTGTCTGATCTGCACACAATTTCTGGCGTCTTGGGTGCACATTTTGGCCGACTCATGTGGCGTGAATGAGCGCACTAGCACTAGCACTGATTTCCACGCTTACTGATGTTTATGTTGTCGTCCGAAGCAATGTATGGGGTCGGATGTTGTGTTTATGCTAATTACACACGGCCGTGACCTGCCTTGTCAAAGTACAGCTGATCTTTAAATTCTTTTGAGCAGTATATTTTTAACCTTTTTTTTAAATTCGCAGTTACTCGACACTACAAGTTGGGGAAGGATGGGTGACGTGAATGGGAGGAATAAGGGCTGCTCTTTGAGGCAGAACGAGTGGGATGTGTCGTCCTTGCTGAGGCGACTCGTGATTGGTCTCCACCTGCTTGCCTGTAGTGCAGATATCTGGAGTACCTTACCCCACTCCCCTCTACAGCCCTTGCAGCATTCTTGAGCCAGTCAGTTTGCTGCCGCAGGTGAACTTTATTGCGGGATCTGGATCTTGCGCGCGTGCGTCTGTTGTACGTGCTGAGCGTGGCGTAATACCCGCTATAGTACGCTAAGTGCCGTCCCCTCCTCTCACTCACCCGCGACGACGTCCCGTGAACGGAGCGTGAAGACGCGGGAGGCATCCAAGACCCAGTCTGACAGAACAGCAGTGAGATCAAGCCACCCAGCGTCGTCTCCAGATCATCTCCCAGTGGGACCGCCTTGCTGCTGCATCACGACCTGCTGCTGGTCTTGGGCGCCTTGTGGCCACCAGCACTGACCTCACGCCAGGTTCTGGCGGCCTCCAGTTGCCAGATTTCTCTCCCTAACCCCCTCTGCACTCAAAGTTGCTGTGGCGGAGTTCCTAACGTTTCCCCAGCCCCGTGCTGTTTTAATGCCAGACTGTTGTTAGCGCCTCTTTGCTGGACCCTGACTTGTCTGGCTGTCCGCTTGGTGCAGTTGTAGCTGCTCAAGCCTCGATCCTGGGACTCTGAGCCTGCGCACAAGCGACCTGACGTTCTAGTCCCACGTGCTGTTTGACAGACGTTCAGGTGAAGCGTACGTTTTCAGCAAGTCTGCCAGGGCTGTGGGTGGACGCGTGCTGGGCGCGTGCTTGTTGCTAAAGACATGGAGAAGCAGCCAGCAATCATACTGCACGAAACCACGATGCACATCGGGGCGGTAAGTCCTCGCGCTACATGTTTCTCACAGTCTGTTGCTTCCCTGGTGCCTCTGCACCATCACTGCCAGGGGTTCTGTCCTTGTGGTGGGGCCCTGAGGCACGCTTTAGTTTAACACATGAAGCTGCGCGTCTTTCATCTAGATAAACCCAGAGAGGGTTTGGCAGTTGCATTATTTGTGTTTATGTTTTATTTTTTATTTTCCCCCCTGTCCTTTTATTTAGTTTCTTGCAGACGAATTCTTTCGTTTTGACTTATTAGCTGTTTTGAAAGAAACTGGGAGTAGGCTGGCATGAGGTCGGACATTTGTCACCCTCCTGTTTTCACATCCCCTGCCTGGCCACGCAAAGCTGCTGGCCAAGTTTTCCACATTTGTGTCACAATGTTTTTTCTCTAAAAAAGCCCCAAACAGTTAAGCAGGTCACGACTGCTAGGCAGTTAGCGCGTCACGCTCGGTAAAATAAATGACGGTATTAGGAGAGGAAGGAGGCCCCGGGGGGGAGAGGATGAGATGGGGTGAGGCCGGGGGGAGAGGATGAGATGGGGTGAGGCAGGGGGGAGAGGATGAGATGGGGTGAGGCCGGGGGGAGAGGATGAGATGGGGTGAGGCAGGGGGGAGAGGATGAGATGGGGTGAGGCAGGGGGGAGGGAGTGTGTGTGTAATTGAGAAAGAACCTGATAAGCGCCTAATAATAATAATAATAAGAGATTTTCTTTATTACACATGATGCACGAAGACCAGTTAACTAAATAAGGCAGTCCTTGAAAAAGACTGTCCCGTGGTAAGCAGCACAACCTTCCGCCGAGTACTGCTAATAGTGAAAAGCACCAGAAATGTCAGATGAAAACGCGTGCGAGTAGCGCAGAAAGAAACGGCAAAATGTATCATAAAATGGAATTTGATCAGGCGTAATTTCAATAAATTTAAAACAGCCTATAAACAACTCAGACTGGTCTTTGTCATTTATGATAAATGAACCTGTTTTCACATTTACTCTTCCCATAGAAAGCTGCATTGGGTGGTACATTAGAGGTGTAAGGGGGCCGGAATTTTTTTTCCTCAGCCATGCGGCACAGTTTGGTATTTCAGAGTGATGTTACGCCTCTACACTCCCTGACGCCTTGTCAGATCAGTTCTGCATCTCGGCGACCTCACGTGTATGTGTGTTGCACTTATACCTCCTTCTATAGCTTTCTATAGTCCCGCCGTTAGTGGGTGCAAGGAGACTCATAGGAGCAAAGATAGGTATACAGTGCAAATACTGTATACGATTCATTCAATGAAGTTAGTAGATGCGTAAGAACTGCTTACGGTGTACATACTTCATTGAATGACGTTGGCAAGGACATGCCTGCCCTGCTTACGGTATACAGACGTTGTTGAATGACATGAGAAGGACATGCCTACCCTGCTTACGGTATACAGACGTTGTTGAGTGACACGAGCAAGGACATGCATACCCTGCTTACGGTATACAGACGCTGTTGAATGACATGAGCAAGGACATGCATACCCTGCTTACGGTGTACACACATCTTGAATGACCACTGAACAGTTGCCTCAATAAGAGTCTCAGCTGACAAAGTGGATTGAAATCAGAGGCAAAGAACAGAAACTCTAATATTTCTCATTGGGTTAAATCCGTGTGGTTTACTCTCAGCTTGGTCTGAACAGTACTGTGGTGGAAATGTGTGCGTGGGTCTGACCCAGTTATCATGAGGTGAAGTCCATCTCGTTACAGACAACTGAACAGACGTAGTTCTTTGTGGCTTTCTTAATTCGGCGTCTTTACTCGAAACATGTCGTGTCCTGTGAGTCTAGCTAAGTCCCAGCCACGAAACAGCTTCCCTGTTGTCCTGCCGTGTGAGCTGTTTGTTTGCCTGTTGTGTTTCCTGTTTGGTCTGCCTACCTTGTTTACTGCTGTTTGTTTCCTTGTTTGCCTTCCTCTTTCTTCTGGCTGTTGTTTCCCTGGAATGTGTGTAGCAGCAGCCTTCGCCACCTACTAGCTACTGGAGACTGACGATCTCCGAGGCGAACGTTTGTGCGTGGGTTCTGACAGTAGGGTCCTTCTAGCGGGCTTCTAAATTTGTGACAAGAACTATTACCAGACTGTTTTGAAAACAGACAATAACTAGAGGTACTGCCGTGATACGGGGACTTTTGAATAAAATAGCAACAATAATTAAAGATATAATAATAATTACTACAGTATTTCTAAGGCGCCAAATGTTACACAGTAATTCAAGGCGCCCGCACTCATCCATACGCACACAAAGCAACACGGGCACATGCGCGCACAGACTCGTAGGGTACGGGGTACAGCAGACACAAAGTTGCTGGGCTTGAAGCGAGGAATACGAAAGCAAGAGGTGTGGGGGGGGGCGGGAGGGGAGTGTGAAGAAGAACGGAGACTGCGAGAGGGTGCTGTGGTGTCCTTGTCAAGCACTGTTCTTGCTCTGTGCTGTGATGTCCAAAGAGGACCGCCGGTAGTGTCAGTGTGTACCTGTAATGTCCAAAGAAGATCGCCGGTAGTGTCAGTGTACCTGTGATGTCCAAAGAAGATCGCCGGTAGTGTCAGTGTACCTGTGATGTCCAAAGAAAACCGCCGGTAGTGTCAGTGTACCTGTGATGTCCAAAGAAGACCGCCGGTAGTGTCAGTGTACCTGTGATGGCTGAACCGCGTAGTCCATCACGCTAACAGGATGCTTGGTCACTGGAGGCTCCAGTCACACCAGACTGTGTGGTTCTTGGCATTTCATGGCATTTGCACTCCGCGTTTCTTGGAGAAGGCGGCGAGCCAAGCTCCTGTCTCTGACACCGACAGATGCTCAAAGGGTCGGTCTTTGTAGAGAGCCTCATTAGTGGTTTAAGGGCTTACAGTATGAAAGCACATGAAATTATGTCATTTATATTACCTGTTTTATTATGGTGATGAGGCTTGGGATGGTCAGTCAACTATATTAGAACTTCATTTGGGGACTATTAGAACTGTTATTGGGGGTGGGGGTGGGGTGGGGTGTGGTGTAAAGGGACTAATCACCAAAAGTTATATGAAGAATCCGGTTTTCGTAGCTGAAAAGAGAGATATAAGGATAGATTAGTACTGTATTTTAAAATACTCAGTGGTCTCTGTTCGCTCTACCTACAAACCATTTTTCCGCCAGTGGTCTCCTCAATAAATCCATACCTTAGAAAAAAAACCATAGGCATATTCCCTTGGCTAGAGCAGAACTTTATAACAACTCCTTGACTCCAAACAACGTCAGACTGAAACCTGCTCTAATCTGTCTGAAGGAAATGTGCCTGTTTGTTATTACATTGGAGAACGCAACGAACAAATGTTACACTGTGGACCTATAGGACAGAAATGACTGACTTAAACTAGAATCTTTTCAATAGACACCTAACAAAATATTCTTGTATTTGCGGTTATGCTAAGAGACAGCCAGACACTTTTTATGAGAATGTTTCTTCTAATTGGATTATTAGGACATCCGACGTAGCACTTGTGGTGAAGTGAACAAAGTCAAGGGGTGTGAGGTGTAGATGTCTCTACTCGGGTGATGTATATGCATCCACGCCTTCGCTTGTTTTGTGTGCGTGCGTATGTGGATATATATGCACGTGCCCGTGTCCTCTGAATATCTGAGTGGACATCGTGTGCCCCTGTTTAGTATCTTAGTAAAATGTTACTAAAATAACAAAACTCTCCACTTCCACGCTCTGTAGCACGATCTGTGCCCACGCCTCTATCCACGTGGCCTCCATGACGTCTCCTTGTAGAGTAGCACGTGTCTCGGGGGGGGGGGGGGGGG
>SMGT01003592.1:216838-226859 GCA_004794575.1 Lanistes nyassanus | reverse complement strand
AGTAATGTCTACTTAGAGACCATACGTTAGTTACATAGTAATGTCTACTTAGAGACCATACGTTAGTTACATAGTAATGTCTACTTAGAGACCATACGTTAGTTACATAATAATGTCTACTTAGAGACCATACTTTAGTTACATAGTAATGTCTACTTAGAGACCATGCTCATAACGGTGTTTATTGTCTTGACTTTAGTTGCATAGTAATGTCTAATTAGAGACCAAATTTGTGTCTTTGATAGAGCATCTTGGGGCTGAAGAACATCCCACAAGATTTCATGCCAATGGTTTACTACACGTGTAAGCAGATCCCACAGACAAAGTAAGTGGCTGTGTGCATCAGACTTGCCTAGTTTACCATGTCACAATCTGTGACGCTGTTATACAGTAGATATTCGAACCCCTCCCCCATATTTTTCATTCCAGAATGAGAAATTATGATTCCCTGCATACTTCTGTATTTGCATCTGTGCAGCAAGAAATGCAGCCCATTTTTTCCCTATCAACTTGTTCATTAAGAAAGAATTCAATAGTTTTCACTATGTTATATGCACTATAATTTACTATTGTGGAATCTCTTAAAATGAGAAACACTCACATGTGAAGGAGTGTCTCCATGCATCTGTACAGAACTACTACAAGTGTGTACATGCACATACATCAGGTGCATGTGTTGTTGCTCAGATGCACATAGGTTTATGTGCAAATGTGTGCATGCACACAGTCACACATGTTCTCTAGAGGACCACCAAACAATGACTACACTGTGTGTGAGAGAAAAGAAATTGGTAGTTTTGACCCACTTTTCTTCCAGAATCTGGGACATGGTGATGGGGCTGGTCTCCATGGTGGCGCTCTTCTTACTGAAGGTCAGTAGGGTTCACGGCTTGTCTTCTGATGAAGTTCTGTTTCAATACATGATGTTAACATGTTTCTTACTAAAGGACTTCAGCACCTCATTTCTGTCAGATGCTGTGACTCTTTAACTGTTTCTAACTCTGCCATCCATAACAGGGTTTAGTTGAAAGCTCCAATTTATAACACTGTGAAGTTTGTCTTTTTGTGAGAAAATTCATGGATATAACACCATGAAAATATTGATCTAAGAATAGCAGTACATCACAAGGCAATTTTGAGGCTTATTGTACTCGCATTATACAGGCATGGGAATTGGCCACCGTTTGGCAGAATTCAGATTTGTTGTGGGTTGGTTTCCACCTTTAAAAAATTAGGTGACGCTTTTCTTTTGTAGTCGATTTTATATATGTATAAAGAAAATGCTTTGTTTTCTTCCGCCATCAACTAAATTTTGCATGACGAGCTTTCCATTCTCACTTCCTCTTTTGTTTGCCATGTGCAGTTCCATTACCGCCTGTTGTAACTTTTCCGTGCGCACTTGTCGCAATACAGACTCAGACGGATTCAAACTTTCCCCATCATTTCCGCCAGATTTCAGATTTTTTAGGTGGTCCAATTCCCAGGCCTGATTATACTGGAACCTGACAACTGACATAATTGTTATGGATGTATATTTGACACACTATTTACCTCTAGAGGTTAATTTACCAATAAAGCAATGAACTCCTACGTAGTGAGGTCAGTAAGACAGGAAACTTGTTGAACAGAAACTTCGTGACATCAAGTGGAAGGACCAGAATGACCCCGACCATCCCATTGGACTGCCTGTTCGCGCTTTCCGCAAGATCCTCTGGCTCATTGGAACAAGTATGTTTAAAACAGTAGTTCTCAGCGGTTTTGTATTTGCATCTTTATATGTGTGTGTGTGTGAGTGTGTGTCTGGTAGTGTACTTTGTGTCCTGAAGCCAGATGTATTCCTCGGGTGATGAAGCTAAATATATGTCTCAGGTGGTGAAGCTAAACGTATGTCTCAGGTGCCAATGCCATCGTCGTCTTCGTGGCAGCAGGTGTTGCAGCTGGTTTGCTGAATCATGGCATCAACGTGATTTCTCTCACTGGCAAAATCAGTCCTGGCATCCCTTCATTTGAACCTCCACGTTTCTCTAACCCAAGCGTTAATCTGACTACTAGCGATGTTTTTGGAGTAAGAATCTTTTTCTCCTCTAATTGCAGTAGTGTTTAAAAGATATGTTCACTTTGCATAGGATTCTTTTGCTGTAGTTATAACTACAGACACATTAAATATTAAGCACCATATTTATTTTTTTAACTGGGGGGAGGGGGGCAGCCCTTTAAATGGGTCTTGTGAAGTGAACAGCAACATAGTTTGAGTAATAGCAATATGGCTGCGGTTAAGCAGCAATGAATGTAGTTAAACGTGCACTTAACTGCACACGGGAGGGTTAAACAGCAAGGAAACGGAAATGGCACTTCTCCATCTCTCATAAAACTGTGTGCCAGGGGGTGGAGCAGGGAACAAGAGCCTTCCCATGAAAACCGTTGTGAGTTGAAAGATGGTCTGTTGATCACTTGCTTGAGTCTTGCCTGAAGATAGAATTTTGACGGGTGGATATTGCAAATATTGAGGTGCCATAGCCATTAGGATAACTTTGAAAGATGTTGTAGTGAGGAACCACAGGCGTTCAGCCAACAGAATCAAAACTTGCTTTTGGATGTTCTACAAATGGAAGGAATGAAACCTTGTGATGCTTCCTGTGCACAAGTTCTGATGAGTCCTCGTCTGTGTCTTCGTATTCTTAATTGTTATGGCAGGTGATAGCCGTACATATGTCAGGAAGCTGCCATTTTAGATCCTGTTGGTGTACGTAGAGAGCGATTATGTAGCTGGTACATTGTGAGAATTTTACATGTTGTAAATAAAAATAAAATAAGGTCACAACAAAAAGAACATGGCCCAGTGAGACTTAGACAGCAAGTCAACATTTTGGGCCATGGCCCCTTCTTCAGGATGACAAACAGATAAATAAGAAAAAAAACAACAATAATAGAAGTAAAGTGTTTTCTGTGCTGTTCTGAGCCCTTAAAGCTGAAATATATATTTTAAGTGACAACAATTTTAACTGCATTTTATTTTTGTATTTTCAGAATTTGATTGTGGGTACTGATGTCTGTGTATTTGCAGAGAATTGGTGAAGGTTTCGTTATTGTGCCACTGCTGGGTCTTGTGGAGGCCATAGCTATTGGAAAGGCATTTGGTCAGTATTCCTGCTATTGTCAGATCTGCTGTGACCTCGGGGGGAGGGGTTAACACGCATCAGGCACTTTGCTCAACACTCTGTCATGAGCTTGATTTAGCATCACCACCTAAGAAAATGTGCTCCTGGGAAAACGTTGCTTTTGATTTGTAAAGTCAGGGTGCTTGATGACTACACAAGTTGCTGGATGGTAGAGGTCATTCAATAGGGTGGTGTGAACATGACAGCAAATGCCTTGTCAATGTTTCATCTTCCCATACATCAAAAATGAATGTGGAAAAAAACCTCATGTAATTTTGTGTTTAGAGTTCATGTAAGATCAATGAACATTAACGGCGGATTAACGCATGCTGTTGGCAAAACATTTTCATTAGTGTAAATACTGAGGAAAGGGAGCATGTGTCATATTCCAACTATGTTTGCTAAAACAGATGTGTGTTATAAGGCTAGTGCAATATTATGGTACATCATTGTCATTACAGGCTTTCTAGGAATGCTAATTTTTTTTAATTAAAATGGTTATTTTCACAGCGCGCAGCAACAACTACAAGGTTGACCCAACCCAGGAACTCATAGCTATTGGTAGGTGAAACCCTTTGCTAAGGCCTTTGTTTGAGAAGGAGAAACGATGGAAGGAAAGTTGGATGATGTGAAGAACTGTGTCAGCATGCTGGGTGGTGTGAACACTGTGTCGCCATGCTGGGTGGTGTGAACACTGTGTCAGCATGCTGTATGGTGCGAACACCGAGGGAGAGAAATACAGACTATAAATTGTTTTTTGTTATTTCAGTTTTAATTCCAGTGAATTATGGCATTTCTGAAACTAACCCAGTTGATTTCAAGTCTTGATTATGTATGAACTGTTTGTGTGGGATTCATAAGCAAAGTGTGGTGTGTGGCAGGGGTGGCCAATATTCTCAGCTGCTTCGTGCAATCCTACCCTGTGACAGGCAGCTTCTCAAGGTCAGTGTCTGTGCAACATTCTCGATATTGGGGTGGATCTTCACTCACCAGTACACTTGGGTGGATCTTGGGTTGTTTTTTTTTAGTACATTGCAGTGTATCTCGTTTTTCAGTACACCAGGCTAGATTTTGCTTTTACAGGATATCTGGAACATTTTATGTCAGCATGCTGGATGGTGTGAACCCTGTGTCTGCATGCTGGATGGTATGAACACTGTGTCAGCATGCTAGATGGTGTGAACACTGTGTCTGCATGCTGGATGGTATGAACACTGTGTCAGCATGCTGGATGGTGTGAACAGTGTGTCTGCATGCCTGATGGTATGAACACTGTGTCTGCGTGCTGGATGGTGTGAAGAATCTGAAGAATACAATGGAATTATTTGTGTCATTTTACTTGACAAGTTCTATCCAGTGTGGTGGATCTGATGTGGACGTTTAATGTGGACAGGGTGCTCTGGTCTAATTTGGAACAGTGGCTTCAGAGGGATGTCTGTAGCTAAAGTGTACAGTCCATAATTTCACTGGTGCATTTTTATGGTTAACACTGCTTTCTACTATTGCTCTGCAGGACTGCGGTGAATTCACAAAGTGGCGTGAAAACACCAGCAGGGGGGCTTTTCACTGGTAAGGAATGCATCATGCTTCGTAGTGGCGCAAATTATTCATGACAATTATTGATACAGTGTATTGTTCTAGATGCAGAAATTGCTCTCATTCTGTCATGGTGACTGCCCGGTGCTGCGTGTGTCACACAAACTTGAACACATGTACATAGTCTTGTTTTGTGTATATGCACTCGGGACCTGTCACTATCTACACATGCACACACATTAATGTGTATGTGCATTGAATGCTGTCAGTGCATGTCCTCTAATGTTGGTGAGCTTTGGTCAGAGATATTCATACATCGAAAGATGAGTCAAACACTTGTGCTAAACTCAGAGATTTTGTTAAATTTAAAAATGAAGCAGATGTTTGGAGTAAGATCAAACATTGTTTTTACCTGCTGTCCACACCTACCTTGCAGGTGTGCTGATTTTGCTGGCGCTGCAGTTCCTCGTCAAGTACTGTTACTACATCCCTAAGTCCGCTCTGGCAGCAGTCATCATCATGGCCGTCATTCAAATGGTGGACTACAAGATTGTTCCCATCCTGTGGAAAACAAACAGTATGTTCAGCTTGAGCTGTGGCATTGTACCTAGAGTGGTTCATTCTAACCACGTGTTGGCACTGAGGGATGTGCTGGTCTTAGGGCAATAGCTGCAAAAGCACACAACTTATGTCAACAGATCCTCATTGATTTCTTACCGCTTTATTAAGAAAATTGATGTTCTATAGGTTATGGTCGATGCATGTTTCACATTTCTTAGAACTCAAGTCAGAGCAAAAGGCAGTTGGGTTTTTCTCCCTAGATGGGAGCTGATGTAGGTTTAACATGCCTCACTTGTGTTTCACTAGAATCTGATGCACACATTGCATGTCTTATGCGAAGCAGCTGATGAACTATTTGTATATTATATGCATTTTCTGTGTCAAAATGCACTTGATATCAACAGCTGGGTAGAAAAAAATCATCACATTTTTTCTTTTTGTTTGTTTGTTTGTTTCAGAGTGGGAGCTGGGGGTGCATCTCATCACATTTGTGCTTTCCTTTGTCCTGGGTATTGAGGTATGTGTCTTTGTTTTAGTGCTGTTTGATGTTTTAGGCAAGGCGTGTCATTTTCTGGCCTCTGACTTTTTTTGTAAAGAGAAAAGCAACAGGTGACTGTGGCTTGGGGCAGTAAAGTCAACAAGGAGAACTTGGCCAAGCGAGCGAGACTTGGACAGGAAGTCGACCTTTCGGGGCATGGGCCCTTCTTCAGGATGGCACAGACACAAACAGATAACATAAATTTTAAAAATGGCTTAGCTGACAAGGACGCTGGTCATCCACTGTCCTGTCCATTGACTAAGAATGACCAGAGTCCTTGTCAGCTAAGTGATTTTTATTTCTTATTTGTGCTGTCCTGAAGAAGGGCCCATGACCCAAAAGGTCGACTTCCTGTCTAAGTCTTGTTTGGCCCAGTTTTCTTTGTTGTACCATATTTGTTTTTTTTTTTGTTGGTAGAAATATCATTAGAGAGAGGAACTTGTTCTTGCTTGCTGCCGTGTTATAACAATGTACCTGGTATTTTTCCAGTACGGCATACTGATTGGCATTGGGTTGTCCCTACTTCTGCTGCTGTACCCCATGGCGCGACCTCGACTTCAGGTAAGGCTTGTTGCCTTTCTCTTTCTGCACCATTTTTGGAATGCCATCTTGCTGTACCATTTTGGTATAATGCCATCTTGCTGTACCACTTTGGTGCAAAGACATCTTTCAGTAACATTTTTGTAATGAAATCTTTCTGCGCCAATTTTGTTGTGATGACATCTTCCTGTTTTATATTTGTTGTAATGACATCTTTGTGTACCATTTTTGGAATTCCATCTTGCTGTACCATTTGTGTTGAGGAAAAGATGGTGTAACCTCTGAATCTGACACCCCCACTGGGCCCACTCACCCTGTATGGGAAAGAAATTTTGCTAAACATGGACAGATATAAGGGAGATGTCTCTCTCTACAGATAACACAGAAGCAAGGCATTGTGATCCTACAGCCAGACCAGGGACTGTTTTTCCCAGCCGTTGAGTACGTGGAGGAGAAAGTCATGAAACTAGCCCTGGAGGATGAAAAGCCAAGGGCTGTCATTGTGGACATGCGACATGTGTATGGTGTGGACTACACAGCAGTACAGGTAAACTGCAAGATGACTTCTGCCACATGAACCTTTATCCCTACCTGTCCAAAAGATATCTGCTTGTTTAAGCAGTTCCTACACACCAAAGACAGCAAATACAAGGAAATACAAGGTAACAGCAAACTACAGAATGCACCACATGACCACATAACCCAACGAATACATCAGTCAGTAAGGTAGGAACCGAAAGAAAGGAACTTGCCTGTGTAAGTGTTATGATGGGTTATGGTTATAATAATTTCTTCCTGCTTTCCAGACCTTCAAATCCTTACTGGCAGATGCCTCACGTCATAATGTACGCATCATTTTCTGTCACATAAGGGTGAGTTTTGTGGACAAAATTTTTTTTTCTGTGCTATGTACACTGTACTTTTGCAATGCATGATGTCTGATAGCACACACTAGTATGTCATAGTTCTGAGTGTAGCTGAGTACACGATTTTGGAACATGTGTCACAAACAGAGCAACAGTTGAACACTGAATCTGCTGTATCTTTTGAGCTTACGAACATTAGGCATTGTGAAAAGCTGATCTCTGAGCTTTCATTTCCAGTGTCCTGTTATTTCTTCTGTATCATTAATATATGTGCATTTTTCTGATGTTACCTTTGTATTGCTCAACCAGCCGCGGGTCATGAGTGACATCCTGAAAGCAGACATTCCGAAACTCAAGTCATGTGGCACTGTGGAAGAGGCATTAGAAGAGCTGTGTTCACAAGGTGAGTCACTACCTCCATCTTCTTTTCCACATCTCACTGTCTTTTGATCACTCTACGAGCACCGACTATGCAGCCACCCACCAATTTTGCTATCATTTGAAATAAAATGCATGCAGTGGTCACAGTATGTTCCACCATTGTGACAAGCTGCCACCTGGACCCATATCACAGTTCTCAAAAGCCAATAGTTCGAAAAATATACAGTAGGCTTACAGGCACAGATTTTTCTCTTTTTTGGGTACAGTGTGTATTTGAGATGGCACCACTCCAGCAATGTGCCTTACAGATTTTGTTCCAAAGTGGAACCCAGTATAGTTGCAAAACTGGAAAAAATGGTTCATTGCAGTAAAATGAACATCTGTTTATAATGTTGTACCTGTTAGAACTACAGAGTTGGAAATTTCCTGAAGGTTGTTCATTTAAAAATTGCCCCAACGTAGGGATTTTTTAAGACAAGCATGGAAAAGTAAAGAATTTGAAATTTACTGAAAATTCAAAAACAGATCAAGATAACCATGTGAAAAATTCCTGCACTTCTCTTCATCCATGCTCCAAGCCTGCAGACCTCAGTCGGTGTCAGTTACCAAATGGTAGTTCAGATAAATCAGACACATGTAGTTCAAACATCTAAGGCATTATTTTTCATGCTCAGCTCAGAAGCCAGACTTTGCCCTTGAACTTAACAGAGCCTTCATGAAGGTCACAATTTTCCTTTGTCAGAATCAGAGTGGCTTCCCTTACAACCATGAAGCGTTTTGACTTGTAGACAGGTGAGTCAGTGAAGGGGATACAGCCATGTCAAGGTCAGCTTCTGAGGGTGACACATTTGAGGAGACAGCTTACTCTTCTTGCATATAACCCTGTTGCTGCAATTTATTTTGAAATAAAAATCCTGGTTGTTTAATTTTTGAGATTACTCAGACATTTATGTAGTAAATGTCTCTAGCTGAAGATGTCCTGTGCTGCCTGACCACCCATTTTGTCAAAGCATGTCTAGACAAGGTGCAGTTTCACAAGCATGTTTACAATGACCAGGGATCTATTCACTATACAAGCCAGCATGAGCGACTTCTGTCACTTCAGTGCCGACTTGCATTTAATTCTGGCTGTTATTTACAACATAATGCCATAACTAACACTTCTGTACATATATCTTAATACGCTTTCTTTAAATTTACAAAGACATAATGATGGTCTTACATGGTTTGTGGTTGGAGAACTGGGTAGGGCAAGGACAATGTGTTTGATGTCCATACAGAGGTATAGGGATGGCTTTGAGGGATTTGTGACTAGGGACACATAGATGATTTGTTTTATATCCATAGAGGTAGAGATGGCTTGAAGGGATTTGTGACTAGGGACACATAAAATACTGTTGTTACTAAGTTTGGTACAAAATATTCACAGCACCTAAAGCACATGCACTCATAATCATAAAAATTTACATCATAGAGAAGAATATGTTAATTTTTCAAACACTGCCTCTAAGATCATGGGCCTCCCTGTCCCAAACACTGGTGATAACATCAACAAAGCTGCCCTCCGCAAAGCTTATGCAGCATCGGCTGACAGGTCTCGCCCACTACGAGTTGCACTTGCTCCCATCAGGTCACTGGTACAGAACGCCACATTGCCAGAAAACAAGATTTAGCAGAAGTTTCATTGCCTCTGCAGTTACTGCACGAAACCTGTGGTTCAAATCGTTTGTACAAATTCAGAACACCTGCTACCCCCTGCCCCCATCTCTTTTTCTTCTCTTTCATTCTTTGTATGTGTTTCTTTTTGTGTGCATGTCTGTGAGTGCATGCACAGCTGCATTTATGTTTGTGTTTCAAGGAAGTAGGTTTATAGTGAGTTTGTTTTGTTAATCTATATCCATCTGTTTAATATTTAAGTAAACACCAGTCACAGACCAGATCATGTTTTCCATACAGGAATAAAGTTAAATTAAATATTCATGGCAACAAAAACATAGGCACTTATAAGCATAAAGGTACAAAAAGTATTCACAGCATAAAAAACACAGGCACTTACATGTATAAAGGGCATTGACCACGATTCCAGGCAAGCTAACCATTTGTATCATTCTGTCAGGCTAATTTTTCCACATTGTATTACTTCAAGTTTCAATAGAAAGTGTGTATCTTGTTTAACATACTGCATGCAGATTTCTATGTTTTTGTTCCATTTCCCATTTGTTTGAAAATCTGATTATGGTGGTTGTATATTGTGGTGAACCGGTCGGGTTTTTTTAATACTTTTTTTGTGAGGAAATTGCTTTGGGGGCTCATTTCACAGTCTTCTACGGATGTGTTTCCTGAGGGATTTCTCTTCTTTTTTTTTTAAGTGCAAAAAATCCTCGTTGGTGTTGTCACTTATTTATTTGCTGAGAGTAGAAGCTAGTACTTGATGTGTCAAG
>SMGT01003592.1:173286-186419 GCA_004794575.1 Lanistes nyassanus | reverse complement strand
ATTTCAAAAGTTGTGCTTTGCTCAATACCAGAGACTCCTAGTATCAGCTGCGATTGCCCAGACAGGCTGACAAAGTTAACAATTGCTTTTTGCAGTATGGAATACTGGTGGGTATTGGTGTGTCGCTATTGTTGCTGCTTTACCCAATGTCGCGCCCAAAAGTCCAGGTGAGACATCCTCTGGCTTGTTTTTATTGTATGGCCTTTCGTGTCCTCTTAAAAACATTGCATCAATTACTTCCAACGAGCGCTGACTGTGAGAACAAGGAACTAAAAGCCTGTTCTTGCATCTGTGTGAACAAAGTATATATTCTACGCGTTCATGACATTAAAATACCTTCAGTCTTTGCATAATTAAAGTTTGTCATTTTAACTGGTGCATCTTCGCCACATCAGCTTACGTTCTATGCATTGCCGAAAGGTTTAACTGTGTATATTCTGAGTCACTTAGCTCTTACAGCTATGTTTGTCATGCAGTAAAAGGAATGCGGAGACAGAAACAGTATGAACTGGGATCATTCAAGCACATCATATGTTTACTGGCTACACGCGAGCACACAGTAAGACATAAAATAATTTCCCAAACACGCTTCTCTCCAGCTGACCCGCAAGCCTGGCATCGCAATCCTCCAGCCAGACCAGGGTCTGTTCTTCCCGGCGGTCGAGTTCCTCGAGGAGAAGGTCACAGAGGTCAGCATCGATGAAGAGGAGTCGAAAGACGTCATCGTGGACATGCGCAATGTGTACGGAGTGGACTACACGGCAGTACAGGTGAACTTTCTTCCCCTTTCCCGCCCCCCCCCCCCCCCCCCCCCCGCGCCTTATCTGCATCGCTTTCTTCGCGCGCGAGTTGTTTAGCTGCTAGGTCATTGCAGAATGTAAACACTGGGGATGGGGGATGCTTACTGACGAGACCGCCCCCCGCCCTGATGTTTTTGTTGTGTGTCTGTGCAGAGCATCAAGGCGATGCTGGTAGAAGCTGCCCGCAGTGATGTGCGTCTTGTCTTCTGTCATGTGAGGGTAAGTGTTTTTGTAATGACTTTTAACCCAAGAAGACAGAGAGTAGTGTAACCAGCTTGTAACCTTTGGGTCAGTTGTTCCATGTATTAACAGTAGGCATGAGCGTTACATCTATAGCAGCTCGGACTGTACAGTACTGTCTGGAAGTGCCGTAGGGAGTCCCACAGCCCCGTCCCTGACAGTCTCTTGCAGATCAAAGAAAAATGTCTGTCCCGTCATCTGATACCACTTCTATATATATATGAGCACGTCACCTCTGGTTGATATGTGGGACTCGGTACAGGCTGCAGAAAATATCCTGGCTGTGTGTGGGGGGGAGGGGTAATTGTTGTGCAGTGTACAATGTCAGAATAGTGTCATGACCCTCTTGCTTAAAAAGTCTTCGCTGACACACTGATTCGAAAGTCTTTCTTTCCCAGCCTGCTGTCTTGAGCTTCATAGAGAGAGCAGACGTGGCTAAGGTCAAAGTTTACGGCACTGTAGTTGAAGCTCTGGAGGATCTTTGCCGTCAGGGTCAGTTGGTTTTTTGCTCAGTGATGACGGGGACTAAAATAATTCACTTAAATCAATATCCGTTAAGAATATTCTTCCCTCTACCTTCCAGTGAACATCCTACTCATCCTCACTAGACCGCGCCTTTCCTCTGGCTTCCTTACAATTTTCTTCAACTTTCATTTTCTCCACCCCTTCCTGCTATGGGGATAGCTCGGATCTCTGTTGACTCTGCGCTTGTATTGCCTAGTTTGAAAGTTGCCTTGGCTGTTTCAAACTGAGCGACTGGTGTGTGCAGACGGCAGAACAGCAGAAGAAGCAAAGGACGCGTAAGCAGCTGACGTCACCGTCAGATGGCTGAACACTTCTCACAACTGAGCAGCACCACATGGCCATAGATGACTTCTCGCACACAAAGACGTTCTTGTGCAGCTGTCAGCGCGTTTTTTGACTGCCGAACTCTGGGATCGTGAACCAGTTGACCCAATACTGAATGAAAATATCGCATCCCTTACGCTAGGCCGGCTGACTGTAGGTCACCAAGAAAGACTTTGGTGGAGAACAAAAACTACTTGTGTTCGTCGGACAGTTTTTGTCCAGACAACTTGAAGGCGTACCAGCAGTCGTGGCGCCGTATATTTTAGAACTTGTACCAAAAGAATCCTGGGAAACGCGCTAATTAAGGTCATGGACTGTGGTCTTGGAGTCTTGGAGTGGGTGACAACAAAGAAAACTTAACCAAGCCACGACAGACAAGCAAAAAGTCAAAGTTTCAGGGCATGTCACTTCTTCGGGAGGATAACCATAACATAAGGTGACCGAGAGAAAGGAGGTGGTCTACCCAGGTCGCTGCACAGGACACGTGGAGAAAAGGGGGCAGTGCATGGGAAGTAGAGGGTGCTGCCAACCAGTGGCGAGAAGGCCTGCAGCCAATAGGATGGCGTGTCCCATAGGGGCTGAGGAAAGGGTGGGAGTAAGGGAAGAGAGGTGGGGTGCTTACAAAGGGGCCTCTTGGGCAGCAAACATTTGAGGAGCGTGCAGATAGCGTCACAGCGACGACCACGGTGATGTCGGAGACGCTGACAGCTTGGACTGCTGCACCTCCTCTTCCAGTCTTCTGATGACGTCACCTGCTCCCCGCCCTGTCAGATCACGTGGTCAGTCGGGAACGGCACCCACGATAAATGGGAATAACTTTGTACACACTACCCCTTGACAATGTCAAAGGCAATAACTTTGTACACGCTACCCTTGATAATGTCCAAGGCAATAACTTTGTACACGCTACCCTTGATAATGTCAAAGACAATAACTTTGTACACGCTACCCTTGATAATGTCAAAGACAATAACTTTGTACACGCTACCCTTGATAATGTCAAAGATAATGACTTTGTACACGCTACCCTTGATAATGTCAAAGACAATAACTTTGTACACGCTACCCTTGATAATGTCAAAGGCAATAACTTTGTACACGCTACGGCACCCACGATAAATGGGAATAACTTTGTACACGCTACCCTTGATAATGTCAAAGGCAATAACTTTGTACACGCTACCCTTGATAATGTCAAAGACAATAACTTTGTACACGCTACCCTTGATAATGTCAAAAACAATAACTTTGTACACGCTACCCTTGATAATGTCAAAGACAATAACTTTGTACACGCTACCCTTGATAATGTCAAAGACAATAACTTTGTACACACTACCCTTGATAATGTCAAAGATAATGACTTTGTAACTCTAGCTGTTGACATTATCGAATGTACTAATTGCATATATATCTTGAGCATAATGAAAAATTATGTTTGGATTATCAGAATTGACCGAGTATGTACGTTACAGAACAATCATATAGAACTTTTGAGAGTACTATGAACAGTTGGACAGAGCTTCTGGAGCAGTACAGACAGTTGTATAGAGCTTCTAGAGCAGTACAGACAGTTGTATAGAGCTTCTGGAGCAGTACAGACAGTTGTATAGAGCTTCTAGAGCAATACAGACAGTTGTATAGAGCTTCTAGAGCAGTACAGACAGCTGTATAGAGCTTCTAGAGCAATACAGACAGCTGTATAGAGCTTCTGGAGCAGTACAGACAGTTGTGTAGAGCTTCTAGAGCAGTACAGACAGTTGTGTAGAGCTTCTAGAGCAGTACAGACAGCTGTGTAGAGCTTCTAGAGCAGTACAGACAGCTGTGTAGAGCTTCTAGAGCAGTACAGACATCTGTGTAGAGCTTCTAGATTAGTACAGACATCTGTATAGAGCTTCTAGAGCAGTACAGACATCTGTATAGAGCTTCTAGAGCAGTACAGACATCTGTATAGAGCTTCTAGAGCAGTACAGACAGTTGTATAGAGCTGCTAGAGCAGTACAGACAGTTGTATAGAATTTGCAGGATTGAGGCCAAGGGACGAAACAGTTGCCGGAAATGTGAGCCATTACTCAAAACAGCAAGTTTCTCAGGCGGTCTGGAAAAGGTGCTAGAAGAACTGGGGTTTGGGGTGGAACAGACTGGGATGACAGTCACTTGTTTTGAAGCACATTTGTGAATGATCTCAGTCTATTAAAGGCCAAAATAAAAGGAGATCTTTGTGTCTGCTTTCATCTATTTTTCATCTTTCCTTTTACAGGTCAGTGATCTGCCTTCTTGCAATTTACTTCCAGTACAGGTTGAAAAATATATATATATAAGCAAATATAAAATGTTTATAAAGAAATGCTCAAGTGCAACACAGCTGATCATAAATTTTTAATAATTATTTCTGAACGATTTTCTTCTCATAAAAGCAGCAGTGTTTGGACGTATCACGAAGAGCTGTTATCAGCAGAAGACAGTCTGGTTAGGAATTCTGGGACATCACCTCTCGCATCCATTTTAGGTAGTCCACAACCACCATGTACACTCCCGGGGTCTTTGGTTCTGAGAAACGGACAGTGAAAAGCTTGCATACAGTCTACTCGTGTCACATGACTTAGCAAAACAAAACATTGAGAAACCTTCATGCTGTACATATTACCCGTCACAAGACTTAGTTCATGTATAAGTTCTAATTTATAAAGCTTTTCTTCCCAAGGGAAAGCCTAGTATAGCAACAGACATTAATATTATTTTCAATAGTTTGTGGCAGCAGTAAAATGAAGTTCCAGACTTGTTTAAGTATCCCGATTATGACGACAAAACGGATGTCCCCCCCTCCCCTAACCCCTCACAAAACTCACTGGTAAGGTCTTGAACCAGTCCTAATGACCCTAAGCTGCGCACGCACGGACGCACAAACACACAGGCACACATATAAACACGAACATACATGCACACGAGAAAGTAAACTCGGGCAGGTGACAACACCTCCACAACATACACGCGGCTTGTTACCTGCGCAGGAAATACCCCATGACGTCACTCCGTAAAGCTGCCAGTGGCCGTTAAACTCATGCACCAGTGGGCCTCCAGAATCACCCTTGGCAACCAGCAGACCACACGTATGTAGTCGAACACGTACACATGCACACACGCAATCTCTGTTTCTAATTCCAGGCTTCCAGACTTCCCCTTCGCAACCAGCAGACCATATGTATGTAGACAAATACACATATGCAGACATGCTGTTACCACATTTGATACCTACTCGAAAGAAATGAAATAGATAACGTTGAATAGTTTGTACTTAAAGTAATATATAAAGTAGCATAAACTAACCTGGCATTTATATTGTGTTATATATAAATATATTGTGTTAAATATATATATTGTGTTAAATATATATATATTGTGTTAAATATATATAGAAACTCATGCAAAAGGGCACAAGTGCATACTGTCAAAAACACACCTACTTGACATGTCATGTACCCCTCTGCTCTTATTTACATCCTCCCCTCCCCCCACCATGTGAGGTCAAGACACTGAAGCTAACAGACACCTACCCCACAGGTGTCAGTCCCGCCTTGTTCATACCCTGCACACACCATGTGCTCCAACACCTGGCCGTTATAGTAGTCGCTGCTGTTGCAGACGCCAGCGTCGATGAGTGGAATCACGGCCTGCTTCAGCATCTCCGCACAGCACGTCACTAGAACGTAACGACACACATGGAACGTCAGCACAGCACGTCACTAGAACGTAACGACACACATGGACTGTCACCATAGCACGTCACTAGAAGGTAACGACACACAGGGAATGTCACCATAGCACGTCACTAGAACGTAACGACACACATGGACTGTCACCATAGCACGTCACTAGAACGTAACGACACACATGGAACGTCATCACAGCACGTCACTAGAACGTAACGACACACATGGACTGTCACCATAGCACGTCACTAGAAGGTAACGACACACAGGGAATGTCAGCACAGCACGTCACTAGAACGTAACGACAAACATGGACTGTCACCATAGCACGTCACTAGAACGTAACGACACACATGGAACGTCAGCACAGCACGTCGCTAGAACGTAACGACACAGGTATTGTACAAGAAAAACAGGTGACTGCCGCTTGGAGTAAAATCTTTCTTAAATTTGAAACAAGGGAACTGGACCAAGCTAAGACATGACAAAGACAAAGACAATCTACGTGTTTCGGGGCACTACCCCTTCATCAGGACGACACAAAAACGACGAAAAAACGACAACAACGAAAACAGAAGAAAAAGACTTAGCTTCAGTAGAAGCTTCAGGTCCAGGATATGCGCCACATCTACTGAAGCTAAGTCTTTTTCTTCTGTTTTCGTTGTTGTCGTTTTTTCGTCGTTTTTGTGTCGTCCTGATGAAGGGGTAGTGCCCCGAAACATGTAGATTGTCTTCGTCTTTGTCATGTCTTAGCTTGACACAGGTATTGTGTAAGCACAGCGCGTCACTAGAACGTAACACACAGGTATTGTGTCAGCACAGCACGTCACTAGAACGTAACGACACACAGGGACTGTCAGCACAGCACGTCAAGCAATGTGAATAAAATGACTTAAATAACTGTTCAGCAGGGTTATTAAAGTACTCGTGGACTGTTCAGCAGGGTTATTAAAGTACTCGTGGACTGTTCAGCAGGGTTATTAAAGTACTCGTGGACTGTTCAGCAGGGTTATTAAAGTACTCGTGGATTGTTCAGCAGGGTGATTAAAGTACTCGTGGACTGTTCAGCAGGGTGATTAAAGTACTCGTGGATTGTTCAGCAGGGTGATTAAGTACTCATGGACTGTTCAGCAGGGTGATTAAAGTACTCGTGGATTGTTCAGCAGGGTGATTAAAGTACTCGTGGAGTGTTCAGCAGGGTTATTAAAGTACTCGTGGACTGTTCAGCAGGGTTATTAAAGTACTCGTGGACTGTTCAGCAGGGTTATTAAAGTACTCGTGGATTGTTCAGCAGGGTTATTAAAGTACTCGTGGACTGTTCACCAGGGTGATTAAAGTACTCGTGGATTGTTCAGCAGGGTGATTAAGTACTCATGGACTGTTCAGCAAGGTGATTAAAGTACTCGTGGACTGTTCAGCAGGGTTATTAAAGTACTCGTGGACTGTTCAGCAGGGTTATTAAAGTACTCGTGGACTGTTCAGCAGGGTGATTAAGTACTCGTGGACTGTTCAGCAAGGTGATTAAAGTACTCGTGGATTGTTCAGCAAGGTGATTAAAGTACTCGTGGACTGTTCAGCAGGGTTATTAAAGTACTCGTGGACTGTTCAGCAGGGTTATTAAAGTACTCGTGGACTGTTCAGCAGGGTTATTAAAGTACTCGTGGACTGTTCAGCATGGTGATTAAAGTACTCGTGGACTGTTCAGCAGGGTTATTAAAGTACTCGTGGACTGTTCAGCAGGGTTATTAAAGTACTCGTGGATTGTTCAGCAGGGTTATTAAAGTACTCATGGATTGTTCAGCAGGGTTATTAAAGTACTCGTGGACTGTTCAGCAGGGTGATTAAAGTACTCGTGGACTGTTCACCAGGGTTATATAGTTTATGTACTCGTGAACTGCTGGACCTAAGGCTCAAAGTTGTTTATACAGTGCCCAACCTTGTCTTAGGACCACAAATCCGGGGGAGGCCAAGGATTATTTCCAGGAGTTAAGCATTATGCAGACTCCATTCGGCCACCTCCACACACACTAAACTGCATGTCTGCCCTGGTCATTTTTCTGCGGTTATCAGTCTAGTGATTCTTTCAGCGCACAGCTTGGAAATAGGACCCCATCCGTCTTGATATGCACCCAGTTTGCGGCGGGAGGTTCAGCAACCAATAAGCTTTCTAATAACCTTGTCTTCAGACCAAACTCTAGAGTACTGGTAAGAAAGAAAAAGTAAAACTATTGAAACTAACCCCGTGTGGGTTTTCTTTTAATTTTAAGGAAGAATTTCTCTCCAGCAGACTTCTCCTCGCCGAGATTTTAGTGAAAGTATCTGTCGAACCATGTGTTGCTACATAAAAATATAACCCAAAGCTTTGTAAATGAAACGTGAATCATCACCGAGTAAGGCATTCTATCGTGAGGTTTCCCTACTCACACTATAAGCTTCAACAGCTATTCACATACACAGGTTTAACAAATTATACACAGGTGTGACTACTCGCAGTTTCGCCATGCACACTATATGTTGGTCTACTTACTCAAGGTTTCCCTACTCACACCATATGCTGGTCTACTCACTCAAGGTTTCCCCAAAGCCGGTGACATACACCATGGTTCCTGCCTTAAGCACCTGTGACGGCGGACAGACCAGACTGACGCAATCCGTCAGGTGGGCGGGTTCCGACAGGTGAACAAGGGCCACGTCGTTAGCGGACGTCCTGGATTCATACTCGGGGTGCGTGATGATGCTGACGACGTTAAACAGCTGCTGATGCGCGTCTGACGTCCTCAACAAATGCTGTCCGGCCATTACAGTCCAGTCTGACGTCCGCCAGTTGCTGTGACACCAAGAACAGAAATGTCACGGTGTTCTGTTCATAAAGAAGTACATCAGCTGCTGGGGAGCACAGGGCATGAGAAATGTTTCTTGTCAACAGTTTGGCCAGGTGACGCTGGACTCCCAGACACAACAGGACACTCACCTGTCAAAGCAGTGGGCAGCCGTCAGGACCCATGTGTCAGAGATGAGGCTGGCCCCACATTTGTGCTTACCGGACATGCGCAGGGACAACTGCCAGGGCCAGCTACAGGGTTCGGCCTCCTGACCTCCTACAATCCGGGGCATGTCCAAGCGAGGGGGTGTGTGGGGGCGTCCGCACTGGTCAGTAACTATAGAGACACAAAGGGGAGGGGGTACGGAGGTAAACATTGCGGCCATCCGTCCGTCTGTCTGTCCCGTCCGTCCGGTCTGTCCCGTCCGTCTGTCCCGTCCGTCCGGTCTGTCCCGTCCCGTCCCGTCCGTCCGTCTGTGTCTGTGTGTCGTCGTCGTCCCCCTCCTCCGCCTCCTCTTCCTCATCATCATCAATCCTCCGCCTCCTCTTCCTCTCCTTCCTCCTAATCATCATGTGCCGTTGCCCACCCGAGACTGGAGGCCATCAACTCCTCCTCCCGGTGCGTCTCGTGTTGTGTTCGGACCCCCCCCCCCGCTTCCTTTTCCCACCAGGGGCCCGCCTCGGTGTTGTCTTTGTCGGGTGTTCGATGGGCATTAGACACGCACGTCTCGCCCATCCCCACCTGATGCAAACTTCTGTAACAACTATCTTTCTCCCAGGGCAAGACTATCTTTCGGTTCCTAATAATACTGATGAGGAAACTGCACGTCGACACCACGACTTTGTACTTACTACACAGAACCTCATCGCCTCCGCTAGGGCAGTCCTTGACACCATCGCACACTGCGCTGTCGGGAATACAGCTTCCAGGCGTGCAGGTGAACTGGTAAGGCCCGCAGCTAGCTGCCAGACATCGACAGACGTTTTGGGGCATTCATTTCTGTATTAAACGTTTCCACACTCATTTCCATATTAAACAACGTTTCCACACTCACTTTAAAACAGATTTTAGTACTCCTTTCTTTATTAAACAAGATTTCTTCATTCCTCTACTAAAAGACCTTTTAGCACTCATTTCCAACTGTTCCCTACTTTTCTATATTACACAACTGCTTCGCACTCATTTGTATATTTAGCAACCTTTCAGCGCTCATTAAAAATACTGCACACTACATTTTATTTGTCTATTACAAACATTCTTAATGATGGGACATTTCCTAGCACAGTGCCCAGACAAAATAAGAATTATCACATACACAAAACTTTCACAAAATCTAGGTAAACTCACAGACTCTTGTTCTCCTTTGTCTGAATAACTTTCTTTTGCAAGTAGCAACAGCGAGAGTGAGTAGTTTGTCAAACAGGGCGAGTAGGTTGTGAATTTAACATGCTGACTGCGGATATAACAAAAATACTTAATTTCTATAACAACTGTTTTGCAGTCATTTGTAAAAAGCCTTTCTGTGCCCCATTAGAATTATAAACAATTTGTTCGCACTTATTTTTTAATTAAACAGATTTTCAGCGTCATTTCTGTATCAACAAACACAAACAGCTGTACAAACAGCGGACGACTGAGGGAAGGTTTGGAGGCTGGCAGTGGGTGTATGCCGCCATATGCTGGACAGTCAGGTTTGGCAGCCCACACACCTGTTGGTTTGTGGAAGGTGAAGGTGGCCCTGAAACCGATGCCAGCCACTTCCGCGTCGGACACGAACTTCAACAGGGCCATGTTGGACCTACTCGTGACGTCAGCAGGGGGCCGTTCGCCGCACAGAGTGCGCAGGGCTGTGCTGCGGAAGTGAACTCACTGCACTGTAAGGTTTCCGGCAACAAGACAGACAGACAGACAGACAGACAGACAGACAGACAGACAGACAGACAGACAGACTTGAGGGAAGGAGGGGGAATAAGAATGAAGTAATTAAGATTTTAAAAATAGAATGAGAACAGTAGTAACGTCTGCTACATTTTTCAGGGTGTGTGTGTTGGGGGGGGGTCACTTTGCTCCTTTTGTTTGTATTATTTGAGAAGATGCAGCACGTGTTCCCAGCGTGTGCCTTGCCGCGCCCCCGTCAGGGTCACCAGAGCAAACAGTATTTTGTTAGAGGATAAGGTCAGACGAGACTGAAGCACAACAGACAGTCATGATGGGATACTGGCAAGGCCTTTGATCCCCTCCCTATTAACACCTGCTTCACGGGAGATTAATTAGACAGACAGTACCTACCCACATCCCCTCCCTAGTAAACCTGCTTTACGGAGGATTAATTAGGCGACTTACCCATTGTCACTGCCGTCAAAAATTTCCAGGTAGTCGTATTCACACCCAGGTGTGTATTCCAGCTCAAAGTCTTTAAAAACAAAAGTGATGACCTGGCCAGGTGGAGCAGTGACCACCCAGCGACACGTCTGAAAACTGGCGTACACAGTCCTTCCGTCGTAGCCTGGTGACGTCACAACTCCTGGCGATGTCGTCAGCTGCTGGCTCTGGCCATCACATCCCGGGCCAGGTGAGGGAGTAGTCAGCAGGGTGGAGCGGCTGGTAACTGCAAGGGGAAGAACTGTGGATTTACAGGTGTTGCTCCGTTTTATAAAGAGTTCACACAAAGAAAACTGCCACTTGATGACTTACATCCCTTTACTTATATCGGGCTGCTGCTAAGATCGAGTTTAATCGAACGAAATTATTTTAAAGGGAAATTGCGGTCAAACAGAAGCAGGCACGCATGTTGCCTAGTAATGACAAAACGTTCTGTTGTCTTTAGTTTGTGACGAGAATGCATTGTTTATTGGTTATTAAATTTTAAACGTTAATAATATTTGTATGGAGTCCGAGGTGTGAGGTATGAGGTGGGATTTCATTTCCGAAGCTCTTCAGGCTTTAAAGCAAATTCTAATAACGCAGTGCTGCATATGTTCTATAAATATGGCTCTGTGGTGGCCGGGCAGGCAAGCTCACACCAGTGACGTTATGACATCTGTGTTTTGGTTCGTTCGTCCTCGGCAAGTCTGAACTGTGATCGCACGTGTCAAAGGTTACAACTCTCCCCCCTCCCCCTTCAACCCGCGGTCTGAACTGTGATCGCACATGTCCAAGGTTACAACTCCCCGCTTCAGTCCGCGGTCTCACCACCCCGCGTCTCCGCCTGAGTCTTTTGCCAACACAAGACACTGAGTCTTACGTGTGCTCACAGCTCTCCACGAGATGCGGAAGCCTCGTCCCTCCACCCCTGTGTCGGTCAGCAGCAACAGGAAGGCGTGTCTGCCTGTGGTCGCTACCTCCCCAGGCAGGTACTTGCCGCACACTCTCTCCAGGGGCAGGGCTTGCTCGCCGGAGCCATTGTAAAGGGTCAGGCTGTCGGCCCGGCATCTGACAACAGCGACAGGTGCAGCAATCAGCGTGCTAACTCTATTACATCATCTAATCTCCGGGGTGGATTGAACGAGTTGTCATGTATATTACGTCTCCATACGCACGAATCTTTATAACTGTCTGCAAGTCAATGTCTCGACGCTATGGAAACTGGGGCGGGGGTGTTGATGCGCCCCTGCCCATGAGCTTTTCTGATGGATTCGAACTGTTGTCTCACACGGAATGAAAAACCAACGTGGAGCGTATGTGCCGCTGGATGAGGGACTGCATCGCTGCTGTCTCTCTGCTGGCACCAGTCAGTGCAGCCATTCCAAAAACATCAACAACACCAACAACATCAACATCAACAACATTGACTCAAGGTATACAACCGAGGCAACCGACTGTAAACAACAACGGCAACTTACTCCGGAGACTCTTCCATCTCAAAGTCGTCGAAGTGGATGACAATGAAGGACGCGGGAGGTGCCCGGATGTGCCAACTGCAGCGCACTGATGGTGGGTAGTGGGGGTTGGAGGTGGAGTTGTAACCTGGGGAGGTAATGACCCCCGAAGACCCGTGCTGTTCTGCAACTCTGTGACAGGCGTCCTGGGCGTCCTGGGTTGTCGCGGGATTTGGTGTGGTTGCAGTTGTAGTCACAGTCCTCGTGCTGGAGACGACTGCGGCAGTAGATGGCTGCCCCAGTAACTTGAGGATCGAAAACAGCCCTGTTCATTACAGATTAATTATTGAAGTTAATTATCTTCACGTGATTTCCCCCACAGCACAGCCACGTGTAGGAAAGTCCCCTTCCATCCGCCAGGCTCTCTGTGCTATTTCTGCACGAAACGAGGCAAAACACTTCGTGTGGAAACTGAATCGTAACGTATTTGGCACGAGGTTTTCTTCTTCCACTGGGTGAACAAAAGATGCGAGTGAGTTGAGTGTGAACGCGTTCAGTTTTATGTTTAACAGGCAAAGTCCAGACCTTCCCTGTCTCTGAACATAATTGTTCTCGACGTTCAGAATCTGTGAAGGGGGTGGGGGAGAAAGAGGTGAGGTGGTGCAGTATCCCACTGTAAGCATTTCAACATCCAAGGAAACAAAGCTCGTTTCGCACACTGTTATCCGGTTCATTTTAGGGAACGTAACGAATGGCAGTATACGTGCATGCAGACTAAATGAATGAATTGTACATATTTCATGCTACCTAAAAGAACGTTTGCACCTAAAATGACATCTGCGTTTGTCAGCCTGCATATCAGCCCCGTTTTGGCTGCATAGTGAGCTGCGGGAG
>SMGT01003592.1:161075-173266 GCA_004794575.1 Lanistes nyassanus | reverse complement strand
GGGGGGGGGGGGGGGGGGGGGGGGGTTGGATGGGACGTCAGGTGTCGGTACTGTGATGGCTAGCCTGTCCTTATCTCCATAACAGGTAATTCACACGCCATAACAGGTAACTCACACGGCGTGGGGCAGCCCATCTCATCCTCAAAGTCATTACAGTTGTTGTGGCCGTCGCATATTTCGGAGGCTTCGATGCAGATGTTGGTGTTGTTGCAGAGGACAGAGGACGGGAGACACTGTGGAGGCATGAAGTGCATCTGCCCAGCTGTAACAGCAGAAAGACATGCAGACACATCCACAAAACGCATTCGTGTGCGCACGCAAGTACAAATGCAATCACCCACAGAAATAGACATAAAATAAAAATATACCAACAGTACAAAAATATGCGAACACAGTATCGAAATATACAAACATTTTACGAAATACAAATAATATGAAATATACGACAATGTACGAAAGTATAAAAATAAATCAATATACTCTGTCATAAAAATGATAGAAACAAACACAAGCACACGCGCTCACGCACGAAACAATCGTAGAAATGTCGAATTTTAGTGTTTGCAAACAATGAATTGCAGAATTTCGATATTTGCAAACGCAGGGGATTTCCATCTTCACGTTAACACAGATTTCTCTGTGGTGGTTGAAGCGTGTTTAGCCGCAGGCTAATACTCGATAACCTAGCCTGGTGCCTGAACGATCAGCTGGCAACAACGACAACAGCAACGTTGGCAACATCGCCGACTGCAACGCGAACCATCCCTCAGCCCATTTGTCAGGAATTGTAATGTAACAAGGCACAGCTTTCAAATCCACACCTTTACCTGGTGATTCAGCGAGGTTCAAGAACAGCAGGAGGACACAGGAAAGATGAACCACTATTTTCATTGTCGCTTTGGTAAGTATGTAAACCCAGCTTTTACGTCGCACGGGGTGCGATCGTTGGCAGGTCAAATATCACACAGCAGGCAGTTCAATAAGGCGGTTCACACTGAAACCTGCGAACACTCACTGCGCAAACATCATCGTATCAGAAACAGACCATGTCACAAACAGACAACCATATCACAGTCAGACACCACGAGCCACCAGCAGTCTGCCCTGCCCCTCTCGGGACACCGCGGGTTGAGAAGTATCTGGATGTAGATAACGACACCCAGTAGCACTAAAAAAATACACAAAGACGCGTCCCACATTAGCCAAGGGGTACTGTGATAATCTGCTTGTGGCAGGCACGCCGGCTTGCCGGGTTAGTACAGAAGTAAGTGTTTTTCGACTCAGTCGTGAGAAGTCTACAGTCATACTTGACAACAGTTGACAACAACAGTTGACAACAACAGTTGACAACAACAGTTGACAACAACAGTTGACAACAACAGTTGAGAACCACAGGAGCCCGAGGCCGCCCTCCGACCCCGCACCTCCCTTCTGATATCCTTGGAACAAATCCACAGACACAAATACTTATCCCGGGATTCGAACAATGCCTTGACCACCCCCCCCTACCGCGTGCCACCATTTGTGTCTGGGCAGAATAACGGCTGCTGACACTTTCTGATGCTGCAAAGGCTGAGGGCGGCCAACATGTCCTCTCCAGATCCCCCCCCCCCCATACACACACCGTGGGTCTTTGGCTGCTCTGTGGTCAGGGAAGCCCAGACTGCTTGTTCCGAAGTTCGAATCGTGACAGGAACGACTGTATACAGTTGCTTGTTCTCGTGGAATTTGACCTGATCTACTGTAATATGACCTGTGTACCCTGTCTAACTGTAATAGTAATATTCTAGCAAAGCTGTCACGTCGTACTCAGAGAAAAACACATTTTGTGCAGACCACGTCACGCGCTCTGGCAGTGTGCTGACAAGTTTCAGGACGCCAGAGTTGACGCTGAATGCCAATGGGGAGAATAGATTTCTTCCTCACTTCCCTTAAGTGTACACACGAGTGTCTACACGAAATCCTAAATATTCTTACACGGACTGTTCAGTGAATTGTTCATTCGTGGAGACTGTCAGAAACTTCAAACATGACATTTTCTTGACGACTTATCGAAATGATTGTTTGCGTATGGGGACACATCAAAGCACACCTCCCTATGAATGCCTCAAAAATAATACACCCTCCCTGTACTAGTCTTGAGATCTGTGCTTGGTTACTTGTCCTAACTCCGCACGAACGTAAATTGTCCTAAATTTATACCCGAATAGCCATTTTCAGAGGAAAAATCTGTTCGACATCTATTTCGAAGATCTGACCTTCTGGGCATCGTGGATGAACTTGCCCATTTTGCGGAGCCAAAATATTCACAGTATTGTCTCAGACTTGTGCATCATCAAGTGCACGAGAGTTTTTCAAGACCGCATCACAGTGCCGAGAGCAGATCTTTGCTTTCTCTGGGGATGATGCCGCGAATCAACTCATCTCGCCAGTTCTGCTGTTCACGCCTTCCTTTAGAAGTTCACAAAAGGTAACCCTTTACTCTTCGCTGAAGTGGTGTGACAGCCGATTATACAACAATTTTCTCCTTTAGGGATTTTTTCTTCATCTTTAGCTCGCTTGATTCAGCCATCACGATAGTCGCTGACACATCGACCGGAAGTTGTGAATCCCCCTACTGACCAGTTGACCTCAATTCTAACCTCCACGACCTTGACCCCGAGACAGAAACTCAGTGTCTATAGATCCGTGGATATTCTTTCCCTCGTGCCTTGCGCGTACAGAATTTTATTCCAGTATAAGAAAGGATCCAATAGCTATCCCCGAATAGTTGCTATTCGGATACAAATTTAGTAGTTTACATGCATGCGGGGCGAGGACAGGTTCTACACTTTGGTGTTTACCTCAGTCCTTCCTGGTGTTTACCTCAGTCCTTCCTGGTGTTTACCTCAGTCCTTCCTGGTGTTTACCTCAGTCCTTCCTGGTGTAGACTTGTACTGTCGTCAGGACTGCGACACGTTTTCATTTCAGCATCTACCTACATGTATTGTACTCGCCTGGTCTGATTGCTGTGATTGTGACAGGGTCTTCGCTTCAATTTTAACCTGCGCACAAACTGTTACACTTAATGTCTGCACACTTGTCACGCTTCCTATGTTATCCTCTGCAACATGGACACTGGAAGAGTTCAAGAGAAAACCGAAAAGGTTCAACAGAAACATAGAACACAAACAGTGGGAGGCTTGTGTATCAGCAGATTCAGACACAAAAGTCATTCATCCATTGTTTTTCTTCACAAGTTTATTGCTTGTTTCAGGATGTGCACACTCACAGATGTTCATACATTTTGTGACGTCACCAAGACTGTTGTTGGTCCTGTGGCTGCATCATGTCCGACAGTAAAACTATCAGCAGGTAAGTGTAAATATTGGACAACTTGTATTCATCTCCCTCACTTGTGGATCACATCTACTTATCACGTCAGTGTGCACAGGGGCGAGCACTCATGATAACAGTCGTGTACACACGATCCGCCTTTACGGTAGCAGTTGGATGATGACGTCAGTCTGTTGACACCTGTGTCACGTCGTCCTTGTGCTGCTTGATGACGTTGAGAATCCAAGGCAGGTGAAAGGTGACGTTAGTGTACACACCCGGCTGGTGCACTGCGGCACACCCCTTCCCCCAGGAGACAACTCCCCCGACCACCCAGGTGTTGCGTCGCTGACAGACGTACGGACCTCCAGAGTCACCCTGATAAACACACGTGACACACACCCGTGACACAAATTTTGCAGACGCATGGTACACAAGCTCGTGACAAAAACGAGTGTCACAACCGCTTGCTCGGGAACAGAGGCGAGGATTGTTTCTTTTGACAAAGACTAAGACTAGAAAATAGTTATGACAGATTGGACAAAAATTTATTAACAGGTAAGGGTAGATTTAATCACTTTTGATGACCAGCACGGGTACATTGCAATGCTGACAGACACTGCCGGGTGCTCCCAGGTGTCCATGCTATGCCCACCTTCACCCCCTTCCCCCACCCCCCATCCCCAGCCTTACCTTGCAGGCATCGCTTCCTCCCAGAATGAAACCGGCGCAGAAGTTATCAGGACTTATGGTCTCGTTGTACCAGACCCCGCACAACTTCTTGTCCAGGACGGGTAGGGGAACTTCCTGTAGGCTCACGCCGTCTCCAGTCCCTGCACAGTGATGCCGGTGTACTGGTTTCTTTTTTAAATAAACTGTTGTGAGTATTTACACACGTCCTGCTGCTAACAGGCCGATAGATGTTTTGTTACACTAGGAGCGTTGCAACAGAATGCTGAACAAGTCCTCTTTTAATGAAAACGTTCGCGGCTGTGAGACTGTTAAGAGTTGTGCCATGATGGTGGGACTCAATTTTAGGAGTGAACCGAAAACTGATAGTGATTGGTCGGAATTCCTGATTGACAGGACGTCTTATGTCTTAGCATCGAGGTCGACCTCTAGCACGCGCGGTGCAGCTCGACCCCGACAGCTGGCTGCTAAAGTTTTTTGTGTCGCTGTTCTTAATGTGTTTTGCGTGTTGTGGCTTATGCCTTTGTGGGTGTGAGAGTGTGTGTGTTTCGTTGTTGTTTATGTTGTTAATGTTGTGTTTTGTTAATGCATTTTGTGTTCGGTTGTTAATGTGTTTTATGCCTTGTTAAAATTTTTATTGTGCTATAGGTTTGCATGTGTGAACAGTTTTAAAATATTTTTCCCCAATAATTTTAGCGCAGACCTCTATTTTGTGAACGTTACCTTTAGTGTCTCCCCATCCTGTGACGTAACATCCGGCTCCATCCATGACAGGGTCTCGACATCCTTCCGGGAGACACACTGGGGTCATAGCGACCCCATAGGCAGGCGTTCCCAGGCGAACGAGGGCAATGTCGTTGCTGTGGCGGCTACTAACGAAGTCCGGATGCACAAAGAGCTGACCAATTGTGGAGTCGAGCTCGGCAGGGTCTGTGGACGCGGTGACGTACTTGCCAAGTCGAAGTCGCCAGTCGGACGGTTCCCTGGACCTAGTGGAGAACTCCTTTTGAAAACATTACCGGTCTGAAGAGCACACTTTCGGAATACCTCCGTGGATGAATCGACTTTATTTTAGAAAGGAGTTTTGGAATATCCTTTCATAAAGGAAATAACCTTAACCAGATCTGAAGAAAGCCACAGGGTGGGTCAGGTCATACCGGCGGACAGACTGCAGGGTTTAGCAACTCACACATCAAAGCAGTGAGCAGCAGTCAGGACCCACTGCGGGGCAACCAGACTGGCTCCACATCGATGACGGAAGTCTCCCCTGACGCTCAGGTGACGTAGCGACACCATCCATGGCCACGCCCCCTCTGCGGCCCTCCGCCCGCCCACAACGCGCGTATCGATGCGTTTCTTGCTCATCCCGCACCCTGTGCCCAGAACATAGGAACAGAACATAGGAACAGAACATAGGGACAAAACATAGGAACCGAACATAGGCACGGAACATAAGCACAGAACATAGGAACAGAACATAGGGACAGAACACAGGCACAGAACACAGGCACGGAACATAAGCACAGAACATAGGAACAGAACATAGGGACAGAACACAGGCACAGAACATAGGGACAGAACATAGGAACAGAACACAGGCACAGAACACAGGCACAGAACACAGGCACAGAACACAGGCACAGAACATAGGGACAGAACATAGGCACAGAACAGAGGCACAGAACTTAGGGACAGAACACAGGCACAGAACATAGGCACAGAACATAGGAACAGAACAAAGGGACACAACACAGGCACAGAACACAGGCACAGAACAAAGGGACACAACACAGGCACAGAACACATGCACAGAACATAGGGACAGAACATAGGCACAGAACATAGGCACAGAACATAGGCACAGAACATAGGGACAGAACACAGGCACAGAACACAGGCACAGAACACAGGCACAGAACATAGGCACAGAAAATAGGAACAGAACAAAGGGACACAACACAGGCACAGAACACAGGCACAGAACAAAGGGACACAACACAGGCACAGAACACATGCACAGAACACAGGCATAGAACATAGGCACATGAAATGATCGGCAATGTCAGTTGAAGGCGATGGTAATATTTCAAATATCGAGAAATCATGGGATAAACTCCCATTCAGTACCGAAGGCGGTGTTCAGACAGGTAACAAGATGCCCCTTCTTCAAACAGAAGAAATTGTTCAAATTCTAGCAGACTCGCTTAGTTATATTCATTCCACGAGAGCCTTAACCACGTGTCTCTTGTAGAAACTGAAAAGGGACTCCGAAATTTTCAAGAAAGATTTACCTAGGGCACTGATGTCTTCCAGGGGACATTCAGCAAGACCCGTGTTTTGATGAGACTCACTACCCTGGGTGTCCTTACAGGTGACCACCAGCACACGTTCACATGTAACTTGGTGTGACCTGGCAACAGAAGAACGCGCGCACAAGACCACACGTGTACACCCATATTCGTGCACGAAATTAGATTATGCGTATAAACAGGCAGGCACGTACAGCATGCACTACAATTTGGATGGATTCACGTTTCTGTATATTTAGTGGAGTTGAAAGAATAAAGTATCAAAGAACTGCAATACAAAACAATGGCGGGACACAAATTTGAATAATTTGCTAGATGAGATGTCGATTAGTGGGTTAGTTTGGTGTGTCAGGCCCAGGGTTACAGTAGTGGACTCAGTGTTTCATGGAGCAAAGTAGTTACCTGGGTTTGTGCCAAAGGCATTGCCGGACGGTGTTCTCACTGCCAGTGCACACAGCGGAGTCATTCCACTGCGCCTCGTGACCTTTTGACACTGATGTCCATCCCAGAGACTGGCTGTCCGGTAAACGTTCAAAGAACGATACATGTAAAGATTTGGATATATGTATATATACGGACTGTACACTGGGTTATATACTGTCCTACAGCTATTCCTATCACTATGATGTGTTTTTGTATCAATTGCTCTTTACTAAAAGAACAATCTCTCTCTCTCTCTCTCTGAGGGCGAATGTGTGTTCCCCTACCGGTAACCCAGCTGTCTGCAGACGACGTCAGCAAGTGCAGAAGGACGAGGAGTCCTGTCCGCGCAAAGGGCGCCCCATTGACCTTCGCGGTACAGCAGCACCCGACCCTCTCTCTGTGTGCCCCCCTCAAGACGCACTGCAACACACGTTGATGTCTGCTGTTAGTCACCTGTCTACGTCACCTGTCTCTACGTCACCTCACGATTCAAGAGTTTTCCCGCATTACAGGGGTGCCAGACATTATCCCCTGTGCAAATAGGTCGGAGTTCATAAACGACTCTCCGAGTGCTAAATGTGATTGTAATATGTTGGTTGCATCTCTGATCGTTACTGTTAAAAAACATGCACAATTTTGCCCTAACCACAGCTTTGAAAAATCCTTCACATTCCTTACTGTAGCGACTTATCATTAAGCCCTATCACACTTGATCTTCCGTTTCACAAAATGGCACAACCCAGAACTCTCAATGGCAGCAAACAGTAACCAAAATGGTGCGTGGTCTGTACAAAAGACAAGCTCAAACAGAAGAATAGCTATTTCAAATTATTAATTGTCGACGCCGCAAAGATTTTCAGCTTAAAGCTACAGTCATTACTGTCGTCTGCAAGGTCAGAAGTCAATCGTTTGAGCTCAGAGCCTATCTCGGGGAGGGGGAGGTTAGCTCTTTATTTTTTTATCCCGATCTTCAGCGCTGTCACTGGACAGCCCTGAGCAGTGCTCAACCTACCAGTAATCTGGCCAGGGTCCCCGGATGACAGGGAGCAGTGTATAGCTAGCCCTACAGTCCACCCTGGCTTACAGGCGCTGCCTGTAACAGAATAGAGAGTTAGTTCCCCGACTACAGTCTATGCCCAAAACAATGCAGGGGAGTTAAATCATGCCGAGTCAATGCTATTGCACAGAGCAGGGAAGTTAATTCAATTCTCCAGTCACTGATCGGAACAGACAGTTCTGACCTACACTTAGTGGAAAATACCCCGGCACATTTGCGCGCGCGCCTCTGTGTGTGTGTGCGTGTACTAGGGACGGGGCGTTTGATTTACAGTTTCTACAATAATCAACATGGGAATCATCCGAGTCGGGGAATTACTAAGTGGAGTTGGGGGGGAGGGGTAGGCTGTTAACTTGGCCTGTAATCTCCACGTTATCCTGTTTTACAGGGGGGTTGCATGTAAGACTGTCGCTTGCAAAGTTAGTTCTTTATCTTCCCCACCACTCCCTCCCCATTGTTCAAACTCGCCTCCCCCACACACACACACACTTTTCTCCCCCTCTTTTTTCTTCTCTCTCTCCCTCCCTCCCCCTCTCTCGTCAGCATATACATTTTCATACGCGCACAAACGCACTCACAAACACACCAACGAACAATGGACAGTACTTGTTTGGTGGGCAACATATCGGAGACATGACAACAAGGGAACTTCACCGACGAAAATGAACAAAGGTCGACGTTTCGTGGATTGTCATTGTAAATTTCTACTCGGTTTGTTTTGTTGTCATATTTACCTTTTGCTCCAGATGCAGTCACGTGTTTCTCTTCATACTGGAGATACCGGTACTCACCTGGGACTAGAAGACATTCCGACAACGAACCCTCTAGCCCGGCGCATTCCAGTCGCCAAGTCCACAGCTGATGGCGGCTGTTCTTCCCCCGGTTGCTGCGAACAGCCTGGAAACAGGACAGAGACCAGGGCTGGCAGCCACACAGCAAGCATGGGCTACAAAGAAACTGAAGTCCTTTACCCTAGCAGTCAACAACAGCAGACTTGTAAAATAATTATTACGAGTAATAAGGAACAAATGAGGACAGAGCGCTATAAATCGTCAAATGACAACCCCAACAAAGTACTGGCAGCGCTAGACACAACCGTATGCTGACGTATGCAATCAAGGGAGCCTACCGTTGGGGTTGTTAATTATTACGAGCATAATATTTGTGGTAATATCTATATTTAGTATAGAGGGGTCAGTCAGCTATCACAGCAGTACAAACGGTGCCCATTGTACTCATTTTGCCTTACGTAAAGCTTGAAAACAGGGAGGGGTGAGCAGCAGTCAGTTTTCGTAATGATCGGCTGAGCCCAGAGCACAGACCGGAAGTGAGGTGACGAAGCTTTTAACGCGAGATGCGAGAAGCTCATGAATATTTATTAGCAGAGGCGATGTACGTCTCAGGAGAAACAATCAGTTGTGTAGGAACAGCCCATGGAGTTTGACTGCAGTTTTCTCCCTATTGAACGCTTGTTATGCGCACGAGGACAGCACTCTGCACCCAGTCTTTTAGTCTGCAAATAGGCTAATCATTTACCCCTTGATTAAACTTTCGTGTTCACCCTCCTGTCGGTCTGTCTGTCTGTCTGTTCGTCTGTCCAAGATCTGTTCTTTCTTTCACACCTTTTTTGATAAGTTTTTTTTAAATTTTTTTTACTTTAGCGCTTCAATTCTGATTCTCCTCTACTTATTTAGCGAAAAGGTGCTTACTACATCTAATTTCTAAATGTTCTTACATGGGCTTTAAGAATTTGGACCTTAGCATTTCTTTTCATTCTTCTTTTCTGTTCATCCAGCTTTTCCCTCCTTTGGTCATCCCACGACCTACTTCCTGGCAGTGAAAAGCGTCACTCGGTTTGTACAATAAACTTTCACCCGTTGTTCTCAAGTCTGGGGATTCAAGGCTCTGTGCCAAGCTGGCGTGTGTGTGGCGCGCCCTCTGTAGGCATTTTTCTTGTTTCGGGCAAGAGGAGGTTATACAGCAGTTCTCACTGTTATCGCTCGTATTACCTTCGATTTTGTCTGATTGTTGTGACCATACAATATCACGTCACACTTTGATCAAATACTGTGATCGTAACATGCCATACGGTGTAATTAGGTAATATTGCGCGCGTCTGTACAGTAATCATGTACAGTGACCACATGATGCAGTTTTTTTCATGAACAGTCGGGGCTAAGGGATCCCGCATAACGACTTTCTTAAGCTTTGAGGAAGTTTATTGAGGTTTATTGTTTTTGTTTTTGTGTTATTTCCGTACGTGACACTGTGACAGTTTACATCAGATATTTAGTTAGTAGTATTCCCTTCTCACTTACTTACCGACTGACTGACTGACGGACGGACGGACGGACGGACGGACGACACCGATTACTTACCACAGCGCGCATGTCCAGCAGCCCTGCAAAGCCCATCTGTCTACAGGCGACACTTGCTTCACGCCTGGACCAGTCCCTCAGACACACTGCATTCCATCTTCTGGACATGCGCAGTTCTAGTCTCCCGTAGAACTCCGAGGGCCCACGCACGATTCGGACATCAAGCCAGGACTGGTCTGTAACACGCACGCGCACATACACACATACAAAATATCCTCCCATCCATACAATGTATATATTGTCTTTTTTCTTTTTTCTTTTAATAAATATCTTTTTTCTGCCCTTATCATGGATTTTCCACACTGTACAATTTTCAGCAGTACATACGTCACATCCTACTTCATGGACCAGGACGCGAGTTTCATTTCCCACCGACTTAGGGCAGGCACGTGTACCAAGGGGGCTCTGCATGCGCATGCCGGTTGCTAACCACAGCACCAGGTAATTACAGCTCAAGCTATTCCCTCTTCGTAGATGACTTCTTAGGGGTAGGGTTTGATATTAGGAAGGGCTTCTGTTTTCGTGTATAAGTTCAACGCTGTGTCTTCGCGCTAAACGGAATGAAAGGGGGTCTGCGCATGCGTGGCCCAAGACAGTGGGAAATGCAGACTCGTGACCGGAAGGTCGCCAGCCGATAGTTTGTCACGTGATTGCAGTTGGTTTATGCTTATCAATGGCCATGAATAGGGCTCCAGGACATCATATTGTGATTATCTTTAAAGACAGGTCCGCATTTAAAAATTCAAAACTGTTGTACGATGATAAGAAAATGTTTGTTTACACTTTTTTCATCTAAGCTCATGACTGATAATCGAAAAATGAGGGAAAAAACTGTATTTCAAGTTATACAAAGACGGACAAGACTAAGATGTCGATTTTTAAAAATATTAAAATAACACGTTTTTATAAAGCTCTAAACTTTAAAATACAATTGAAGATATGTTAACATCGTGCGTTTTAAATTAAAGGTACAAATAAATACACTTGCTAATGACCAAGTAAGGAAATGTGTGGGATATGACGCACTGTGTTGACGTCATCTTACCGTCTGCACCGGATGCTCCGGCAAGAAACTGGAGCGTGACGGAGAAGATGATGTAAACTCGAGACCCTGACGTCATGGAGCAGTTTGGGCAGACAGGAGCGGTCCCGTCTCCCTGGAGCAGTTTGGGCAGACAGCAGCGGTCCCGTCTCCCTGCAGCAGTTTGGGCAGACAGCAGCGGTCCCGTCTCCCTGCAGCAGTTTGGGCAGACAGCAGCGGTCCCGTCTCCCTGCAGCAGTTTGGGCAGACACCAGCGGTCCCGTCTCCCTGCGTGTCGCCGAAGCGTCTGTGGTCTTGGGGTCATATACCCGGGAACAACTCCACCCACCTGGCTGGCCATCCGGGGAATTTCGCCAAGACCTAAATGGCTGCCATAAGGGAGCGAGCAGCTTAGGGGAGGTTGGTTCCAAGGCAGGTTTCACAATAACTCTGGTGTGATTGACTTCCCCTGTTTGTGCAAATAAGACCAACGCGCCACGTGCAAAGGGCACAGGTCACGTGAGCGCGAACGGCTGCCTGGTGTCAAAAAGAGAGGGTGAATGAATACGCTTGCGCGAGCTAAAGCAAGACCGATGACTTCCGGTTCTGTTGGCAGAGCACCTCCCTTCCCTCTCATATGCATTAAGTATGATGAAGAGAGTTGCATGGCAACAGAACTGATTCACAACTGCCCTTACAGTGGACCCGACATCCTAACTTGAAATACTAATATCAGTAAACCATGAATACTTGTCACCCTGTCTGATAATAGGGACCGGTATTCAATAAATTGCAGCTGCGCAAGTAATGGAAGTCTAGCCCTGGGGTGGATTTTCATTCTTATGCTTGCCCGTAGATAGACGCGGGGGGGGGGGGGACAATCCACGTACACCTTTCTGGGGACCTTTCATGGCGAAATTCTTGTTGTAACCCGCCCTGAGCCTCACAAAGCTTATAGTACGGTAGTAAATGTTGTAACCCGCCCTGTGCCTCACAAA
>SMGT01003592.1:131166-160817 GCA_004794575.1 Lanistes nyassanus | reverse complement strand
GCCTCACAAAGCTTATAGTACGGTAGTAAATGTTGTAACCCGCCCTGTGCCTCACAAAACTTATAGTACTGCAGTAAATGTTGCTGATTTTCGTTCCTTCTGGAAAAACGTTTTTTGAACGCTTGTTCTTCGATGTGATGTAGGCCTACCATATGCAAGTCTTTGGTACTGGCCAATGGCAATGTAATGCTCACCGTAGCCAAAATTGCTCAGCGCGTTCAGCTTTTGTACGCAAGATTCATCGGCTTGCTCTATGAGTAAAATGATGTCTCGCGGAGCTGTCTCTGTGCTCGTGGCATGGTTTTGGTGGTCTATGGGCAGCGATGGCTGGATGGGGAAGAGGGGTGAGGGAAACATTAGGCCGTTGGACGTAGCTGAAACAAACACTAGCGCCGAGAAACGTGACTTGCATAGCTGCCATTGAAAAGGTTTTATCGTTTTCACCGGAAGTACAGTAGACGAAATTGTTTGCTCGCCGAGTTCCCATCAAGTTCGACAACTGTATCCTGGGGATGAGTTTTTATTGCCCGGCCGCACCCATACTCTTGTGACAGTGCGTTCCTCGTTTTCGCTGCCAGCTACTGTGACTAGCAGCACGACAGTTTCCTCTGAGCAACCAGAATGAGGTGGTCGCATTTTCCTGCAGAATGATGGTCGCATTTTCCGACAAAATGGTGATCGCATTTCCCGACAAAATGGTGGTCGCATTTCCCGACAAAATGGTGATCGCATTTCCCGACAAAATGGTGATCGCATTTCCCGACAAAATGGTGATCGCATTTCCCGACAAAATGATCGCATTTTCCGACAAAAAAATGATGGTCGCATTTCCCGACAAAATGATGGTCGCATACAACACACAATTTTACCCGAATTGCAGCTGAAAGCAGAGAGATGCAAGCAGATTCTTGATTCTTGATTCTTGATTTACATGACAAGAGCTCGAGAGACAGAGACAGATGGAAACTGCTTTACCTTTACCTTGTCATTACAACCAGGCGACTGCAAGTAGATTCTTGATTTAAAGGACAGTTACATAAGGAAACCCCCTCTCATTTAAACTACTCTACACACCCCTGCACAAACCTTCGAGACATATCATCTAATAAATGAGATCGAGTGACATCAAGGGACCTGATCTGGTGTCCTCTGCTTTAAATGACGTCAGGGGACGAGATCAATAGATGCCAGAGCGAAATGTGAATGAAGCTGAGGAGTGTTAATCAAGAGCCTCATCCCGCAGACACCCAGAGTTTATGTTCTTGTCTAAACTGCCACTCAGTTTTTCTCATTTTATCTAGAGGTGTTCTGCAACCAATCTATCAACACTGACAAGATTTCTGATAACCTGAATATCTTGCCGTTGCCCAAACCCATTTAGCGTTGTGTATAATCTAAAGTAAAACATGAGATGTTCAGTTCACTAGCAAGTACATAAGCAGGTGCCCAATCAGCCACCCGCACACAGGCGCTCTCACACACACGCGCACATGCACACCTATACATCAAGATCTCTCAAGCTTGTGTATGCGTAAATGTTTATATATGCGTAAGTGTGGATGAGTTACTTCTATGTGTGTATGTATGCATGAATGATCCATTATATATGGTTATTTATAATGAATGTATCTGCATCTATTAAGTGCACATTGATGTCTATATACAAATAGACACACACATACAATGCACAGACCCCGAACCTGTCAGACAAACCAAAGTCAAACAATGCACAGACCCCGAACCTTTCAGACAAACCAAAGTCAAACAATGCACAGACCCCGAACCTGTCAGACAAACCAAAGTCAAACAATGCACAGACCCCGAACCTTTCAGACAAACCAAAGTCAAACAATGCACAGACCTGTCAGACAAACCAAAGTCAAAGCGGTCAGCGTCATTCATCTTTGTAAACCACTCGTAGCCAATAAATTAACTTGAAAAAAGACATTCACATCATTCAAAATCTACAAGCCTGGCACCAACCCATTCACCTGGCATTTCTTCACTTACCTAAGCAACTGGACTTGTTTATTTAAGGTAGCTTCGTCATCGCTCTGGCTGTCCGTTCATCAAGAACGAACGTCTATTATCCTTGATATTTGTTCGTGTTTTATGATCCGTTCATTTCACAGGGTATAACCATTGACTTGATGACTGTAAGTGTCTCCTTAGTCTCATTATTGCGGGCATCGCTTCATCCTCCCAGCGGGCGATCGTGCACGTACATGCATGTAGCTCACGATTTGCCTTACTGCTCACGCTGCTGCTTGTGTCTCTCACCTTGACCCTGACCATGAGAGTAATCACCACTAAGCTCGTCCTCGGACACACCAGCAACAGATGCCGCCCTTAAAACCAGTGCCGCCGGGGGAAGTCAGAAGAAATCGCAATATCTCCCCTTTACTGATGCCTTGATGACCAATATCTTTGTGTTCGTTGTTATATCGATACCCCCCCCCCCCCCTACACAAACACACACACACCGTCGCCTGAGAATAAGTTCTACTTTCGCTGATAGACATTCCGGTCACAAGCATGGAAAGCATGGCATTGGACATTAGGTGAGAGGTTGTGGAGGCTGGCACCCTCATGCGGAGATGCTAAGCCCCCAACCCAGACTGCCATTTTAAGAAAGTAGGCTTGAGTGCTGTGCGACTCACGGCGGTGCAACATTGCGTCCTCTTCATCGTTAGTTCAGTTTTATCCGGTCCTTTCTCGAAGGCACACGTGCAGCGAAAATGTCATAACCATACTGACATACCTCTAACACGCACATACCCAACTTTTATTTTGTTTTACCCAACAAAGCTTTCGATTTTGCTATTTTTAAAAAAAGAAGTTTGCTGTCTATTGACGCTCTGCACGCCTGCCTCCAAGGCGCCAAATTCCCAATTTGTGGAACTGAGCCCTTTGTCAAGGTCGCTGGATTTCACGGTCAGTCCGTTTGTGGAATTTGGGTTTGGTCTGGTTTGGTCTGGTTTTGAGAAGAAGAATATTTTTATTCGCTGTGCGTGTGCAGGACGGCAGACGAGTAGTATCACGAGTGCGCATGCTCGGTACACTTAAAACGCACAGCCACTGCGCACACCAACGCATCACCCACACGAACCCACAAACGCACACACGCACAAACACACATACCGCACACAGACACACACACATACACACTCATACACACCGAAACTGTCCAGTGCCAAGTATGACGTACAGCTATACACGTCTGCGTGCAGATGGTAGGAGGCGCCACAGTCTGTATGATCCAGTCTATTTTGATATGACCAAGACAGCAAAGAAGGCCAAATACAGCCGGTGCCATGTGCGGCTGCCCCTAACGCTTGGTTACCTACAGAACACCAATCCTCTTAACTCTTTGCTGCCGATCTAATGCTTGCGTAGTAATTAAGCACTTGGGACACGCAACAAGACCTCGCCCTGGCCACCTCCCTGACTCTCCCTGTACTACGCCCCACAGCTCTGGGGCTGTTTGGTGGCCAGGGTGTCCGCAGACAGGTATAAATACCTGTGTCTCCAGCATCCCCGATGTCGGCAGCCACAAGCCAGCCAGCCAGCCCAGGTGCGAAATCATCACGACGTTTGTCATCTGCCAGAGTGAGTGCACTTCATCCTATCGGGTTTTCGTTGAGTTGCTTTCATAACGATTCGGCCAATTCTTTTTCTTATTGAGTCGTCCAGAAACAGAAAAGCTGACATGTTTCCTTTTGTATATTTCGAGAAGCTACTTGCAGCACGATGCCATGATAAGCAAGTAAGGTGCTCGCCAGCAGCTGGCCTGGTAGTTTCATTTCACTGTCTCTTGCATATTTAAAAGATCTCTTTTTAACCCTCGTCCATTTTCTCATTAATATTTTTATCAGAATAATGTTTTTGTGACGCGATAATTTATTAATAATTTATTGGTGAGCTAGAGTATTTGATACTGATATCATATATAATTATATATATATGCAATATAGAATGTATGTATATATATTTATGCTGATAGCAGTCAAACTAAAGATCTCGCAGAACTCGAAACATATACCATATATGGGTATATACAGCAGTGTAAATAGAAATCTTATAACACTAATACAATTTACGCTGTAACCCTCCCTCCTCTTGAAGCAAAGAAAGTTCTAGGTGTCAGCTAACCAGAACTGACCAGGTGTCAGATGCTGAGCTATTTTCACTTCCTGAACCAGCCCTTCTTACTGTCTACATTTGGGGAAACCGATACGCGGCAGACAAGACGAGAAACAGATCCTTCTGTCGGCACAATTAGCTTTTTCCAAGCGAGGGGTGGGGACCCTGACTACCAACGCAATACAGTTTAACGGAACTGTCTGATGAAGTTTTCTGACGGAGTTGTCTTGGAGACTGACAAACGCCAGAATATAAGGTCACATGTCGGCTCACGCGTCCTGATCGACACTGCCATACGCCTCAACTTGAAGGAACAGATTCTGGCAGCTGTGCCAGTTACTGTGTTGAGATTGTAGGACTGGACATTTGTCCAGAAGCTAAGAGGATAGAAAACAAGACGGGCTTAGAACTGGAGAGGCTCCGATAGAGAGTGGTAGGGCAGGATGGGGGTGGGTTAGGGTGGGAAGAATTTACAGAGGATCGTTGGCGAACAGGCGATTGATGATAGAATCAGTTCCCAGCAGGTTCCCTGAACCAGCTCGTAGTCATTATAGCGTGATGCCGTTACAAGTCATTACAGAGCACGTCCCTTCTTATCCGATTTGGAATACTTTTTTAAGCGAACAGTTTCGACAAGTATCTTTTATAGAGATGGCTCTGCCATCGCTATGTCAGTAAGCTACAGCATGAAAAAAAGAGAGCATGCAGTCATTTTCTCTGCTACGTTATCATAAGCACGCAGTCTATGCACGCCTACTGTTTTCAGTACATCCAGCGTTTGCATATTATTGGCTCAGTCAAACAGACGAAGTCCTCTGTCCACTGGCGTAGTCAAATTGACACACACACACACACACCTGTCATAGGAATGTGAGGCAGAGCTGTGACACTGAACAGCGAACAAAGTTATTACTATGCAATTATACGAAAATAGCGGGGCTATATAACACAACAGCGCTATCCACAGACTTAGTGCGCCAGCCAAATGCTGGAAAAAGCTATAAACAGAATTGAAAGGTAGATACAAGCGTGTTATGTTGCTGCTATTGTTGCAGATCGCAACGTGAGATTGGCAGACCCCAAAGTGAGATTGGCTCAAAATGACGACAGCTTTAGCCACAACCACCGAGGTGGTGTCCAACACCACCCACATCTATGACACTTACGACCTGTTCATCCACCCGCACTGGAAGCAGTTTCCGCTGATTCCTGAAGCCTGGCACTACGCCATCGGCGTTTACATCACCATCGTCGGCATTTCAGGTGTTTTCGGCAACCTCCTCGTTATCTACATCTTTGGAACGTAAGTACGCAGGTCGTCACACCGCCGCCGCCGCCGCCGCCACCACCACCACCACCACCACCACCACCACCACCACCACCACCCGCAAACCCCCTTCCTCCTGAATCCTATGCTTAGTTCTGGTTTAAGTTTAATCGTATTGGGTTTATTTTCTTGCAGAACTAAAAGCCTGCGCACACCGTCCAACATGTTCATCGTGAACCTTGCCCTCAGTGACCTGACCTTCTCAGCTGTCAATGGTTTCCCGCTGCTCACCATCTCTGCGTTCAACAAGCGATGGTTTTTCGGCAAAGTGGGTAAGGTCCTTCAGAAAATTTGCATTCCTTAAGGCATTCCTTAACTGCATTCAACAATACCACTGCGTGTTCTGCAAATAAGAGCTGTTTACCACACTGCTAGAGCACTTTCCACAAGCACTTTCCACACTGCTAGAGCACTTTCCACAAGCACTTTCCACAAGCACTTTCCACACTGCTAGAGCACTTTCCACACTGCTAGAGCACTTTCCACAAGCACTTTCACCACTGCTAGAGCACTTTCCACAAGCACTTTCCACACTGCTGAACTCCTCACACAAACTACAAACCTGATCCAAACATTTGCTGCAACACGTGGCACTGTTGACTGTTGTGTACATTGATGTACACGTTCAGCCATGCAGTCAGTGAGTGCGTGATGCCAGTTCGATGCGTGCACCTCACAAGGCGTTTTAATTCCTGCCCTGGCCAGCCTGCGAGTTCTACGGGCTGGTGGGCGGCATCTTCGGCCTGATGTCCATCAACACCATGGCCATGATAGCCATCGACCGCTACAACGTCATCGCCAAGCCGCTCAAGGCGTCCCGCTCCCTCAGTTACCGCAAGGCCTTCATCATGATCATCCTGGTGTGGGTCTGGTCCCTCGTCTGGACGCTCCCTCCACTGTTCGGCTGGGGAGCCTACATCCCTGAAGGTTTCCAGACCTCCTGCACTTTCGACTACCTCACCCGCACTGACTACTTCCGGTGAGTTAGGCCTAGCTTCCGGCGTCTAGAAAACTTTCAGAAGCATTCGAACTTGTCTTCAGCTCCTTGTCACATGTGATTGATTGATTGATTGATTGATTGATTGATTGATTGATTGATTGATTATATTGTGGACAATGTAGTGGTATGTGAGATAGTTCAGTTTTCCATGTATATGGTTTACCTTCTTCACAGCGAACGGTCATATAAAGCACAGCTTTAAATCGCATTTGGCTGTCGTGTTACGGAAGCCGAAGATCAAAGGATATTTTAAAAACCTGTTCGGTTCAGCCGACTTGTTCTCAACGCGACACAGAGGTGGATGTTTATCCTGAAAGCTCTGGTTGCCTCTTGTGGCAGTTCCTACATCATGTGCCTGTACATCTGTGGCTTCGCCTTGCCCCTGGCCGCCATCTTGTTCTGCTACTACTTCATCTACCGCGCCGTGGCGGAGCACGAGAAGGAGATGGGCAAGATGGCCAAGAAGCTGAACGCCGAGATCCGCCAGGGCCAGTCCCAGCAGAAGGCGGAGATCAAGACGGCCAAGGTCGCAATGACCATCGTCACCACCTACCTCATCAGCTGGCTGCCCTACGCCACCATCGCCCTCATCGCGCAGTTCGGACCCGCTGAATACGTCACCCCCTACCTGTCCGAGCTGCCCGTCATGTTTGCTAAGGTATCTTCCATCCTGTCACACCTGCCTGTCGTTTTCGCTGCGGCACCTCACACACGGTTTAAAACATCTACCTGTGTCGGCATGCAGAGTTTAAAGTATCCTTCAAATGATTTTTTGTGAAACACTGTCTCTATAAACAAGCAATCTTAAGGTCGATCTCAATCAGGTAATCTTTTCACTGGGCCTGTCAGTTCTGGCGTTTCGCACCTGTATTCCCCAAGGTGATTAGCCTTTCCCTTCGCGGCAGTAGCACGCGCTTTCCGCGTCCTTCGTAACCATTGGCTGGAAGTGCGCGAACCTCCTTGGTCCAACAAGTATCGCACGATGTGGGACCGCGGGTTGCCTTGCGATCCTTGCGCTTAATCAGCTCTCCCAAGACAACTCTCTTCTGCCAAAGATCACGATTCTGAAAAGTAACTAAGACAAAATAAGAGTGCCTAGATTTTTAAAACCACTTCAGTCCAGCGGAAATCGGCAACTCGTCATCCCTGGGGTGCCCGAGACCTTGCGTTCCTTAGTATTCTGTATAGTACGACCGTCATACTCTCCTTGTGACCCTATGACCGCGCCATTGTGGCGCCCCCTGTCCCCTGAGGGGCGCTAAGGTCCAGCACTATCTGCTGCAGGCGTCTGCCATGCACAACCCCGTCATCTACGCCCTCAGCCACCCCAAGTTCCGCGAGGTGCTGGACGGCCGCTTCCCGTGGCTGCTGTGCTGCTGCCGCTTTTCCCAGAAGGAGGCTGAGTCGGCGGCCGAGAACAAGAGCCAGATCACGCGCATGGACAGCGTCAACTCCAACATCGTCGGCGGCAACTGCAGCAACATATCAAGGTGAGGTCATGTTGATTTCTTCGCATGTCCACGCGAGAATTTGTTTCATCTCACAGAAAACTTAAGATTTCGGCCAAATCGTTCTCGTATTAAATATGATATCCAGTGCAAGTTACCTTTCATCATCATCATCATCATCATCATCATCATCATCATCATCATCATCATCATCAAACAACCACTCGGCGGTGTGTACTGGCTGCTTGACCTATGACCTCTGGTCACGTGCAGCGAGGTGTCCCATTTGAGCGACTCGGCGTGCCCAGAGGGCGGGGACAGCGCGCGCCAGGTCAGCATGAGGATGCGCGACATGCGGGGCGAGGCGAGTGGCCAGGCGGCGGCAGAGAACAACAGCGCCCTCATCCGCGACATTCTCCAGGCTTTCGTCGGCGTTGTCAGCGCGCAGGGCTCGCGCCAGGTGCCGGTCTACGTCCCCCCTCAGTTCATGGCGCAATACGCCACGCTGTCACAGGCTGGACAGGTGGCCGTCCCACAGGTAAGCGGCTGACAGGGTTTATCAACAATCCCAGTCGTGACGTATACCACGTGCACTTTGTGTACAAATCGTTAGAGATATTGCACAGCTGATCAACTGACCAGTTTCCAAGACAACCCTGACTTGTGGTTAACGTGTCTCTGTATTCTTCTGTCTCCAGGGGGTCTATGCCATCTCGCAAGGCGCCGTCCCCGCTGAAACTATCCCTAACCCCCCTGCTCTCCCCCCTCAGCCTCTGGCCACTCCCCCGCCCCCCGCCCCTGCAGCCTGTGCAGTCAAACCAGACGTGGAAACTCCTAGAGTGGCCGCCCCTGCAGAGGGCGGCGCTCCAGGAACTGTCGTCATCACCCAGGCTGAGGTCAATGCGCATGTCAACAAGGCGTACCAGGAAGACTAAGAGGTCACGGAGGGTCAGCTGAGTGTCGTTCACCCAGGGGCAAGTCGCGTCAAACGACAAAGTGTGCATGGGCCAGGGGTCACTTCCGTCGAGAGACTCGGGCAGACCCGAGACCTCACCCTCATGCAATCAATAAGGTGTCGTGTCGCGACTCATCTAATACTGGGACGACATGACGTGACTGGTGACGTCACGCCTTACACGACAATGACGTCACGGGGTACTGAGGACGCTATTTTCAGGGGGAGAGAATAGGACACTGTCAGCCGCTTGGCGAAGATTTCACAACACTCTCAGCAACACCAACTGCAAGCCCTTGTTAGCATAGCGCCGAGACGTAAGCTGCACCAGACTCTCGTACATTGTCGCAAATGTGGCGCAGTTTGTCAACCAGTCAGCGTGGACCTAGGAAACGCTGCAAGATCTGAAGACGCAATTGGCATGCAGATGATCCACTGAGGTGGATCTTTCAACATAAGTTCAGGAACAGAACATCCCCCAATGTCGCATTGAGCCGTGGATCATTATTCAAAGACGGCGGGCCGTTGCTGGAGAAAGTTCAAGCGCTTAATTCGAAAAAGAAACTACCCAACAACCCCGGACAGCAGACGGCACACTACAAATGATTGTTAAATAGTATTTTAATATAATGAGCGATAACACGACGCCTAATTTTTAACTCTCCCCCTCAAAATACGTTACAGAATTTGTGAATCTTCTTTATCTCATACTTAATAGTTTAACTGTATAAATTTCTTTCCGTTCAGCGTTTTCGCAAGTGTTTATAAGTATTTATCTTTAAGATGTCCTATAGGTTTATTTTCCAGTTTTACTGCATGGCTTTGGAGTGGTGTATATTATTAGGCTGTTTTGTTACTGAAACTCTCGATATAATTATTTGCACTTTGCCATGCTCCCTTCAAAGTACCTGCCGAAATACTCCCTTTTTTAAAAAAAATTAATCCCTTAGAGATTAATGTTGTCTTTTTTCGCACATACATTACACATTTTTAGAGCAGCATCCTTGGTCGTCCCCCCCCCCCCCGCCCCTCTCTCTCTCCCACACACACATAAGCACGCACACATCCCACAACACCCGCGTATGCACGAACTCCCAAATTTCCTCACTTATATCACTGCACCTGCCGCAAAGGTACCTCTGAATGCAGTATTATAAGTATGAAAGTGGCCAATTATTTGACTGATCAGGTGTAACTGAACGTAATTCGCACAAGAAATGTACATTACCTTGTTGATTGTACCTTGCTGTTGTCTTATGGCGGTTGTTTTTTCTCACAAATTTATGCCAAGCAAATGTTAAAGCGACTGTGTACGCTTGTTAAAGAGTTTACGACATATATAGTGATATTTTTATACTGTGATATCGTTTTCACATATCCCAGTGATGTTCACATTCATGCTGTTAGCAAATAATACAATGTGGGCGGTGCGAGATAGTATATCGAGTCGCTGTTTAAAAGGGAAAAAAACTAGTGACGAAAATTTTGACACGTTTGAGGGCAGTTGATATGCTTCTGAACTTTATCTTTCACGAGCAGTTCAGTTTGTGTGATTTCTAGCAAGAATATAATCACTTGCCTGTTCGAGTGATTTCTGGCAAAACGGTAACGCAGGTTGCTGCTTAACAACAATGCATTTGCAAGTTATCGATATTTACTAGGGGTAGGGTGGGTGTGAGTAAAGGGTCCTGCCAGATGTCACAACTGTTTTCTTCCTTAGAATAAAGGCAGACGAACAAAATCTGCTATTCAGTGCAATTGAATACGTCACACCCAGGGCGGCCCGTGGCCCGCAGTCTCGCGTGCCTGCTGCCGAGACGGACAGCCGTGGGTCCGGCACCTGTACGTTCTCTGCACGCGCCGCCTGTTCACAGAGCTTCCTGTCGGGGGCTTCTCCTGGCACTCTGGTTTCCTAAATCTCCCACCACCCCCCACCCCGCAAATTTCGTCTGAATTAGCGACTGTGAGTCTGGAGTTTTACATTCAACTTTTACTGCCTTGGAATTTTAGAATATAACGTTTTTATAATAAAAATTGTTGGTATTATCGTGATCATTACTCATTAAAGTCACATTTATGAAGCTTGTGGAATGTGCGGTGTTTCCTTCACTTGTCATTCTGATCATGGTTGGGGAAATGTCGAGCTGTGCTTCAAATGGATTGTACCATCACTTTTCCCATTCGGACCTTCTGACTGACAGCTTAGTGGGCGGATCGAGCCACGGGCACGACGCCATTACCAACACGGCTGAAGTAGTAGCCAAATACCCAACATGTTGGGAGCAATTCACCGCAGCGTTCTGGCAAAACTCAGGGTCCCGTCTGCAGTACTGACGGCTGCAACAGTAAGCTTATTCATGGAGATACACAAGAATCGCTAGCGAAGTTAATGACGGGACAGGTCCCATAGGCGATCTCAACCTACCTTCGCTCGTGCCCCTGAAACCTGCGCGAGGCATCCGTCGATCTTCCCTCCTACCCCCCCCCCCCACTCTACTTCACCCCTCACCGAAGCCCCCCTCAACTTCCCCCCATAAGACGACACCCACCCACCCCCCATCCCGTCCTACTTTCGCTCAGCTACCAGCCCGAGGTCTGTCCTGTCAGCTCTCTTCTCTCTCTCTCTCACCCGTGCTGAGGCGCCGGCGCAAGGCGACAGAGGGTGGGATGGTGGTGGCGGAAGCGGGTGGTGCCGAGTCTGGTGTCCATGTGCGCAGTTCCTGTTGTCAGACCAGTGCAGCACAAAGCCTATTATCTCAAGTTCTGTCGTCAGGCGACTGCTTCGCCCTTAAACCCCAGCTACCACAATTTTCACTTGTAAATGAGATGTTGACAAAGATCTCTAAAAGAAAACAAGAACATTGCAAAAAAAAAAGCTTTCCCTGTTTAAAAAACCTCATGGCTAAACCCTGTTAGGTTCATTTAAAACAAGCGGAGGGATGACAGAAGGTAAAATCTCTCTCTCGCACCCTTCTGCTCCCCAAACCGTCCTGATGTGCACATAGTTTGCGGCTGGACGTTAAGCACCAATTCCCCCCCCCCCACACACACACACACCACCCTCCTACTCCCCACCCCCTCCATATTTTCCCCCCACTGTGTAGCTTTGGTTTACTGGAACCTTCATCCGCTCTATTAAGCCAGAGGGGATTGCGAAGACAAGTAAACATGAAACGTGAACAAACAAGTGGAGGGACGGGCTGGTGGACAGGGAGGACCCCATCAGCTTCGATAACGACACGAAAATTAGGGCCAAAATTAACCACAGTAATAACGGTGCCACTAAAAACACAAGCACATTTGAAGCTTCTAGACACGACCAAGGTTCTAGACACGACCAAGGTTCTAGACATGACCAACAACACCAGAAGCACAACAGTGTAAAAGCCATCACAACGGTGACATAACATCTTTTTAGAAATTATTTATTTTACATGTAAATCATCTCCTTCAGCAGTCAGCCAAGAGGAGACGGATTGAGTGGTAACTCCGCGTCTTCAAAGACGAAGAAGGAGATCTCTCCACAGCTGACGACGGCCCAGTGAAGAGGAACCCTGTCAGCCAGGTGAGATTTGGCTGCTTGGACCTGTGACAGACCAGGTGGCTGCAAATCTCTGCAACATCGTCAGCACAAAATGAGATTACTAAGTCAGCAAACGCTATAAATTTGACTCTGCATGCACACGCATGAGTTTGTGTGCACGCATGCATCCATGCACTGAAATAGATGATTTGGAAGGATCTGCATGTATTCACTGGGTCAGAACTTACTTGTCTACATGGGAATATCCTCAGAATCCGAACTCACGCATGGGAAAAAAGTGATTTGTCAAAAGAAAATTCATAGTTTTCATAGAAATCATTTTACCATTTTCTGATACTTCTGATTCTGATGATTTATTTAACTCTGGCTCGCCCCACAAGCTCCACTAACCCAAATTATCGGCAGGCAATAAGACTTTTACGCCAGCAAATCCCCATCCTGTAAAGTCAGGAACCCTGGCTATGCTTCTCCTATTTCAATTGCCCAGTTTTGTTTTAGCTCGGAACCCTCAGCTCAAAGCCCCCAACTTTCTCAACAATCCAAAGAAACATGGTGATGCTTGACAAAACAAAGAGTTATTTATTTACGTGTGCTGGAAACTGATGTAAGGTATTTCCGCAATTCCACTGACATTTGACATATCGACATATGTTAATAACATGAACATTTGTACTCACATGCTCACTCAACATTCGCACATGTACCTACGTCAACCATACACCATATAAATCAAAGAAATATTTACAGTACCAGTAGTTTTCATGGGGCCGAAATGTCCCAGAAATCTTCACATCAAAGTCCGGCAACAGTTCAACAGAATACCAGTTTACCACAGCAGCACAAACACAGTCCTTACACAAATATATGCACTACGAGAGGTCCTCAATCCTTGACAAGTATTCACAAGATGAAGTCCATTCACAGCACAACTAACACTTACACAAGTGCTTATCACATACAGAGTAATACTGGCACATGCAGGAACAATATAACGAACTTGAAACTTCTTGTACTGGAGCAGCGACGAATGTCACAGGACGCAACACAGTTCTTTTGCTTCACTCAGTATTACAACCGTCCCATTATGAGCAAATGTCCACTGGACTTACTGTGTTCACTAGGCTTTCTAACAGCCGTCCTTTCTACTTTCAGGTGGTGGCTATGGTTAACACTAGTTCAACAGTAGCCCCCTGCCAGTTATGTTGACAAGATTTATCTCCCTTCCTACACAATGTTCTCAGGTGGCGCGTCACACGGATCCTGCTTCAGTATTGCACTGGTGCCTTGCTCTCTCATGCGACTGATTTGCCCCCCACCCTCCACCAAGCACGGATGAGCGGCCAGTTTTCATTGGCTCAGTCAGGCATAAGCTGTATCAGCTAACATCACCTGCTCTCCGCCCCACTGAACTGCTCCATTCCTGTCCCTAGGTAATTTGAGGGGTGGTGACTTGAGGGGTGGTGACTTGAGGGGTGGTGACTTGAGGGGTGGTGACGTGCCATTTCTAAGTTAGGCAGCCTGACAGCAAGCACCTGAATTTTCGATTTTTACTTCGCTAACTTGCTGGAAAAATCAAGAGTCTGCATCCCTATACAACAGTAACAGTGAAACAAAAGATACATGTACAATAAAGGGAAATGACAGAGCTTTGAGTTGGGTGACAGACAATATCTATGGGTGAGTGTGGTCTAGCATGTCACAAAATGTCACAGATATTTACCTGGAGACACATATTCTATGATCAGGTACACCTGGGTTGGTTTTCTTGAAAGTAGTATTTGGAAGGAAAACATCAAAGGATATTTTTACTGGGTTTCTGCAACAATAAACATATTTTCCTGTTCACATTATTTATCTTTAACACAAACACACACATACACTCATACACACATGCATGCACACATGAATATACTAACCTTTCTTTGACTTCCAAATCTCCTTGGAATGGCTGAATAATGTTCAGCCTGCTCAACACGTCATCTGCCAAGAATAATACAAAAACACTGCGGTAGAAAATTAAAGCTTCACTGGATCTGACTGGATCCATCAACTCAAAACAATTTTCAACCAGAACTTTAGTTTGTGTTCACGATCCCAAAAAAATGCGCAACTGTCCAGTTAGCTATATATCCCCAGATGGTTTAAACTCCTTTCTGGGAATAAACAGAGACCTGGATAATGAATGCATGCTCACAGTGTGCCTGAGTTGCCAGGTTGAAATATTGTGTAGGACTGGACTGAGCCGTGTTAAATACTTTTTAATGGTTGCAGATGGACCTGTGCTCTGACATGCCAAAAAAGTGACATAAAACTGATGTGGCAACAGTTGTGTAGAGCAAATACTAATGAAAACAAACTAAAAGCACGGCTGATGGATCCCACAATTTATCAACACAAATATGGACTCACAGAAGATTCATGGCAATTATTTCACACAGGGAGCAAACAAAAGCACAAGAGTGCCATCTCACGTGTTGAAGTGGCGTCTTCAGGCTGTAGCAGTGGGGTCACCTCCCCCTGCCAGAGATGCGACACTGGAGAGCTTAGAGACAATGAATCCGTTCTTTTCGCCATCTCTCTCTTCCATTCGCCCCAATTTCTGGCCTGCACCTGGGTCCAGTGCTTCTGTAGCCATAGTGAGTATGAAAACTGCAGCTGCTGTAGATGGCTATAGTTGTTGTCAGTTTGATCAACAGAGGAGCACGAAGAACTCATTTGCTGACGTTTGTAATCTTCAACATCAAACAAACAAACATCGTCAAAGTCTTCATTTACATCGACGTTGTGTGGCAACAGGTGTTGGGCTGGAACCTCCACCACTACTGCATTCTGCCCTGCAATGCAAGGAAACCTAATTTGCGTGAAGTCCCAGGTTGAGAATCTGCACGAGTCTGAAGGAAATTCTAAACATGTCCTATGTGATTTGACAGTTGCAGCTGTCCACACATCAGCGGTATTATCAGGTTTACACAGATTCTCCGAATGTTCTTGAACCTCTTCTAGTCTTTGTCTTTTAGCTGCTGGTTCAGCGCCATCTGCAGGCTGGTCATCTGCTCCACTCAGACATTTCTCACTGAGGGAGTGGTGGAGACTGCCGTTACTCACAGAGTGCTTGTAGAGATGATCAACATGGGCCACATCAGTATCATCTCCTTTGCACCTGTCCCTCTGCTCCTGTTTACCGTTGGTCAACGATTCCTTTCTTGACTGTGTCTCCTGGACACCAAAACCTACGCTTTGGACACACGCATCATTTTCTACACCATGGTCTGCATCACTGGGTGAATGGGTCTCTGCATTTGCTGACCGGCACGAAACAACATGTTCGCTTGTTGCTTGCTTTGCTCTCTCATGCTTTCTCTTCTTTCTTGCACTGTGTTTATCAAGCTTGATTGTCCTTTCGTATGGGGTGGACTCCAGTCTGAAAAATTAATAGAAAAAACACTGCAGAAAAAGCTCACCAAACACAACTTCTGATCTGATGTGGGGAAAAGAATCTGTTGCGGGTCACTTAACTGAATGGCACCATGAATTTTCACACCCTGCCTTCACTAATAGTATGACAGCTTCCCATCGCTACATCGTTACATCACTATGTATTTTTCAAGAACCTAAATACCCAGGATGCAAATGTTTTTCCTCACAAGGATAGTCCCAACTGGGCACAAATTGACGAGCGGGGTGGGAGTCGGAATGTCAGCATCCTGTTTGGCAGAAAGCCAATGGCTTCAACTTATTATATAGATGCAAACAAAAGCCTCTACCTAATACTAAGCCCTAACCCTAAACCCCAAACCCCATCCCTAAAAAAAAAAAAAAAAAAAAATTTAAGCTGCCATTGGTATCAAACCAGCTACCTTTCAATCCTTAAAAGCAATATCTGCACGACTTGTTTTGTTTACTGTAGTGATAAAATGTCAAAGGCATTTGAATACACGTAGGAAAACATAATTTGCACCCAACAATCAATGCAAATATATTTCATGCTATTTTATGGAAACTAGTCTCTAAACGGGTTTTTAAACCAGGTTTTCAAAGAAATACACAACATTCTTCTCATTAGGACATTTGTACTTGAACGCATCTAAAAATGGCCGACAACTTATCACAATGAACAAAAGAAAACAATCTTGAAAAAGGATTGCCACCACGCAGACTGTTGGAAGACCACAGCCAGCAGGGAGCTGGCACCACACCACCATCAGACCCGAACACTGCAACTACACACCCCTTCCCCACCCACCCCCTCCCACTCCAAGTGTGGAATAACCATAAGGTGGAGGCACAGTCCATCCAAAACGAACACCACCAGGCTACAGACAAGACAGTCAAAACACCTCCCACTGTGGCGAATAACGACGTAGCCAAGACGACGTAGATGGGCATACACTTGGTATTCCTCCAAGGAGAGGGTGGTTTTAGGGGCCAAAAACACTTCATAAGCTTCCTGCAGACTGAGATACAAACCATGGTTCTGCACCACGAGGCAATTCTGCAAACAGAGAGGGTGTGACCAAGAAAGACTAATTAAAGACTAATTAAGCAGAAGAAATAGAATGCATCAACAAAGAAATGGGGTTTTTGGGGGGGGGGGGGCCTGCAGAACAGGTCAAAGAAAAATAAACCTCTGGAGTGTGGTCAGGGCTATGACCACCTACTTACATGTTGTTCTCAATATGATTTATATATGCTTTTATGGACTTCAGTCACTTCAGTTTTGTAGATTCCTGTGTCCTGCATTAACTATTCAGGATGGGTTACATTTTTTTTCAAAAGAAAAAATGTGCCTGGATATGCCATCCCATCCCCTTGCAAAGACAATTTCAATCATGAATGAACTCAGCTAACTCCACCAGTTTTCATGCAGACTTCAATGACATAGCTAAAGGTACCCTGACTAAAAGACACTTTTAAAAACTTCACAAACTCTCCAAATCTACACCACAGTAGCATGCACTTACTTGTATTCATCTTAGCTTTTTTTCAAATTGTAACAAGTCCAGTGAGAAACTTCTGTTTTTTAAGAGACAAAGAAGTCAAATCTGTGTTTTATATGTTCCTGCCAGCAACAAAACATGACCTTTCAAGACACACAGGACTTACAACTTCCATCAAAAACAAGGCTTCCTCTGGATGGAGCCAGTTACGATTATGCTCAGCAAACCCCATCTTCATCCAAAACTTAGCCTGAAACAAAATCACTCAATAAACAAAGAGGTTGAAGAATATTTTTTCCATCGCATATTGCACAAGAATAAAGATATCATCAGATTACGTCTTAATGATAAAGTCTCTTTTCCATCACATATTCTACAAGAATAAAGATATCATCAGATTAGGTCTTAATGATAAATAAGGTTAGTTCAAGTTGGGAGAAAGAGTCTGCGGTGACATATAGTGAGGACTTCTCTTTCAGCTAGTTAGTTCAGTTACACAATCCCAAAAAGTCAAACTAATAGTAATACAGAAACACATGGTTTTTTAATGCAAGGTTGTGAAACATATTTTTTTGCAGCTTATCTCACAAGGGTTATCAATTGCCCTAGCTGCTTTGACACAGGGTTGCAGACACTAAGCATCCAAAAGCATAACAACTGTCTGTGTTCAGCCTCTGGCTTCTGCTAGACTGAAAATGGACATCGCAGTCACCAATACTGCAATAGCCTGGTGCATGATAAGATGCTTGGCATTTGACCAGTAAGTGTGACTGGCCTTAGAGACACCAGGGTGTGTGTGTGTGTGTGTGTGTTAGGCTAAGAACAAAGTCCTCCAACTCTAGTTCTACAAAAACTCAGTCTTTTCTTATTTAACACCAGGAAGATCTGTATAACATATGTTTGGGTTTTATTTTAGTTGCCCTCAGGTACACACAACCAATTATGAATTACACAGATGCATATCAGGAAAGCCTTTAACATGTTGAATTAAGGGAGGTACTGCCCCAGAAGCTGGTCTTTTTCTGGACTAGTACTCAGCTTGACTCAGTTTCTTTGCTGTTACCAGATTTCATGCTCCAAGTATCCATTCATTTGAAATTTTTTGCTAGGTATGTTCTAAATGAGCAGAATTCTAATAAGACGTGTTCAATTCATACTGTTTTCTCAATGTTGACAAGGCAAAGATTTTCATCCCAGAATCCTTGAACAAGGTTTCCACTGCAAAAAAAAAAAGAAACAAGCAATGATCATAATAAAAATGATTTAAATGAAGGCACGTGAGATCTATAATGACCGAACAAAATATTTTTCAATAGACTACAACAGAATTATATTTGCAAAATACACAAGCCATCTGGTGAATTTTATTATGAAGCACATAATACTGAAATCAGCATATTCAGTTTAAAGGAATGGCATTTTTTCTATATAACATGTGATTATGGTATAAGTAACAAGAGAAAATAGTCAGTCAACTTTTATCACCTTTTTTCCACTCTAGGTTCTCCGAGGACAGATAATTCCTCGTCATAAAATCCCTCTAAACGTTTAGCTTGAAGCCAGGAGTTATCTGGCTCAAAGTCCTTGACTCCACCCCTTTGTGGAACAATGATGTTGTCTCTTCTTCGCCACCTGAACAGCTCTTTGGCACTAAAAATAAAGCAATAATGTAAAAGGAATCATTAACTCAACTGTTACTGAGGCTGTGGCACGCGACTCGTCTGTGCTTCTTAGAGCAATAATATAATTGACTAATAGAAAAATAACGTTACTATGTTAATATTTACTATGAACTAATTAGTAATTAGTAATGCCGCACTGAAACACGTACCTAGGCATCTTAGGTGTTACTGAGTGTACGCATTCACAGGCAGGGGGTCTGCGTCCAGAGGGGGTGAAGAGAAGGAAAAAGAAGGGACATGCTTCGCAAATATTTTGACTTTTTAAATTAAAAAAAAGATTATTACATGCATTTTAGGACCTCATGTCGAAGGTAGACCATTTTTGTGTGCTGAATTACTACTATTAGTATTAGTATTACTAAACTACTTAACTAGCCAAATCAAGTTATTATGACTGTTAACCTACTATTACCTTAAGATCTTTTCCTTGTGCAAGTCACTCTTCTGATGAAGTTCTGACGAAATTTCCATGACAAATGGTGAATTTTTTAAAGCTTCTACAATCCTATAGATGCTATCGTATGGGTAGTACTGTCATTAGTTCAAGACTCACGTCCAGGGCGCTGCCATTTTGAGCTGCAAGCTAGCCAAGAGCAAAATTAAGTATTTTGGAAATGATCTTTATGAGAATATAGTGCCTAAATCCTAAAGATTAATTTTGAAAGCTTTATAACAAAAGATTACTATTGTTGTGGATGATATCTAAATTTACGGTTGTAAATTGTATAATTATTCGATGTGCATATGAGTTGTTGAAGGTTGCCTTAGTACCATACTGCAACGTAATTCGAAACGAATTAACAGATTAGAGTTCTTTCCCTTGGCCTGTTAAACAACCCTAACAAAATTGCAGCACTCTTGGACGCATGCAAGTGAGACTCTCGTGCTTGCCGCATGTAAGAGTATGGCATTTTATGGAAGCAGTTGCTTCTTTTCGACGATGATGTGAAACCCGACGATTGCGAACGAGGGGAAAGTGCCACAAAAGATTGTTATCATTGACTATAGTCACTTGTCCCCGGTCACATGTTCTTGCGATCGTCCAGAGATTTTATTAACTTTGGATCGACTATAACGGCAGAGCTGAAGGGTGTCACGTTCCCTACAGAGGGACTGTCTTGCTGGGTGAAGGGAGGCCATGGACCAACTGTGGGAAATTAAGAATTAGACTTGTCGTGTCCTGTGACACTTTCAGGCGCGTCCTCAGAGTAAATGATGGGGGGCAGTACAGGTAACAAAATAAAATGCCACTTTGTGGTTGCCTTTTCTCCATTTGGAGGTTCTTTAAAGGGAACCATATTTCCCATAATTCCTACAAAGCTGTGACATATAACACATTTACCAATCGGCCTATTACGTGCACACGCGTGTGTGCAGTTGATAAGAAATCCAACGATCAGAGCTTGCCCGGCAGTCTGCTATGGTCTGCTATAGTGGACGCAATTTAAAGATTGTGTGTGTTGAAGAATTTTCGGACGGAAGGGGGTCAGGGCGTACCGTTCAGGGGAGATATGTCACAATATCCCGTAATCCTTTAAAATCCTGTGTGTGTGTGTGTGAGAGAGAGAGAGAGAGAGATCAGAGTGTATTGTAACTCTAATGCCTCTCTGGCATAATAAAATCTTGAATCTTGAGCACCTCGTGTGAAGCAAGCGTTGTAATTAGTCGTTTAAATGCTACAAGGTGCATATGTGTGTGCCTGATTCCTTTGCGAGAACAAGTTATAGCTCAGTAACCTTGCAGTTTCTTTCAAACAGTACCTGCTGGTGTACGCGAGCGACCCGCGACCCGCAACCCAATTAAAGGAAAGCGTAACCTTAGAAGTAACCTGTCTTGAATTGATGAATATTGATGTTGTGAGTCTTTTAAACTCTAAATTTCGAGCTACAAAAGAACTGTTCACTTAATACCCACCTTTTAATGCCGCTCATCGGCCTTACATGGAAGCCGCCATGTTGCCTTGATGAGTGACGTCAGTTACCCGGGCAGGGAGAAAGCTACTGCAGCCCGCAGCCGACAGCGCTCAAAGCAGCATCACAGATATCGGGCAGACGCTTTTACAGCTGACACCATATCTACTTGAGCCGGCCAAATACATTTAAACTTTATAAACTCTTTTCTTGTAAAAACAAAAGATCAAGGTAGTGAATTTTGTTAAAATACTTCTTAGTAGAGTGCATTAATGAATAGATGAATAGCTAGGTGCCTATGTTTTTACCTGTGGGTACGTCTGCGTGCGTGATTGAGCGTGTTGTGTGTTTGTTAATCATTGAGTTTATTTATCAATATATGTATATTCTAATGTCAGATGAACTACGATAGACATGTGTTCTTTGACATTATTTTTCTTCTGAATACCCCCTGAGGGTAAAAGAATAAAGAAACTTGACTTGTTAGTGACATCGCTCTCGGCTGTAATCGTCTGTTCTCGCTCTCAGGCTCAGCTTCCGTCCGGTCTTGCCTTACTGCAATGCCTTTTTCATTGGCACACTTTGTATTGAGAATTGTCGGAATGGCTCCTTTCTTTAACTTTTTCTCAAAAGTCTTGAAGCCAAGCGAAGCAGCCACATCATTTTCGTAGGTGCCTTCAAAGCACTCCCTCGTAAAACGGTCCTGTCACACGAGGTGCGATTTGTGCTATTTATACTCTTTCGCATGACGAGGCAACTTGGCGTTCTTTAAATTCTCAAGCCACTTTTTACATAGTGCATAAAAATCTTTTATTTTGCTGGATTCGGAATCCCAAAAAAGCTTTTGTGGCTTCCGTCTACATTAAACGATTTCCACTGGTCGTTGAAACAGCCGAACGCTTTGCACTGTGGCGTGTTGAATGCTTCTGGGGAACTGACGTCACCAGACCAGACGACACAGCGATAGTTTGCTTTCATTCGCGAAAGAGTACCACAACATGGCGATGTCCGTGTGCCATTATTTACCGAAATTAAAACGTGGATTGTATGGAAATAGTACCGATACAGCTTGAAATTTATGGTTGACAAGACTAACAATATCAATATCTATGAATTCATCTCGTGAACATGTCGTTCGCACCATGCTGAGCAGGGATTTCCCCGAGATTTCCATATCACTAACACAGTAGACGCACATTACTTGTAAAGGTGCAGATTCGAAAGTCAGACGAGAAACAAACCCAGAAACTAGGTCAGGTTTCTACGCCTCGCCCCCACCTCCCATTTCACACCTCACACCACATACTTTCCTGCGGGGCTTCCCTGTTGTGCCCACAGTAAACATGCCGTTTACCTGGGAGAAGCGAGCACCAACACGAAGACACCATTACGTGTCATTCTGTTATGTTATGCAGTTACTAAATGTTCGTTAGCGCTGTCCCGTCACCCTCCCCAACACGTCTCGCATCTTCCTGTTATCCCATCCGTCTATCCTCTCAGTAGGTCTCTCCCTCCTCTCTCTCTCTCTCTATATATATAGCTGTCTGTCTATCTCTCTCGTTTGCTCTGTCGCTTTTTACAAGTTCGACAACTCACTTCGACTCACTTCCCCGCTTCGTGTCGCGAGGGTTGTTTTGTGCATAATTTCATTGGTTAATCCTTGAACAAGAACATTCACTTCCCCTGTTTACTGCTGCAGCTCGCTTACCTAGTGCGACATGTCAAGCGTCTAAGTCACGTGACAAGATAAAGACTTGATGACAACATTATGACGATTATGATGATTTTTTATGTAAACAAATTAAAAATCAAAATAGCAAACATAAGCGATTGTTTACTTATTCAAATTTTATTTACCCATATTGGTTTTTTTTTCGGGAAGACATTTGCGTGCGCATAAAATTTTACCCACAGCTATTTCCTGACCAGCTGCAGTCTGTTATTATGTAGAAGTAATCTGAGTATGTTTGCTGACTAAGCACGAAGCCTTTTGTGGCGAAACCTTCACAAATAGAAAATCTTGTGGTGGCGTATGTCACTGTGGTGACGCGTGATTGTGATATGTTACTGTTCGTGTGATGTGTCACTGTGTTGATGCACGTCACTGTGTGAGGTCAAACTCCTGTAAGTATATTCCTGTGATGTGTCACTGATGCGTGTCGTGGTGACGTGTCACTGTGTGAGGCCGAGCTCCTGTAAGTATATTCCTGTGATGTGTCACTAAGTGATGTGTGTCGTGGTGATGTGTCACTGTGTGAGGCCAAACTCCTGTAAGTAAATTCCTGTGATGTGTCACTAAGGTGATGTGTGTCGTGGTGATGTGTCACTGTGTGAGGCCAAACTCCTGTAAGTATATTCCTGTGATGTGTCACTAAAGTGATGTGTGTCGTGGTGATGTGTCACTGTGTGAGGCCAAACTCCTGTAAGTAAATTCCTGTGATGTGTCACTAAGTGATGTGTGTCGTGGTGATGTGTCACTGTGTGAGGCCAAACTCCTGTAAGTAAATTCCTGTGATGTGTCACTAAGTGATGTGTGTCGTGGTGATGTGTCATTGTGTAAGGCCGAGCTCCTCCAAGTCCTGGCGCAGGCTGGCCTCCTGTTCTTTGGTCAAGTCCGTCAGCGGCAGCCGCACAGAGCCGAGGTCCAGCCCCAGACATCGCATGATTCCTTTCACCAAGGCTGGCCCATCACCTGACGACAGGGTACGTACATACGTTCACGATGTCAGCACGTCAGCACGTGCTGGACGCACATACGCATTTCTACGGGGATACTATCAATAATTATTGACTATACCGATAAGACAGTCAAATTATTTCGCCTTTTCTCAGAATCTACAATAGTTCTTATGGTGTTTCTAGTTCTTTGCGTATTTGTGGATCTCAACGTATTTCTAGTTCTTTACGTATTTGTGGATCTCAATGTATTTCCAGTTCTTTGCGTATTTGTGGATCTCTACGTATTTTCTGTTCTTTAGGTATTTGTGGTTCTCTTAAGTATTTCTAGTTCGTTAAGTATTTGTGGATCTCCACGTATTTCTAGTTCGTTAAGTATTTGTGGATCTCCACGTATTTCCAGTTCTTTACGTATTTGTGGATCTCAACGTATTTCCAGTTCTTTACGTATTAGTGGACCTCAACGTATTTCTAGTTCTTTACGTATTTGTGGATCTCGACGTATTTCTAGTTCTTTACGTATTTGTGGATCTCAACGTTTAAAAAAAAGTATTTTACGTATTTGTGGATCTCGACGTATTTCTAGTTCTTACCGTATTTCTCACGAAGATGGGTCAGTCTTCGTGCCAAAATCTGACAGCAGACAAAAAATATTCAAGTTATCCATCTCATTCTAGAGTTAAACGCTTCAAACAGGACACTGATGAAGTCCCCCGATATCTGCAAGATGGCCAGGCAACGGGTGAAGGCCTTTGTGTGTTCGGGTGTTTTGACTGTTCAGATTCGTTCCGAAGCTCAAATTATCAGGGTTGAGTGCGTATGTGTGCGTGTGAACATATACATATATAGTTCTCAAACTTAAGCAAGACAAATCCTCTGTTCATTAAAGTTATGAAACATTCATAAAATCCTCTTTTCATTAAAGTCGGTTGAGTAGCATTAGAGTTTATACATATTTATATATGTGTGTATATCTATATACACATCTATATTTATCTCTAATCTTCCGTTCATCATAAAAGCGGTGGGAAGACCCTCGTGCGCTGTGTATATAGACCCTTTTGCGTACAGAAAGGATACAACATGGGTGTCCTTAAGCAGAAATTTCCGCTAACCTATAACTCGACTTTACCGAGTACCACTCTGGTTAAATCCAGCACAGAGCTACAGTTACCTGCTCCTGGCTAGAGATCCAGCACAGAGCTACATTTACCTGCTCCTGACGTGCAGCCTCAAAGTCGTTGCTGTTGAAAGCGGCCTTCAGTCGTTTGAACAGGCCGCCGAGAAAGCTGTTCAAAATAGGAACTTCAACGCCTAATGACAGCGCCGTCAGAAATTGCTGCAACAAATCTCTGTGGTTTTAGAAGACAGAATGCGGTCAGGTCACAGAGTGACCCACAGGATATCATACCAATGACTTTTAATTAGGTCAATGGAACTTGACTAGAGTGACAATAAGGACAATATTTCTGTCAAAGGGTAATAAATCCGTCAATGTTATGGTACCGTTCAGGGGCGGATCGTGGTTCTCTTGGGGATGGGGGGGGGGGGGAGAGGGGACAAGAAAACGATAAAAGTCAGTATACTACCTGAGCGGCGATAAAGACGGTCCAATGCAACTTGGCCATTTCTGAGTGCCGACACAACGCCATAATATAACGTCCTCCTCTCTCTCTCTCTCACGCTCTCTCCTGGGGGGGAGCATGCCCCCCCCCCCCCATAATCCGCCCCTGGCGCTATAACCCGAATACAGCTGTGCGTATGCGTGTATGTATCCATTACGTATGTATGCTTTTATGTATGTATTCATGTATGTATGTGTGTATCCATGTATGTATATGATGTCAATGACCTGAAGTTGGTAGAGCAGATGGACGGAGGGATATTTTTACCTCGTCAGTGCCAATCAGGACCTGATAGCGCCCTCCAGCGACGACAGTACAGTCTAACAAGGTCGGTAGCTCTCTGGAAGAGATTTTTCCTCCTGCCAGTGTCGGAATCTTGTCTGTCGCCAACTCTAGGAAGCGCGCTGTGTTTACTGAGATAAAAGAAATTTCAAAAATAGAAACTATGTTTTCTAAAATACACAAACGTCAGAACCAGAACCGTGCAGTGTGTATATTGAATAAAAAATTTGCAGTTTATTGAAAGGTACTAGCACATCGACACAAGAAGCGTGCAGTTTACTGAAATTTACTAACATGACAAAACAGTGTTTACTGAAATGTATTAACCTGTCAGAACCAGAAGCGTTCAGTTAATGAAATGCATTAAACTGTTAGAACAAGAAGTCTCCATTGTTTCTGAAATGCACTAACATGTCGGAAAAAGTAGTGTGATGTGTTTGCTGAAATGCACTAACATGTCGGAAAAAGTAGTGTGATGTGTTTGCTGAAATGCTCGGACTTAAGGGAATGACGGCGAGATGGCAGTTATTTCAGTGGATGATGGCATGCAGCGAAAATGCCCATAAAGTGGACGAGGGGATGCAGAGGGAATGCCCATAAAGTGAATGAGGGCGTACGGTGGGAATGCCCATAAAGTGGATGAGAACACTACTCACGATAAAGTCCCGTCATAAAGTTGATGTCATAGTAGTAGAACGGTGTCTTGGGTGCTGCTGCAGCTACCTGTGTCATGTACTCCACAAGTATTTCTGCAAAAAATGCAGATTATTATGCAAGTATTTCTAGCAGCATTGTCAGCACGTATTTCTACAACAAAACACGTGTTGTCAGCACGTATCTCTACAAAACACTTAGTATTATCAGTAAGTATTTCTACAAAACACTTAGTATTATCAGTAAGTATTTCTACAAAACCATATACTGTGTTATCAGCAGGTAGCTCTACAGGAGCACAGGCGGTATTGTCAGCGAGTATCAGACACACCAGGCTTCGCGTGGCATCCCTCATCCGCTAGGAACCCGCATTTTGCTTTCTCATCAGTTCTGTGGAGATACTGTTATCTACAAGGTCACGTGACTAGTTTTTCAATCAAATAGTCAATATACCTTTTTTTCCCTACGTATTTGTTCAAAACAATTTGAAAACTGTTTCACAACCAAATGACATCGCCATGACGAGGTTAATTGTTACAAACGGAGCATCTGAGAACAGGCTACTGGCTTCTGACAAACGGAGTACTTGAGCAGGCTACTGGCTTCTGACATCGCTGTGACCAGGCTACTAGGCAGCGGAAGAAGGTATTTCCAGTAAATATGAAAGTGCAGGATTGTATAGTTGCTACAAAAGCAAACGAGACATAATTATGGATGTTAAAATCTCCTCGTGATGCTAACGCCCTACAGTCTTAGCGTGTCATAGTGCAATCTGGAGTCACGTGGGACCATTGCTGTCCCCTCCTCCGATCGCTTCCCACCACTGCCCACCCCCTCCTCTCTGATTGAGCCACGATGCAACACTTACCCACCGACGCCGGCTTGAAGTAAGAAGGGGACATACATGCGACAGCTGTTGCTCCAATCTGTTCGGCGTGTCTCGCCTGGCCACACACACAAGCAGGAACATATAGAGATACACGCGCAGCGTCAGGTACACATCGTCAACAGGTATAACGCCTTTAATTCCATCTGGGTTACTCCATGTCCTTACTCAAGTCACAGGCTTGGTAATACGTACTTAATAAAGGTTCCTATCTCTTTGGCAGTATCAAACAACCCTCAAATTGCAGACTAAGCACATTATACGGACACCGTGACACACACTCAGGAGAGTAAGCATTCAGTAGGCAGCACATTATACGGACACCGTCACACAGACTCAGGAGAGTAAGCATTCAGTAGGCAGGACATTATACGGACACCGTCACACAGACTCAGGAGAGTAAGCATTCAGTAGGCAGCACAGTATACGGACACCGTCACACAGACTCAGGAGAGTAAGCATTCAGTAGGCAGCACAGTATACGGACACCGTCACACAGACTCAGGAGAGTAAGCATTCAGTAGGCAGGACATTATACGGACACCGTCACACAGACTCAGGAGTGTAAGCATTCAGTAGGCAACACATTATACGGACACCGTCACACAGACTCAGGAGAGTAAGCATTCGGTAGGCAACACATTATACGGACACCGTCACACAGACTCAGGAGTGTAAGCATTCAGTAGGCAACACATTATACGGACACCGTCACACAGACTCAGGAGTGTAAGCATTCGGTAGGCAACACATTATACGGACAAACACATTATACGGACACCGTCACACAGACTCAGGAGTGTAAGCATTCGGTAGGCAACACATTATACGGACACCGTCACACAGACTCAGGAGTGTAAGCATTCGGTAGGCAACAGCTACCCTCACCAGTTCCACGGACTCCTTCAAGTTCCCGGAGCCCACCTGGACTATTACGGTCTTCAGTCTGCAATTATCAAATGTAGGAAGAAATTATAAGTACAGTTTTCACCGGCCTGGTCTTTACCATCGTCACCGTCATCATCGTCGTCGTCATCATCGTCGTCATCGTCTTCATGACGCTGATGTCCAGAAACACGCTTGACAAAGATTACACGTTGATTATGAAGAATATGAGCAAGAGAAATAATACACAACCAGCCAACCAGCCATTCACCGAACGACCGCCCGCCAAACAAACAAACGAAGATGTCTGTCGGCGGTCTTCGCCATTCTGTCGACTGGAAGATGTCGTCTGCTAACAGTAGACATGCCGGCCTGCTGGCAGTTTCGATTACACTCCAACAAGCCGCATGTGCATTATTAAGTCACAGGTGACGGGTTCGGTGACCTTATTAGGGCCGCACGGCGCCCTGCCGATCGATGTTCTCAGCTGGCACGAGCAGAGTGAAGAGCGAGTCTCAACTTCCTGTTGTTGCTAGGAGCCAAGTGCGACTGCCCTGCGTGGAGTTCAGAACAAGCGGATGCTGTGTGAGGGCGCGATAGTGCTTTGGTGGAAGCGTTACTGCAATGAGGGGGGAGGGGGTCTGTTTCCGCCGTGCGTGCGTTCTTTGCAAATTGTACTGACACTGCAGAATGGTCTGGCTTTTCCCGGCACAAACTATGTGCAAATCACGACGGTACAGTAGACAAGTCTTTATGTGCTGCCACCCGTGGGACTGCTGTTACAACACAGGCTTCAGTCCCACCAAGTCCCATTATAACCAGTCCTAGTACCGTTCGCTGTGTGGCAGGCGTCTGGCAGGGCAGCTTCTAGATTAACATTTTGAAGTCTTAGATATGACTCGGCCAGGATGCGGATCACCAACCTCCCGTCTGGGTCTACACTGCAGAAGCCAGTGCTGCAAGCGACAATACTATTCGAACAATCAGTAAAGAGATGCGTGATAATGATTCGAGCGCGTGCTGTGGCTGTACTGGACTCTCACCTCAAGGTGGTGTTGATCCGAGCCATCCAAGCTTCAGCTACTGCCTTCCTTTCCTCTACTGTCAGTGACACTCCTTCTCCCATGGTGCCCAGAACTGTACACCCAGGCACGCACACACGCACGTAAACACACACGTTCCCATGTTTTTAGGTTCAGAGTGCTGAGACACAAGCACGTGCACAATCAAGAACTGTAAACTGTCGAAATGTTTATGAAAGTAATGCGAGTTTGTTGTAGCTAATGGATATTGGATAAGTGAAGCACTCACTGAAAACGCCATCAATATCATGAGTGTCCAGGTAATTTGCATAGCTTGGCAATGCGTCCAGAAACAGCTCTCTGCAGGAAGAACACGGATTACGACTACAATGATATGTAGCGGTCTTACGAAGTTAAAAGCAGTAGCAGTCATTTTCCGTTAAACGGTAAATATTATACGAATATTGCACAGCGTATTGTTACTATCCTCATCTAAATATTATACGAATATTGCACAGCGTATTGTTACTACCCTCATCTAAATATTATACGAATATTGCACAGCGTATTGTTACTACCCTCATCTAAATATTATACGAATATTGCACAGCGTATTGTTACTACCCTCATCTAAATATTATACGAATATTGCACAGCGTATTGTTACTACCCTCA
>SMGT01003592.1:117760-130160 GCA_004794575.1 Lanistes nyassanus | reverse complement strand
CTAAATATTATACGAATATTGCACAGCGTATTGTTACTACCATCATGTAAATATTATACGAATATTGCACAGCGTATTGTTACTACCCTCATCTAAATATTATACGAATATTGCACAGCATATTGTTACTACCATCATGTCATGTCTAAACACGAAAAAAAATCTGTTCGTGTGTATGCTGGGGAATGCCGAGAGAGTGGGAGGGAGGGAGGGAGGGAGATACCCAGTGAGGGAGGGGGGAGACACCCAGTGAGAGAGGGAGGGTGTTGCCCGAGTAAGTGCTCGCGGACGTGTGTGTCCTACTGATGTAGGAAGAAACAATCATCTCAATAAACACTATTGAACTACTCAGCACCTACAAGGAAGGACTAGAGAGGCGTGGTTTGAAGTGGTTTGACTAATTTCTCATCAGGAAAATAGTGTCGAGACCCACGAACAGCTTAGAAAAAGCTGGTTGTCGTGCCCACACAAAATCCAGCAAGCTGATTGCATTGTGAGTTTATCTTAAATTAGCAGGAACGTTTAGCAGCAAGTGCTCTTAGTCTAAATCCGCGTGTGTTTCGGACACAGGAGTGACTGTACACATGTCCTTCATCCGTTTTTAGACACATCCTACATTCTTAAAGTTGAGAACTTTTCAAAGTTTGGTATTTTACAGATCTTTTGCTGTATTCCATTAAGCTTTCAATCGATATTTTAACCATAATTACTACTATACTGGCAGAATACATGTCCTCTTGACTGTGTTAGAGGGACTAAATTACAAGATGATGGCAACGAGATGAACATGAATTTGATTTTATGATATGTTCTTATGCGACATGATAGCAGCAATTAGATTACATTTACTTGAATTATGATACATTCGCCAACCTCACAGTTGTATCATGATAATTGACTTACGAAAACAGACAGCACGGCATTCGTCCTAAGAACTATCATAATTATAATTTACATTCGCCGACTCTAATAACGCGTATTCTAGAGTTAATCTAGCTTGGCCTAATCTTAACAGTCACCTAAAGTACGACCATGACACCTCAGTAGACACGCGACACTTTCGCCTAGACTACTACCATGACACATTCACCTAAAATACACAATGACACCATACTAGACTTTATGACACACTTTACCAACCCCTCAGCTGTAAAAGGTGTCAGCGGCGCAGCCAAAATGCCCGAAATCTTAAAGGTCGATGCCACCTAAAAATAAACCAGACGATAGAGATATGTAAACAGATTTATGACAAACTTATTTTATGTCAAATAATTCTTCTCACAACTAGTTACTCAACATTTGTGTTTCTGTATTTGTATATTTGTATCACAATATGTATTTGTGCAAAGAAAACTTTCGTGGAATTAAGATATAGACACGACCATCCTTTGTATGGGACCCGTAGTTACATGTCCGATGTAGATGCTTGCACCTTCTCGAAAATACCATGGCAAACGTGAACAACATGACGCATATCACCAACTTGGGGGGGGGGGGATGTGAACAGTACGTGGGGTACTCGATGTCCACCTGGATGTTGAATTTTACTGAACTTTATGTACTGTATGGCCCCAAAACGCGTTTACAGAAATAGAAAACAAATGTATACTGTATATAGGTGCCTAAGCTCGAGTAGACAATTCAGTCGAGTCGAGAGATTACATAAAGTCTGTGAAGGCAACTTTGAAAATAACTGGTGTAGTCCTTCAACGTTTACTCAGTAACGAGTCGGGAGTTAAAAATGTAACCCATCTAAACAAGGAATAGAAAAACGCAAACCTAGTGAGATGGACCAGTCAACAGTTTTCATGAAAGAACATCTCATCCACGAACGCCTGGTGGTCTAACGGTACGCGTTTGAGGCTGAAGGTCGGTGGTTCGCTCTCAGGCCGAAGCATAGAAATTGTCAGTCTAGTAGCTGCCCTGCCAGACGCCTGGCACTATAGGGAACAGTACTAGGACTGGTTGGCCCAGAGTCAGTATAATGGGATTGGGTGGGACTGAAGCCTGTGTTGCAACAGCAGTCCCACGTGTGGAAGCATGTTCAATTGTCTCAAACACCATCGTCTTGATATGCACCGAGTTTGCGGTGGAACGATAAGCAATAAAAACCAAGTATTTCCCTATAAGGGGCAGAAATAAATAGGTACGTGCAGATCGAGTTTCCTAAACAAGGAAGCGGAATGAGAGACTTTAGGCCATTTAAAGTCTGCCATAGTAACTGACCGCCTGTGTCATTACCTTCCGCATCGCTCCCACCCCCTCCCCCCTCTCATTTTGAAGACTAATCTAAACATCGAGTTCCTATTAAATGGTTGTTAAACCTCTTGAGAAAATGAATCGTTGTGTCACAATATTCCCTAAACATTTTTCTTTCTTATAACTTACGCTTATTGGTGTAAGGTACGTCTGTGCGAAACTGGCTGTTCCCCTCCACGCCCCAAATCCGCACAGAAGTTTGATTTTGAAGATACTGTCTCTCTCAATGCTTGCGTGTGACCGATCCTACGTCCGGTAAACGTACATTCTCTGTACAGGTGACACCTGTTGGGGGGCCTGGATGGCCAGCTACTTTGATTTCCTCTCCAAACCCTTACATCTCTCTCTCTCTCTCTCTCTCTCCGCCCGTCACGTGATTCCTTTTGTTTCTGACCTGACGTTAGACAATCCCAGGCCCCCTCCACCCCCCTTTGCTGTGTCACTCCCCCTACTGTCTTGTGTCACGTGACTGTAAGGTATGGATTCAGTCGGTGTGTGGCCCGATGCGTGTGGTCAGCGGACCCCTAAGCCAGACATGCTCAGCGGCGATGAGCTGTCCACCGTATCTTGTTTTACGGGCTTGTCTTCCCTGACACCTGGACAGATTAATTAACGCCGTGTCACAGCCCAGTTGACCACAGCAAGGGGAGACCACCCCAGGGTCGTATCGACAATTACTGACCGCAGGGGATGGGATAGTTTCAGCCTGGAAATGGGTAGTCCTGTTGTGGGATATAAATAAACTTGTAGAGAATTCTCTTGACCTCTTCTTATGGATAGTCTTGTCGTGGACATATAAATAAACTTGTAGAGAATTCTCTTGCCCTGTTCTTGTGGGTAATCTTGTTGTGGACATATAAATACACTTGTAGAGAATTCTCTTGACCTGTTCTTGTGGGTAATCTTGTTGTGGACATATAAATACACTTGTAGAGAATTCTCTTGACCTGTTCTTGTGGGTAATCTTGTTGTGGACATATAAATACACCTGTAGAGAATTCTCTTGACCTGTTCTTGTGGGTAATCTTGTTGTGGACATATAAATACACTCGTAGAGAATTCTCTTAACCTGTTCTTGTGGGTAATCTTGTTGTGGACATATAAATACACTTGTAGAGAATTCTCTGGACCTGTTCTAATGAAAGCTGCGCTGAAGGCCAGGCTAGAGAGGGTCCGTCCAGGGGACGTTAAAAATTGTGGACACTCCTGGTTCAGTTTCACAGCTTGATGGTGATTTATTGTTGATGTGTCGCCACTCTATGATATTGTAATTGTGGTGTGAAGCCACTCTATGATATTGTAATTGTGGTGTGAAGCCACCCACGTCAGGATTTGTTTGTGGTGTGTCGACACGGTGGTGGAGGGATAAACTGTGTGAAACCACGTATTTTCAAGACTTGGTTGTGAAGTGCTGTCACGGTGTTTGAGGTTTGAATTGTGGTGTGAAAGGTGCCACCAAACTGAGATAAACTGTTGCGTGTTCTCGCGCTGAAAAAAGGACATTCATGCGAGATGAACAGGTGACAGAGTTGGTGACGTATAACTATTGAAAGTGATTGAACTTTGTGACACTATCGAAATGTACTCGTGAATATACGTCGTCACGATGCCCAGACTGTCACAGGCGGCACCTCAGCAGCTGTCACGGATTGTTGAATGACTGGTTTATCTTTGCTTGATTTCCCTTGTATACAGCATTTCTTGCTTATTCTGTAAATAATAACCCCTTTCAATTTTTTAAAAAACGCAGTTCGTGTCCGATGTCGGAGGGGAAGGGTGAACGGCGTACGAGGCAGTGTTCCGCTGTGCGAGGGGAAGTTTTGAACAGTTTTTTTTAAAAACCAAACTCCGTTGTGACACTGTCATAAATCTGTCAGGCACTTCTTGCTTCTTTAGCTTAATACTTGGCTAAGAGTGGGAAATGTTCTATTTTTCTTCTAATAAACCTCCACTAGTATAACCCTGGGAAAAAAAACTCGTGTGCCGGGCTGACAAGCTGACGGCCTGCCTGTGGGTTCGTGTGCACGCATACTACAGAAGCTGAAAATGTTTCACGAGATAAGCCCAAAGTGTGCCGCCACAGATAGCCAAACTGTCTGTGTGTGTGTGTGTGTGCGTGTCTACAAAATGGAGACTAGTGCCGAACCCTAATGCTACCTTTAGCTGTAACCGTCGCCGACATTCTTTGTTCTTTGTAATCATTATTTTTACTTTCTGGCCTGTCGGCTTCCCGTAAAGTTGATCTCGTGAGACATGGACACCTCATACTTTAGCCTACTGCAGGCATAACTTCATGTTGTCGCAACACAGTGGAACAGATTTTCACTTTACGAAGCCATCCAAGTTTCAGAATGATGTTCGTTGATTTATCGACTGGGATGTCTGTTAGACACGACAGATATTGTCAAACAATGGGTTGCGACAAGAAGACAGACACTGCTTCGTCTGCAAGCTGTCATAAACATCCACTAAGAACAAAGCAATTAGGTGGGAGACAAATACTTACATTCGTCATTGTGTCAGTCTTGCGTTTTGCCTGCAACACGTCTGAGTTGAAGGGTAACGGTCAAGGACACGCCATCATTTTTTATGGGTGATGCGCGCGCACCGCCATTTTATTCGAAAAATCTGTATCTTTACCCCCCCCCCCTCCTTTGTGTTTGTGCTTGCGTTTGTGGGGGGGGGGGGAATAGTTTATGGAACCACTTAACCGGACGAATGTAGTTTGTATGTCCTAGCTTACCTCTCTTGTCAACAAGAATTAAGGAGCCTAACAAGTTTCTTGTAAATGTCTCCTAGATTAGGAACAATCTAAAAGGAATGGCAGAGGTATTGGCGCGCACACACGCACACACTCACGGACACACACACACACACACACACAAAGAGTTTTTGAACGCAGGTGCATACAGTCTTATCGTATGGCAATAAAGAGCTCGTCGACTGCCTGGAATCTGACACAAACAGAACAGCAGGAAATAATTCAGTTATCCACACTGGCGTGGAACTTCCAGCCAGCCGTTTCGCGTCCGTCTCCTGTCTTTGTGTGGGGTTCTCTTCATGCCCGAGGGATGAATATGACCTGTTTTCACAGATGTGGAATTGTCTGTTTGCCTTTGAAGAGGTCTTCAAACAAGGACACAGTAACCTGTTTGAAATGACACGTCGAGTGACATCTAAGTATGATAAGTACACGATTGACTCTGCACGCCATGGGCACTGTTAACTGTGCTTTGCTACACAGCGGGACTGTATTAGGTCAGTGATTAGAAGGCCGTCCCATATCTCTGAGGTACACTTGCTGTTTTATTTTCTCACCTCTAGGCGTTCAAAAAATTCTTTGTATATGTCTCCGTGAGTGCGTGAATCCATTTGTGCGATGCGCCTCGACCTCTGCAAGTACTGCTAGACTGTTTCTAATCTAGGATACATCTTTTTAAAAAAAACTCTGCTTTTGTTTTATAATTTCATCAGATCGCGTAAAACTGTTTCGCGCCGACTTTCTGGTACTGGTTGTTACAGGCACTGGTCCACCTTCACTGAACAATATCATTAGTTATGTACGTCCATCGACTCACTGACCGAACAACATCATTAGCTACGTAGGTCCATCGACTCACTGTACAATGTCATTGGTTATGTAGGTCCATCGACTCACTGTAAAATGTCATTGGTTATGTAGGTCCATCGACTCACTCCCTGAGTGAAAACGTGATTATCGTGCTCTATAGTCCAAATTTCTGCGTTTACGCATGACTGTGTTTGTTTGTTTGCGTGAAGATAGATTTCCGAACCAGATCCTTCCTGGAGGATTATTCCTTCCTTCACCACGTCATCTCTAACCTATTCAACAAAGTAGAGGGCGCTGTTAAATGTAGACCTGTTGTGCACCGACAAGATAGATAAATCATAGCTTTTTTCAACACATCACCCAAACTGCTGGACAACGATAAACGTCTTCGGGAACTATAGGCTGAGGGTCTAGCTCAGGAGGAGAAAGGGCCACAGTGACTTCAAGGTCAAAACGAACTAATACAACCTATTTCAGTCTGATCTTTTATCTCCCGAAAAAATTTCGCCTGTGAATTTTCAAGATGTGTCTGTAAAACAAAGTTTCATTACATTATTAAACAATGTCTGGTATCAGCCACTTCAGTCTTTTTGCCGTTGTTTTTTTAATGTTGTTGTTGTTCTTTTTTTCTTTTTCTTTTTCTTTTTCTTTTTCTTTTTCTTCTTCTTCTTCTTTCTTCTTTCTTCTTCTTCTTCTTTCTTCTTCTTTCTTCTTCTCCCGCAAATCCCAGGCAAGCGGATGGCCGAGTGGTTACTCCATAATCTACAGACGTATGTTCGACACGCGCACCCCCACACTTCCCCTGTTCACCCAGCTGTGACTGGATCCCTGGCCATGACTCACGGGAAAAAGACAGAGGAGGGGTGGGCACCGCCTTCACACTGCTGGCCCACAGAAAAGTTGGGGTGGGAGGGGGATTGCTAAACCCTGTCGAAGTGTTCTATCTTCCCTCTGTCGGCCTCCCCCGCCCATGGCTCACAGTCAAGTTCTGTTAATTTCTTCTCACACACTCAGCCAGTGAAATAAATGTAATGAACTTTAATTCGTTTTAAAGAGTTATTCAAGCTGGGTTTTCTTAAACTTATTTTAAGCGTTAAAAACGTAATTGGTTCTCGCACGAACAAACTCCTATCGCGTACTCGTCTGCCGTCTGTTTGAAACACAACGACCTTGTCTAGCAGGCTTGTCGCGGACTGTCTCATTTCATTACAAGGACGGCCCGCCCCCCTCCCCCACGAAGCTGAGTAATTGTTAGTCACGACCGATGATGACACACTAAAGCAGCAGTGTTTAAGGCGAGACGCGGGATGAACAGACACCAGCCCTTTGAAATGTCAAGAACGTAAAGTGAATGAGACAGCAAGGTGTTGGCATGTCACTGCCCTTTTCCACGCAGAAATAAACGGGTAGATCTACTACTGCGCCGGGTACAAGCTAGATTATGACAGATGATAGAGACGTAGCCAAATGAAAGCTTAAACAACTAGTCCAGTCTCGTGCAGCAAGACATTGTTTGCAACGACATTTCTTAGGGAGGAGAGCCCTGTAGGAGAGAAATTAAATTATTTTGTCGAATTAGAAAAAGTGCTTAACATTACCTCTTGCTATTAGCTCTGACTGCTTGCTGTGGGATTTAGCAGAGCTGTGTACACCGCACGTACAACCCACTGCACGAGCATTGTCAGCAGTCCACTGAAGTCCCCACAGTTGAAACAGTTGAATTTTCCGATTCTCATAATGTCAGGGTCTGACACGGAATAAGCAAGAAATTGTGTGCGTACGTGTCCATGTGTATATGTATGTATACGTGTGGGAGAGGGGGTGCGTGTACGCTGCGAGTATGTATGTAGTGCGTGCGCTGTTTGAAAACAAAAACTGCGCCTGAGAGAGAGAGAGAATGGAGGGAGATTGACTCGGAAAAAGGAAATACAGAGAGTGAAATTAAGTGGACGTAAAGGGCAGGAGGTTAAAGCGGGTTCTGGAAGTGAAACTTTCGTAGTATCAACTCGTCACAAGGAAGCCAGGCCCTCCGCTCCTCCCACCCTGACGATATAAACTCGCGAACCACGCACCCCGTGTATGGCGGTGGTGGGGAGTATCGAGACGTGAAAAGGGGGAGAGAGAGGGGGGAATATATTGCCGTTGTTGCTCAGACACAGACAGTTGCCCCGTTCAGGCTGGTACGTGTGAGCGACGAAAAACTTCCTGGTGTGGGGTAACCCTCTTGTGTTTAATTTTCCATGCAGCGCGTTGCACTGCACACACTGAACAGCTCTGCGAAGCAATGTAAGTCAGCGATTCCTTGCTCCAGCTGCACTCATGTGCCTGCCGATCGCAGTCCATTTGTGTGAAGAAAAAACTTTTCACTGCGAGAGTTTCTAGGGCAGGAAGATGTTCATCTTTGCTTGCGTTGTCGTAACTGAACCCTCGCGTTAAGGGTTCAGTTAAACACCTGTACTCTACAGATTGTGCTCTCGGGTGGAGGTCAGCAAAAGTGCACATCTGTACTTTACACGTTGTCGTGTGAGTGTCGTTTTCTGCAGATATTTCGTATGACAGTTTCCTTGGTGACGAGACACTTTGTTGTCGAAATTGAGAGATTGTCGTTATGTTACCACCACTTGAGCATCCGGGTTTAGCCTGGAGGACTTACAATGATTTCTAAATCCACTGCTCGTGGCAGACAGCACGCCTGAAAAAGGAGAGTCTAAACCAGCTGTTTGGAAACACTGAGCACGTGTGCTGATGTGACTTTCTAACAACACCACCAGGCTTCAAAACACCACCTGGCTTCAAAGCACCACCAGGCTTCAAAACACCACCTGGCTTCAAAGCACCAACTACCAGAGAGGGCGGTCTTCAGACAACGAAAGGAGGTAACGCCATTGTTTGTGATTTTCCCTATGACAACCAGACATATGATTTGAAATCTGAACGAATTTGTAAATATGAACTGTAAAAAAAGAACGAAAGAGACAGAGAGAGAGAGACAGAGAGAGACAGAGAGAGAGCCATAGAGAGACAGAGAGGAGGGGTGAGTTCGGAGAGGAAGCTCAGAGGATGAGGAGGGCTGGTGAACTGGCCTCACAAGCAGACGACTTACTTCAAGTCTGGCCAGCAAAGAACTTTTCACCCTGTGTCTAAAGCAGTCTGTCCTGTGAGTTTTTGACTTTCATTATGGCTTTTATAATCGCAGTGTGTGAGGCAATCTTTATCGGAAAATTACAAGACGTCCAACAAGTAAACATAGGTTGGTTGGTTGGTTGGTTGGTTGGTTGGTTGGTTGGTTGGTTGGTTGGTTGGTTGGTTGGTTGGTTGGTTGGTTGGTTGGTTGGTTGGTTGGTTGGTTGGACGAAACTAAAGGTCACAAGGTCACAGTAAAAGCCTTTCAGTTTACAGAAGAGTATGGTATACTTAGGTTCGGTACTTATCTGAGGTTAGTCTAAAGTCTAATCGGACAGATTCTGTTATGATGTGGCTTCCAGCCTCTAGACGGAGTTACAGGTGTGCTTTGAGACGAACGGAACCGGTTAGGAAAGGAAGTGACCACGAGTAAGGCCGGGTCTGATTGCATGTGTGCATGACGTATACTGCTGGGGGAGGGGGTGCCTAAGCAGAACGCAGGAGCTGGTTCGTCTTTGTGAACGTCAGTGGCGTGAGTAGTTTGAGTGATATGAGTGGTGTGATTGTGACGAACACAAAGAAATAGAACAGAATAACTCTCAGTGTACTACCCTTCGCGTAGAGTATGGTTAGTGATGGCGGCACGTCGGTAGTCGTTAAAATGCAAAGATATTGGGCGTCGACATAACTGACATCAGCATGACCGCACTACACGCTGACCACACTACACACTCAAGTTTCAAGTTTCAAGTTTCAAGTTTCTTTATTCTTTAACCCTCAGGGGGTATTAAGAAAAAATGAAAAAAAATTGTCAAAAAAACAAACAAAAAAAACATCAATCATAAATTCACCTGGCATGAGGATATGCATATATCACACTACACGCTGACCACACTACACGCTGATCACACTACACACTGACCGCACTACACGCTGACCACACTACACCCTGACCACACTACACGCTGACTACACAACACCCAGACCACACTACACGCTGACCACACTACACACTGACCGCACTACACGCTGACTACACAACACCCTGACCACACTACACCCTGACCACACTACACGCTGACCACACAACACGCTGACCACACTACACACTGACGCACTACACACTGATAACAGTATTCATACTAATCGCGACTGGGGAATTATTGCCAATTTTTTAAAATTTTATTTCACATTTCGACTAAATTTGTACAAATATCGGGTGCCATAAAAGCTTTAAGCTTATGAGCTGGTCACCACATAAAATCTAAAGCATATCGCATGCATCTGTCTCACAAGAATAGTACACAATAGGTGTCGTGACAACAGACGAAGGATAAAGGGGGAGAAATGTACAATGAACGTTCTGCGTTTATTTTAGCTTAACCAGTGTTAGAAACGGAATGAAAGGGGTTAGAAAGTGGGGTGGTTGCAGGTAGAGTATAATAAATGCCATTCATTTTGGACAGTGATTGATAACATTAGAAAAGGCTCTGAGAACGGGGTAATGAGACTTACGGGTGAGCGGAATATAGGTACTGACGAACTTTTAGATGCAGTTTGTTGTGTAGGCTACTGAGAGTTTTTTTCCACCGAATCCATATAAACTGAGAAAACGCTGTAAATGTATGCTTTTTGAAACGTTTAGATTCCTTTATAAATTTGTGGATGTTTAAAAAAACACGTCAGTGTTCACAGAATTAGCCAGACTTGGGTTTCCTTGCAGCAGTAGATCGACACGCATAAGAACGGGGGCGGGTAGGCAGATAGTAGAAAGAGTATCTTTTCGAATGTCGTTGTAGTGAGGGCAATCTAGTAAGTAGTGTTCAGCGGTTTCTTGTCCACAGCCACATGCACAAGACGGATTATCAGTCAAGTGTCTGTTGAACAGGTCCCAATTTAGGTTACTCATTCCGAGCCTCAATCTACAGTGGGTAATCTCCAACACAATAGTAAGCCGGAACTAAATACTGGGATAGGTTTATGAAACGCTTAAATTCTGATATTGACTGAGTTGTCTGGGCATGCTGAGGAAGGGAATTCCAGCCAGCTGTTGTTTGTGGTATGAACGAATTCTTAAAAATCTCAGTTTTGGCAAGGGGAATGCATCTTTCCTATGGTCTACGCCTTCTGTAGGGATTGTAAGAAGAGACCAGTGGTGGGAGGATTTCTTGCAGGTATTTCGGACAAAGGCCATTAATCAACTTGTAATAAAGAAGAAGCCTGTGTTTCTTCCGTCTGTCCTTTAGACTGCAGAAACCTGATTCATTGTATAGTTTATAATGACTGGTCCCTCGTACACCGCCGATAATGATTCTAACAGCTTCAAGGTGAAATTCCTCTAGCTCGGCTGCTTGCCCATCTGTGCAGCAATCCCAGATAACGTCTGAAGACAAGAACGGGTAAAATAAAGGACTTATATATTGCCTCAAGTGCTCTCCTCCCTAAGTGGTACGTATACTGTTTTAAGCATCCGATGAGCATGCTAACCTTTCTTGCGATGTAGCCAACATGTTCGTCCCATTTGCAGTCGTTCTGGATCCATACACCTAGATGTTTGTGACTTTTAGACTCTACAGAACTGTGTTTCTAAAATAAAGGTCATGGATTGTTTCAGAACCTCGTTTAAAATTTACTAGATCCGTTAACTTCATTAAATGTTACTTTCCATAACTTGGCCCACCTTCTTATTTTCCGTAGGTCTGATTCCAAAATTATTGCGAATGACTGATTTCAAAACAGTAACATCTGCCATGAAAATCCTCCGTTAGACAGGAGTGACAGGAGAGGGCCCTTATTTCACGGTAGTATGCAATTTAAAAAAGACACGTGCACATACCGAAGACATCATATCAACCTTTTGTGGACGGAAATGGCACCGTGTAGCCTGCAGCTGCGCCACCAAGTGTTTTCTGTCGAGTCTGTATTGTGACAGCTCAGTGTGCGGCAGTCGTGTTCTTTCCTGTAGAGGATATTATAATAGTTTTGAGATGTATAGACCGAGTCACTTATTGACATGCGTAGACACCTCAACATGAATATCTAAAGCCTTAAGATTCTTTCTTGTACAAGACGTTAAAAGAACTCTGTAAACAGTTCGACTAAAACGCCGATGCTGGAATGAAAGTCGTCTCGGTGATGCCGCTGATAAAGATTTGAAATAAGGCTACCGAGAAGTTGATCGCTGCGCGGTGTGAATAGGCACAGACACACAGAGACCGCAGGCCTGAAGTAAGAGTGTGTCCAGTCTATGTAGCACTTTCTGTGACCTCATTTTATTCCCAATTATCACTTGAAAGCTTCTGGTGAACAAACTTAGATACCTGTGAGAAAGTTACCTGGAAACGGTGCTGTGGCGTAGAGTGTGGCACAAAGCGAAAAGAATGACTCAAAGTCGCCAAACTCATCCCCCTACCCACGTAGCTCCAGACCACTACCCTCCCCTCCCAC
>SMGT01003592.1:95191-117737 GCA_004794575.1 Lanistes nyassanus | reverse complement strand
CCCCCCCCCCCCCCCCGTCCTTAACCCTTGTCTCGGCAATAAATGTGGATCTATCCCCGCAGTGTTTATCTTGTCAGCAATCGAATTCCAGCTTTAAATCACTTCCCTTACCATATGCTCATTGCAGCTGAATGTAAACTGATGTACAAATGTGGTGAGACAGTTGGGTAACTGATGTACAAATGTGGTGAGACAGTTGGGTAACTGATGTACAAATGTGGTGAGACAGTTGGGTAACTGATGTACAAATGTGGCGAGACAGTTGGGTAACTGATGTACAAATGTGGCGAGACAGCCTGTGTTGCTGACGACCTTAACCAACATATAACCTGTCTCCGGGATAGAACTAAGAATGTGATGTTTTGTGAAAAATGTGAGGAAGAAACCAACCAATTCTGTTCTGTGAAGAAGTCGTGTTGCGGGTACATGCGACCATTTGCAGAGTCTACAGAAAACACTGCACGTCCACCACCACCAGCGCCACCTTCCGCTTTGTATCGGGGAATGAGGGAGGCGGTGGACTTAGCACAGGCGCCATTTGGTGTGTACCTTGTGACATAGCGATAGGTAACGATGGCCAGAGTCAGGACAGGACATTTTGTCAAACCTAGGTTGGTGGCATAAACCGGCTCACGTTACGAAACGAGTACAAAAGCACTGCATTTATTACCCGAAAAGCATGTTTGCTGCGAACACAAACGCTAAGAAATGAAAATTGAAAGGAGACATGGAGTCAAGCAGAAGTTTGTGGTTATGAAAAAGCGTATTGAAAGACCTCTTTCTTTCCTGGGTGGGTTGGGGTGAGGGGGTGGGCAGAGGCCTTTTGCAAGATGTAAACACAAGGAAGTTACATGGTGTTTGTGCCGCCCCCCCCCCCACACACACACCACCAAAAAAATCAAATAAATATAACCCTACCCAAAATGAGCAGAGCATTTGCGAGATCACAGTCAAAACCTTTTGACAGGTCGTCAGATAAAGGATTTGGGAAAGAAAGATAAGTTCTACCTTCTCTCTATTTACTGTCACCATGGGGGGGGGGGAGAGGGAATTTCCCGTCAGCAGTCTGACAAAAGCTGACGGGCAGAGGAATGAACGCCGTTTGTTGACAAAGAAATCAGTCACTGGGACCCCCGCTGTGTCCTGTGCGACTGCCCTACATGACTTGAGAGCTTTTTCTATTCCTCTCTCTCTCTGCGCGCGGCCGGCGTGCCCGATCGCGTCAGTGCTGTTACATCAGATATCAGAAAGGAAGGGAAGTTTATTCAGTCGCCTGTCCTAGTTCTTTCCAGTGTGCACTGGAATTGACTATGACCTCACAAACAAGGAAGCGCGCATGCCGATAATTCCGTTGCCACCTTAGAGCTACCACCGAGTTAGTAAAGCCCTACTCTGTGACACACGCAGTGACAGTGACACCAGGAAGTAGCGCCGGACGGAGAGTCCCGACTCTGTCCTATATTTTACCTTTGACGTCAGCTCGATGGCAGAAGGATTGCTTACTTTAGATTATGTCTGTCTGTACATTAAGAGGTACAAGTGGTCACGCTGTACAAACTGTCTGACTTCCTTCTCATCTAGACAAACGTGCTACCCAGGGAAAGGTACTTATATGGTGTTTCGCCCCTGTCGCTGTGAATGGTCGTTCTTGTGTTTGCCTGACTAATTTATGCTGCCAGGTGTGTTCAGCAAGAATTTCGATCATTGTCACGACCCCCACCCCGTCCATGTCCGACGACCTAGTGGGAGCACGTGTTTGTGTTCTTTCACTCTCCTGTCACTCAGACAAAACTCAACACTGGGTAACATAAATAGGACCCACCACTATTTATTATCACACAGGAGCACTGGACGTAACTTAGTACCTTTACCGTTTCACTTCAAGATCACACAACCAGAAAAATTCACTCTCAAACTAGTTCACACTAATTCCTCATGGTTTCACACAGTTACCTCACGTGGATCGTGACAATCATCGATAATAATCTCTGACCTGGTGGTGGCTGCTTACACGCGAAAGATAGTTGCAGTATTAAATATATTGGGCAATATTAAATTGCATATTAACATATTTTCCTAAGAATGTGGTAATGATTTAGTAAGAATAAATAAGAATTGGAGTTTTTTTAATCTGCTGGCGCTTCGTGAAGAAATTGGTGCCGAAAAAGGATTTTTTGTGTGTAGGCAACGCCCCCCCCCCTTTTTTTTTTTACAGCACTCCTGTATATGCATCACACAAATGCTAAATGCGTAGTTCTGTGTTTAAAACAGAGTATAACGTCGGCTGACTGTGTGTGTGCGTGCGTGTGTGCGTGCGTGCGTGCGTGCGTGCTTGCAGGTGATGGCGAAATCACGTGAGATCACTTTGCTTCTGATGTCGGATGGCTTGGAATGGGGCAGGTTTCTTACAGAAAAACTGGACTCTTTCAAAGAACAGGTCACGTACAGGACTCTATGCCTCGATCACTTAGACTACGAAAATCCTGCGGAAGTGACGCAAGCATGCCTGCAGAGCCTCGTGGTCTTGCTGCTGGCCACGCCAGACATGCTGGCCTACATGTCGGAAAAGAAAGGCTGGTTCGCGCCCACTCTGCAGTCTGTGCCGGCCAGCAGCACGCTGGTGATGGTCACACTGGCGGAAACCAAACTGTTCGACAGCGTCACGAGAAGTGCATACGTGACGTCACACTGGAAGTTCTGTGACCCCGGGGCCACCCTGGAGGACGTGCAGCTGATGGTGGCCAGCATCCTAGACGAGCTGGAACAGTGTCGTCGCCGCAATGCCAGACCCGCCAAGTTGTGTCTGAAAGTCTTCCCGTCCACAGTCTACGAGGTACAGCGAGTGGGAACACGCTTACTTCTTCCACAACGACTTTCCTTTTTTAAAAAAAAAACGACTTTAATTCGTGCGTGTGGGTCACGCAAAGATTTAACTGACTTATCCGTGCTGCTGATAATCGCCCTGTGCTTACAGTGTACCTGCATCTTCTGAAATCTTTGTGTAAACGCACATCCATTTTGGGGTCAATATGTATTATAATGTTTTTCTGAAGACGTGTCATGTTACCAGATATTTAGTCTCTTCGCTTCGGTGCATGTAACAGTTGACATGGCAGATCATGTTTATGCACCCCTAACATCGAGTTCACATCGAGTTCACATCTCTCGCTGTTTCTTGACCACAAAAGCCAGTTCTGCTTCAGATCGTGTCTGTCCAGTATGTGAACAGTCGTTTCAGTGGTACTGCTTGGCAGCCATAGGTTAGTGGCTTAGATCCGCATAACCCCGAGATGAGCAGAGTGAATATTTATGGACATCTTGGCGCGGTACTCATCTAGGTGTTACCATCATATGGGGGTTATCTCGTGCACATATACATGCACGCGCACGCACGTGCGCACGCCTACATCTCCCATGATGTCTACAAGACCTATTACTGACACAAAACAGTAACGCTATTCCACAAACTTCTTGCTTCTGCAGCCTGGGGTCCAGGTGGCGCTGGTTTTCAAGGAAGGCGTTGATGGGGACGTGCTGGTGAAGTTCGGAAACACCGAGAACCCTGTCGTCACCTCGAAGCTCAACTCATGTGTCTACACTTTCTACGCTCCAGGTGAGCTTTCAGTGTCATTGTTCTGTGTGTGGCATCGCGTTCCGTGCGACACCTATTGCCTTTTTTCTGTAGTGATGTGCGTAAGCAATGTTAGCAAATGGAGGCAATGCTTTACCTTTTTGGCGTACTCAGGAAACTTGTCCGCCTGTTACATCTCTAGCACGCATCGGAGAATGTTTCTTGTCACTTTTGTAAGCGTCCTTCGTTGAATGTATACCGTTTTCCCAAATCTCACTGCATCTCTTTCCTGTCTCTAGCAGTACCATCTCTTTCCTGTCTCTAGCAGTACCATCTCTCACCTGTATCCTGTACTGTTTTCGCCTGTCTAAAGTTAACACCTATAACCTGACAGCGTTTTTTACCTGTGTATAGTGATGTCCCCGGGCAAGCATAGCGTCACCGTCACGGCGTGTGGCCGCACGCAGAGGGTGCAGTTGACATACAGCGGGGTGGAGACCGCAGCGCTGACCAGCGTCCACTATCTGTGTCAGTGTCTCGGCCTCAACACCTCGCATGAACTGGACATGCGCCTGAGGGACATCTTCATCGCCTCCCTGCCCGACGACGACGTCATTGACATTATCTTCAAGTGTGCCCCCCTCCCGGACTCCTCAGGTGAGGCCCTGCAAGTTGTTAACGTTGATGATAGGCGGTGGCAGTGCATGGTGGTGTCCTGGACTGCTGAGTGAGTCGTTGTGGACACTGAGCGGTGCAGCACGTTACAGGATGTTGAAACAATTTCTTTATCTGTCTGCCCCACTGTTACAAACATTGTCTGGGGCATTTTGAAACGGATACTGTCTTTGTGGTCTTCAGGCAGAGAGAAAAACAACATCACTCAATAACACAACATGGTTAGGGAGGATTATTGAAACAGGCTGCGGGCTTAACCGCCTTGCTGTTGTCTTTAGATTCCCAGAAGAACGCCAACTCTGCCTATCCGACACTGCTGCACTTCGCGGCGGCCAACGGGCTGGCTGAATTCTGCTCAGTCCTGATGGAGTGCCCGGGCAGCTCCCGGGCCTACAGGGTGAGGAACTGCGATGGCCTTGACCCCGCCGACCTGGCTTTCCACAACGAGTTTGACGAACTTGGCGACTACATCATCGACTTCATGGTAGGCAGATGTTCTGTCCAGTCAATAAGGTCACGGCCTGAGCGGGTCACGTGTTCACGTGGCTTTCGCACTCAGACACGTGCACGTAAAGTTCACACGGAGAATGGTTCTTGCGACCGCATTCACGCATGAGAATACCATGAGAACAGAAGCAAGCCAGTCCAGCCTCGGGTTGCTTTGCATATAGGTCTTGGTTTGCCTAAGATTTGGAAGGGTTGGTCTAAAAATAGTTCTTATTAGGCCACATTTAGGTAGGACTGCTCAGAATATAGCTCCTGGTTAGCCAGTAGGTAGAGAGAAGTGAAAAGTCCGGCGCGTGGGGTAAAACTGGGACAGGGGAGACACATTAAAAAGTGATTCGCAAGGGAAGTCATGCGTACAGCCAATCAGATCGCGACCAGCCTCCGTGGTCATGGCCAATCGCATGGCGGGTAGCGGGGCAGGAAAGGAGGGAGGTTAGTTACAGAGGGGGTTAGTTACTAAAGTGAGGTGAAGATACAGGTAAAAAGGAGAGGGATCGATGAACAGATGATTAAAAGGTGACAGTAGATGGTTAAGGGAGAGAAAGCCGAGTGTGTGTGGTGGGGTGGGGCGGGTAGTGTTTTAGGTTCAGCCCTTCTCTCCGCCACACCCAGCCAAGTGCCTTTTTGTTTTTTGTCTTTGCCTTCATCTGTTTCTGCCTTTGTCTGTCTCTGTCTGTTCGTGTTTGTGTTGTCCTGATGAAGGGGTAATGCCCCGAAACTGTCGATTGTCTGTATCGTCTATCGTTTAATTTACCTTGGCTCTGTTCCGTTTTTGTTAATAAAGCGTTCTAGCAAATGAAGCTCACAAAAGACAACTGTATATTCCAAACGCTTTATCTGATTTGAATGATCTAATTAACATAAAAAAGAACGTCAGAAAGGGGACCGCGATGAGCTTGTAATAACCCCCCTGCTGCGTGTGATTGACAGGAGATGCAACACGTGGAAGACATCTACGCGCACTACGTTTGCCTGAAGGAACCACCAGGTGGCGCAGTCATAGGTGAGTCCCCACAGCACATGTAACACAAAAGACACAACCAGTCGGAGGAAGTCTCGTTTGTTTAAACATTTGTCATGCCTGACAGACAGCAGACAGCCAGACAGCCAGACGAATACTTTTTCAGTTACTCTTTACGCGTTTTCGTGTTACGAAATTGACAGAAATCAGAGAAGACAGAGCCAGCTGACTTTTTACGCTGTGACTATCACCCTATGACAGTATTACCCTATGATATTATTACCCTATGACACTATCACCCTATGACACTATCACCCTATGACATTATTACCCTATGACACTGTCATCCTATGACATTATTACCCTGTGAAACTATTACCTGTGACAATAAGTAATATCCTGAAACTATTGCCCTATGACATTAAGTGTTAATAAACCTATGACACCATTACCCTGTGACAGTAACCTTACACTATAACCCCATGGCACTATTACCCTATGACACCTTTACCCTGTGACCCCTAGTATTACCCTGTGTTATGGGAATTTTGGCAAGAGCCATGATAGCATAGTTTTCTTAAGTCTAGACGGTAGCTAGTGAGGCAGAGGCCACTCAGTTTGCGTAACTGGGGTCGGTCTGGGGGTCAGTCGCCGGGCACACTGCGGCTTCGCTTACACCTCCGTGATCAGCGGTCCGCGGGTAGCAATGAACTGATTCAGGGCTGGCGCCGGCACCGCCGACATCAGAGAGGGGAAAACCCGCTACCCGGACGGGGGTGGGGGTGGCGAATGTCCAGGGACGGCCGAACGGTCTGACCACCTGCCGATAACGCATCTGCCGCTAGGTGGCCCCTAGGCCAATATAAGGTAGGGGTTTTCCAACCCTTAGGTCTTTCTCTGGAACTCGGCTAGTGCAGCGTCGTGGCGGCTTGTTCGTACACCTGTAAGTTCCGACTAGACGAGGAGTAGGCCCTGTTCTGTGTGAGCAGTAGACGAGCGACGGGAGAGCAGAATCTGTGTAGCGCCAAGTCCTGTGTGTGTCTTCGGCCGAGGAACCTCTGTCTCCACATCCCAACAGACAGCGCATCGTTATCCAGTTAAGTACCTGATAGCTGGTCGTGCTGCAGACTCGTTAGAAAAAGTGTACCGTAACCTGCAGCTGCCTCGTAGTGTAGGCAGTTCCGTGCGACGTTGGTATCTGTCGCGTATGACTTAATGCATGGGTTGCGCAAGTTAGTAGAAACAGTACCATAAGCAAGTAGTCAGTGTAGGGCGGTAAAACGCTAGAATTAGTATTTGTAAGCGTAACTTAGGATTTACGGTTGTGCTTGTATTTTGATTGGTTATCAGACACGTTGCCTGTATTGCATAAGGGGACCGTCCCAGTAATTTCACTTACATATGATTGTGGAGCACACTTACTTGCATCGTATTAAATTCTTCTTTGTTATTGTTCACGCCAGGTGTTGTCTTTCGTTGTGTAGTAGTCGGGGAAAGGCTAGTGGGTGGGGGCTGAGCCATTAGACAAGCAGTAGCTGATTGTTTAGTGTTTGTGTTGACCTGGTGTGACGTGTTCCCACTAGCGAAAGTGTGGCTGGTCGAGTGTGCGGGTCTTGCGTGAGTGACCCGACGCGCGTTCAGTGCCCCGCAGCTAAGTGACGGACGATTGTGCGTGTGGCTGTGTGCGCGGAACAGCCGGCGGCCCTGATTATTAATAAAGGCAGTGAGCGAGGTCAGTGTGCGTGCCACAAAGGTTTGCATCCCTCCCCCTCCTTTAGTTCAGAGGTTAGGTTTCCCCACCACTCTCTCCATCCCTTAACTCACCACACCCTGTGACACAAAGTATTACCCTGTAACACCAAGAATTAACCCTGTGACACCAAGTACTAACCCTGTGACATCGTGTATTAACCTTGTGACATCATTACCCTATGACACAAAGTATTACCCTGTGACGATGTTTCCATATGACACTAAGCACTGCCCTATAACACTATAACCATAGGCTGATGCAGACGCCATTTTGTTCCAATCTAATCTGTCTTCCAGAAGAAAACCCGTACGCAGACATGACAGGGGCCCTGGGCCGCTCACCGACGCTACCACCAAGGCATGTGCCTCCACTACGTCGAGACCCCCCATCCTCGCCAAAACCTCCCGTGTCCCCACGCTCAGCTTCGTTTGACGACGGTCAGTCCCCACGTTTTCGTTACCGCTTGTTGTGACTGCAGTCGCCACCGGTGTTGTAGTATCCATCATCTTGAGTACCGCAGACTAAACTGCTTGAGGCGACGTTCCGGAAGATCAGGCAATACGAGGGATGATATCCCAAGTATAGTTTCCATGATATCCCAAGTATAGTTTCCGTGATATCCCAAGTATAGTTTCCATGATATCCCAAGTACAGTTTCCGTGATATCCCAAGTATAGTTTCCATGATATCCCAAGTATAGTTTCCATGATATCCCAAGTATAGTTTCCATGATATCTGTCCCATGTCACTCCTAGGATATCACCTGTCACTCTTAGCTTAGCCAGCTAGCTCCTCCCCTTCTCTTCACACTTAAGGTTTGTGAGTGAAACGCCATTGGTCATGACAGCTATCCTGCTCCACCTAGTCTGACCAGAACCGGTTTACTCAAGGTCAATGCGTCAGAACGCCTGCTACTTAAGGAGGCAAAAACGCGATTACACATAGACACATACACACAGAGAGGACAGGACATGGAGTTAATGTAGGAGGACCACAAGAAGCGGACACGTGTAAGCCCACTGACCTCTGCCCTTGCCATAGTAGCCAGAGACGTGAAAAGAGCAAAGGACTCCAGCATCTCACGCAGGTACCCGGGGTGTATTCTGCCGACTACTAGACAAGAAGTAAGTGACTGTTGTGGTGCCTTGTAGGACTGCTCTTGCCATAGATTATCTTAGAGTCTGGGACTCGAGTTGAATTAAGATAGGTGGTTTTATCCTGCGGGAAACAGGAGACGTCATAAGCTAGTGGCCGGGCAATAGCGCCAAGGGGGTACAGAGAGGTAGTGCTGGTTGTACAGTGTCATAACTTCTTTGTCAGTCGTTGAATAGTTGTTTCAGTAGTGACAAGAGTAGATGCTCTGTTGTTGGTCACTTATTGATAGCTTTAGAGCTGTGTGTCGCAGAAGTGGTTGTATCAGTAGTGACAAGAGTAGGGGCTCTGTCGTTGGTCACTTATTGATTCAGTTTGTATAGCTTCAGAGTTGTGTATCGCAGAAGTAGTGGTTTCAGCAGTGACAAGAGTAGGTGCTCTATTGTCGGTCACTTACTGTATGTGTGTATTGAGCGGGATCATAGCCCGGTTTGCAGTTTGATTCTTTGTAAATAATTTGTAGATATATTTGATGTTGTCGAGCCAGTTAGTGTTTGAAATATATGTTGAATAACAGTTCGCTACAGTTGTGTGTTTTACGAGGGCGGGGGCTCTTGAGCTAGTAGTGTTTTGCCTGTGAGAGACTGAGCGAACGTGTCAGAGTAAGAGAATCTTTTCCCTCGGTAGATGTCTCTAGTTGTTCACATTATTTCACAGCGTTGTCACCCTCTGGTGTAGAAACCATTGACCTGTTGCAGTAAAGGTTTTGGTGACGATTGCTCAATTAAATCTACATTTTACGAGATCACCATAAAGGTTTGTCCAGTAATTCTGAGAAGTCGAGTCCAGTAAGTTAAGTTACGGCCCGCCACGTCACAATATCCTAAGTATAGTTTCAGTGATATCCCAAGTATAGTTTCCATGATATCCTAAGTATAGTTTCAGTGATATCCCAAGTATAGTTTCAGTGATATCCCAAGTATAGTTTCCATGATAACCTAAGTATAGTTTCCGTGATATCCCAAGTATAGTTTCCGTGATATCCCAAGTATAGTTTCCGTGATATCCCAAGTATAGTTTCCGTGATATCCCAAGTATAGTTTCCGTGATATCCCAAGTATAGTTTCCATGATATCCTAAGTATAGTTTCAGTGATATCCTAAGTATAGTTTTAGAGATATCCAAAGTATAGTTTCAGTGATATCCCAAGTATAGTTTCCGTGATATCCCAAGTATAGTTTCAGTGATATCCCAAGGATAGTGAATGCTTGTACAAGGATTGAGGTCCTGTCTTCCCATGTATCTTTGTACAAGGACTGTGTGTTAGTGCTGATGTGGCACTCTAGTATTCTGTCGGACTGTCGTCGGACTATCGTGTGAAGACTTCCGCGACATTACCAGCTCCACGAGAGTTACTGTACTGTACATATTCCTTTGTTAAATAGCGCCTGACAGATCTAGGTACGTGTGCGAATCTTGACACCTGAGTGTGAGTGCGAAAGTTTATATTCTCGCCTGTCGATGTGTCAGTGTCAGTGGAATATCGTAAATGCCTTTTCACCTTTTCTTCCGTATATGTAAATAAATAATTGTTTTTAATAAAGAACAAATGAAGACCAGCGCTTAAATTATCGTAAGATAACTCCAACAAAGATACTGGCAGCGCTGTAAATAGCCGTATGCAGACGCATGTGACCAAGGGAGCTTACTGTACCCAAACACGTAGCAAAGAGAGGGCCGAAAGAAAGGAACTTGGCAGATCCTCAAAAAGATCTGCCTTCCCTTTCTTTATAACGGCGCTATTCTTCACACAGCTAACCCTCGGTGCACAAAATGTGCATACAGAGAATCCATGTTAATGAGGTCAGCCCGCTCACTAAGCGTGTGTTGACAACTAGGATTCAACGACGAACACAACATAGGACAAATACACAAATGCATAAAATAATTGTTTTGTTAAGCAGTCAAACGAAACAGGAATTATTCTGGAGGTCACGTGACAGCGATTTGCGAAGAGGGTAAATTTATTTAGCTTGGCTTGTGTTGCGAGCCAAAGTTAAATAACCAATCAGAGTCAGAGTATCAGCGTATCTCCCCCTACAATCCTATACATTATACAACTTTAATCAAGAGTTAACTGTCAGTGACCTCCGACATTTGACACCCGTGCCAATCAGCTGAGGGCCGCATGTAATGAGGAAGCAACTCTGCTTTGTTGTTATGACAGGAACTCACCTGAAGCGCAGTCCGTCAGACAGGGAGACATCAGACAGGGAGACGTCAGACAGGGGGATGGATCCCAAAGCGGCCACCCTCCCTCGCAGAGCTCCGCCCCCCGTCCCTAAACCCCCAGCACCAAATGCTGCGGCTGTCTTCATGGGCATAGGAGTCCGGCAGGACAGTGAGTGAACCCGCCTTGACCTTCTCTTTAACGTCGGAAGCTCTAAACATGGCTCTAAAGATGCCATTACGTTGCCTTTGATGGGGGGAGGGGGGATTTAGCTGGGCGGTAGATCAGGCAGAAGAAATGAACACGAGTGATAGAAGTTTTAGCCGCTATTTACGCTTTTAGCTGCTATGATCTTAGTCGCTATGTATGATCTTAGTCGCTATGTATGATCTTAGTCGCTATGTATGATCTTAGTCGCTATGGATGGTCTTAGTCGCTATGGATGGTCTTAGTCGCTATGGATGGTCTTAGTCGCTATGTATGATCTTAGTCGCTATGTATGATCTTAGTCGCTATGGATGCAAAGCCGATTGTATGGCCGTTGTTTTGCTGTTTTCGTTCTTGTTCTTGTCTTGAATCAGGAGATTATAGGACTGAAGGAGGAGGGGGGCCTTAGTACTACAGTGGGCTCATTGTCAATTGTTTACATGTATGTAATTGTGTTTGTGTTGTATATATGTGTGATTGAATGATTGTGTATGTTTCTGTTGTTTTTGTGTATGTAATTATGTATGTGTGATTCTGTATGTATGTGGCTGTGTATATTTGTGTGCTGTCTGTATGTATGTGACTGTTTATGTCTGTGTGTTGTTTATATATATATATAAGCGTGTGATGGTGTATGTTTGTGTGTATTTTGCTTGCACTTGTGTTCGCGTCTTTAGTCTTTGTTTGTTCTTTTTCCTGTGGAAGGAGAAATTTGATGAGAACAAGCAATGTTGTAACACAGTGCGCTTTTTGTATTGCAGCACCAGCTCTGCCCCAGGGGGCGCTGGGATCGCGTACACAGAGCGAGCTGATTGAGATCCACGAGATGGTCAAGTCAGGGGAGATTAATCTGAACGAAGCTCAGATGTTGTTCAATTCCTGGCAGCAGCGCTGTGGCCGTAAAACCGCCATCAGCTTCAAGGAGAGACAAGTAGGCAGCAGGCTGTGGCTTCTGAGTGTTTCTGTCTCTGATTTGCTCTCGTCTCTGTTTTCATATGCTGTCTCGTGCGTACATCTCATTTCGTCTGTTTTCGTGTGTCTGTTTCCTCGTCTTGAATTTGGTGTGTCTGTCCCATGTGCCTGTGTCGTGTACAACTACCTCGTGTACCTATCTCACTGTGTCTGTCTCATACGTACCTTATTATGTATCCGTCTTATACGTATGCTATTATGTGTCCGTCTCATACGCCTATTCTCGTGTGTCCGGCTCATGTGTCTGTTTTCATGTGCCCGTCTCACGTGTCTGTTTTAATGTGTCGGTTTCATGTGTCTGTTTTCATGTGTCCGTCTCACGTGTCTGTTTTCATGTGTCCGTCTCACGTGTCTGTTTTAATGTGCCTATCTCATGACACAATGCTGTGTCTGTCTCATGTGTCTTCATTTCGTGCGCCTGACATCGTGTTGGTGCCTGAATGTGTACGCTCGGTTTTGTGGAGGGTTTGTTTTCTTTGAGGGTCACATCGTAAAGTACCTATTGAACAATTACTGTTTAGTTTTCCTAATTTGTGTAGTGTTATTGACCAGAAGCATGCCCTAAGGCATGACTATTCTATCTGACCAAGCTTCGGACTGTGCAAAGTCGGCCATCATAACAAATCCATGGACTTCTGTCCAAACTTTCTGATCATGTTCTCGATCTGTCTGACCCTTCTGCCATCGTCTTTCCACAGACGGCGCCACTTGTTTGTCTACTTCACTAGTCAATGACAAGAATTAAAAAAGAATTGACTGGACTCAAAGACTAGAAAGAATGTCGTTCACGTTCTGTGTTTGCCTCCTGGTTAGGTTTTCTATTCACGAAGTCTTCCATTTAATCCCTCTTCCATCACGTCCGTCCGTCTGTCCATTCCTCCTCTATCCATTCACTAAGCGGTCCAATGATTTTAGCGCTTGCCACCAAGACAATGAGAATAATGTGGGTCGTGGGTTCAGATCTTGCCTCTGACACGCAGTTCTTTGTATATGGCATGTGTACAAGACTGACTGCTCTTCCTGATATAGCCTTATAGCTGCTGACTCGGTGGAAAACATCGAGAACATAAATAAACAAGTAAGCAGGCAAGCCAACAAACATATCTCCATCGACCTGTCCATCCACCAACAGCTCGCGCTGAGGTCCAGGCGATGTGTTGCAGAAAGAACTGGAGAAAATTCGTAACGACATCTTGAAGCAGAGAAAAGACACTGGCAAGGCGCATGGGGACGTCTTCAGCTGGTTTACGAAAAGGACATCCAAGGAGAGCATTAGGCCCAATATTTCTGTGAGTTATCTGCTCCTGTTTTAGCTTTTTCTATGAGTTATCTGGTCTTATGTAAAGCGTCTTCTGTGACTTATCTGCTCTTGTGTGCAGCACTTTCTGTGAGCTAGGCATATTCTAGTTACCTAAGTTGTTCCTCTTACTACCGTAATAGGTATTTCATATAGGCGTATAAAGTATTTCATAAAGGTGTGAAAGGTATTTCATATAGGTGTAAAAGGTATTTCATACAGGTGTGAAAGGTATTTCATATAGGCGTAAAAAGTATTTCATATAGGTATGAAAAGCATTTCTTATAGGTGTGAAAGGTATTTCATATAGGTGTAAAAGATATTTTATATAGGTGCAAAAGGTATTTCATACAGGTGTAGAAGGTATACCATTTAGTTGTAAAAGGTATTGCATACAAATGTAAAAAAAATTACTGAAAATAGTTGTAAAAGTATTGCATATAGGTGTAAAAGGTACTACATATAGATGTAAAAGGTATTGCATTTAAGTGTAAAATATACTGCATACAGTTGTCAAAGGTATTGTATATGGGTGTAAACTGTAGTACATATAGGTGTAAAAGGTGTTTCATATATGCGTGAAGTGTATTGCATATAGTTGTAAAGGGTACTGCATATAGGTATAAATGTACTGCTTACAGGTCAGTGTAAAAGATACTGCATGAAGTTGTGAAAGGTGCAAAAGATACTGCATATAGTTGCAAAAGATACTAATGCATATAGGTGCAAAAGCTAATGCATATAGTTGTAAAAGATACTGCATATAGTTGTAAAAGATACTGCATATAGTTGCAAAAGATACTGCATATAGGTGTAAGAGATACTGCATATATTTTTAAAAGATACTGCACATAGGTATAAGAGATACTGCATCTAGTTGCAAAAGATACTGCATCTAGTTGCAAAAGATACTGCATCTAGTTGCAAAAGATACTGCATCTAGTTGCAAAAGATACTGCATCTAGGTGTAAGAGATACTGCATCTAGTTGCAAAAGATACTGCATCTAGGTGTAAGAGATACTGCATATAGTTGCAAAAGATACTGCATCTAGGTGTAAGAGATACTGCATCTAGTTGCAAAAGATACTGCATATAGGTGTAAGAGATACTGCATCTAGTTGCAAAAGATACTGCATTTGGGTGTAAGAGATACTTCATCTAGTTGCAAAAGATACTGCATCTAGGTGTAAGAGATACTGCATATAGTTGCAAAAGATACTGCATATAGGTGTAAGAGATATTGCATCTAGTTGCAAAAGATACTGCATATGGGTGTAAGAGATACTGCATATAGTTGCAAAAGATACTGCATCTAGTTGCAAGAGATACTGCATCTAGTTGCAAAAGATACTGCATCTAGTTGCAAAAGATACTGCATCTAGTTGCAAAAGATACTGCATATATTTTTAAAAGATACTGCATATAGTTGCAAAAGATACTGCGTATAGTTGCTAAAGATACTGCGTATAGTTGCTAAAGATACTGCGTATAGTTGCTAAAGATACTGCATATAGCTGGCTCTCTCTCATTCCCTCTCTGTCACGAGTGCGTGCAGGCACATACACAAGCAGAAAACTTACACACACACACACACACACACAAGCAGAAAACTTACACACAAACACAACCCGGGAAGGAGAGGGAAGTACTGAGGAGGGGGGGGGTGGGTGTCTGTGAAGTGAAACTAACTGCTCAGACATTTCACTCCGTGAGCGTTGTGTTCCCAGGACCCTGTTGTTCCACGGTTTTCCAAAAAGTCTCAGATGTACTCCAAGCCCAAGGCTGAGCCTCAGGCCCCAGACAGAACTAGTACCGCCAGCACCGGAAGTACGTCACTACCTCTTTTGTGCCATGTGTCAGTGTGTGTATCTCTGTGTGTGTGTGTGTGTATGTGTGTCTGTGTGTGGTTGTGTGTTTGTGTGTCCATGTCTTTGAGTGCATTTGTGTGTATCTGTATGTGTGTCTGTATGTGTGTGTGTCTGTGTCTGTGTATGTTTGTCTCGTATGTCTGTATGCCTGTGTGTCTCTCTGTGTGTATGTGCACATGTGTGTGTCTGTGTGTGTATCTGTATCTGTGCGTGTCTGTGCGTGTGTCTGTGGGTGTATGTGTGTGAGTGCTTGCGTATGTGGCTATGCGCATGTGTGTGTATGCACGTGCGGGTGAGTGGGTGCATCTTTTCGTCAGTGCGTGTTTGCAAGTGCGTGGATGGATCTGTACGTGCGTGGGAGCATGTGTATGCACGCATGTGTGCGAGCGCGTAGAATTGTTTGAAAAAGTTCCTGGTGAACCTCCCGCCCACTCCGCGCTGTGCTACAGCTGCTGACCGCTGTGCTGCCACTCATTGCAGGTTCATCCTCGTCACGTGACAGCGGCTGGAGTATAGGGTCACGTGACAGCAGTCTCTCGACGTCAGTGGACAAGGATTCTGACAGTGAGGTGAGAAACTACTCAGGCTGAAGAGGGGGATGTGAAAAAGAGACCAATCAGGGCACGTTTAGTCAATTCTTACTGACCTTGTTGTAACCTTTAACCTAACAATATGCTGTAATATCCTGTAAAACACGATCAAGGCTTGAAAATGGATTGAGCTCCGTGGGTACCCTTGTTGTCCTCACTTGTACAATACTGAGATCACGTCCTTCACATCTGCTCACAACTATCCGTCCAGAGCCGTAGTTTAGAGAAAGATCATGGCTGACGGAGGAATTGCCTGTCTGTTGTTAGGAGGAAGCAGTGAAAGGGTGAGTACCCAGAGTTGAAGCTCGCATTTATTATCAGCTGGTGCTAACTCCTGCAGCCTATGTCTCCGTTACGTCACCATTCGTGTCGGGGCCTGTCTCCTGCTGCGCTGGTCACGCGCTGAGAAATTTGGTATTTACATGCACGTGCATTTCCCCCTTTTGTAAGCACGCAGTTGACGCATGGGCAACTGACTGATTAGAAAGGTGCACATGCGGTTCACTTGCTTCAGGATGCGCATGGCTGTACAACTGTTTATAGGTGCTCGGGTGTATAACTCTTTCAACTTCTTTATCTTTCAACTTGTTCATCTTGGATGCTCTCGTGTCTCGCTGTCGCTGCTGTCACGGTCTCAGTGTGGTATTGTTGCTGTCTGTCACGGTCTCAGTGTGGTATTGTTGCTGTCTGTCACGGTCTCAGTGTGGTATTGTTGCTGTCTGTCACGGTCTCAGTGTGGTATTGTTGCTGTCTGTCACAGTCTCAGTGTGGTATTGTTGCTGTCTGTCATATTGATGTTTGCTGTTTTGGTTCTAATCTGATGTACTCGAGAAGCGCACATCTTATGAGGATGTGTTCTCGCACGTTACAAATCTTCCAATTAAATTTCATGATAAGCAAAATGTAACTCACTGTAAGCATGTAAAGCTTCCATAACGACCATTGCCATGCAAGCATCATGGAATGTGCCTAACTTCCTAGCAAGTAGCATGAGCATGTGCGTCTTCAGTGACAACTGTCCACCATCATGTCTTCAAGTCTCTCCCTGGGTGTCTCCGGACACCCGCGCCAGCGTGGACCTGCGTGTGTGCCTGCTTGTGTGCGCATACGTGTGTGCGTGCGTGCATGGTCTAGAAAGAGTTTTCGGTGCTAGTACGAAGTCGCTGATTTTGATTGTAATTCTAACCCACCTGCCGCCGCTTTTCCCATGTTTATTATATACAAATTTTATATCGCGTTAATTTTATGTCTAGCGCCTTGAAGAACCTCGGACTTGAATTAAAGTACACTTCCAATCAATTTCTTTTGGTTCTCATTTCGTTGTTCTCCGAAGTTCATTCCTCGAACTAGCAGTCACCCAGATGTACACGTCTGGAATTTGTTGTGAAACCCCACCTATTTTCAGACTGGTTGCATGGAAGGCAAGATTCTTTTTCCCAGTTGAATTCAGCCCAAGGCCGGGCACGCATGCGCAGGTCGCCGTTCATCCCGTTTAGCGCAAAGACACGGACTTGAACTTATACATGAAAACAGAAGCCCTGCCCCTAACCTACCCCCACAAAAAAACCACGTAGGCTAATATGGGTTTTGAACCTGCGACATAACCGTGAAATCCAATGTCTTTACCTCTCAAGTATTGATCACCACGGACTCTCCTTTTCATTGTAACTACAAGAAGTGACGCTGCTGAGAGGTCATGGCTTGACCTATAAATATCTGTTGGAGTGGTTGGCGACGGTATGCGCATGTTCAGCGCACTTGGTAGGCTACGCAGGCGCGCCCGGACTGGGGCAGAACTCGTGAGAAAAAAATCACACACGGAAGTGACGTCATTCCTATGACTGGACGCCAAGGCCTAATTGTTGCTTATGAAAACCTGAACACGCTCACGGTTCCAGCAACGAGAACAGCCTGGAAAAAAGAGAACTGGATTCAGTTGTGCTGTGTGTGAATGTACGCTGTCCAGTGCAGACAACGTCAGTTTGGATTCCTTTCTAAACGATCCAAAAGAACGGAAAATTGGAGCAGATTTGTAAAACTTGTCGCGCGGATGCTATCACTCCAACAACGAACTCTCAAATATGCGAAAAGAATTTTAGCCTAGATGTGTACGTGGTGGGGGATGGAGGGTGGGTGGGAAGAAACTCTGGGTTCGATGACAAACGTACAGATCTGCAGAAATGTCCCGTCCCTTGTGGCAGATAGTTACAGACTCGCCCCGCGCTGCAAACCCTGCTACCTGGTCACGACAACGATCGGATTAAACCAACAGGTAGATGTTTAGAGGCATGTCATGCAGCTGGCCTCAGTTCCTCCGGTTGGAGTCGGTCCGGAAAGCCTGGGCGTGTTGCGGCTTAAGAAATACACAATAAAATTATATTGGATGATTCTCCAGGCTGTATGTATAGTTACTTTAATGGCTGCCATCTGGACATTTCATCAAATGAGTGCGCATGCGTGAAATTTGTTTCTTTGGAATGTCAACAGGTTCAAGAAGACGAGCTGTCATCGTCTGCCGACTTTACACGAAGGTCACACTCCTCAAGGTCATCCTTGAAAGTAAGTACACTTGCCACGTCTCTCTCTCTCCCTCTCTCTGTCTCGCACTCGCTAATCACTCCGCACACTCTTGTCACTCGCTAATCACTTCCCACACTGTCACTCGCTAATCACTCCCCACACTGTCACTCGCTAATCACTCCCCACACACTGTCACTCGCTAATCACTTCCCACACTGTCACTCGCTAATCACTCCCCACACTCTGTCACTCGCTAATCACTCCCCACACTCTGTCACTCGCTAATCACTTCCCACACTGTCACTCGCTAATCACTTCCCACACTGTCACTCGCTGATCACTCCCCACACTCTGTCACTCGCTGATCACTCCCCACACTCTGTCACTCGCTGATCACTCCCCACACTCTGTCACTCGCTGATCACTCCCCACACTCTGTCACTCAGCTGTTGTACAATTCAATTATTAGTCGTTTTTCTCGTCTTCTCATCTAATACGCTGCACTGTCACTGAATCTAATTTGCCTTTCCCTTTCCCTGTTCTTCAGAACCGTCAGTCGCTGGGGGGCCAGTTCCTACAGCAACTTAAAGAATTGGTGGACAACACGGAGCCAGCCCCTCCGCCCCTGCCCCCACCCCGTCGTAAATAACTCCGACGACGGTTGCTCAGAACTCTTGCCATTTTGCCCTCCCCCCTCCCCCACGGAGCTGTGTATAGCCAGTGATGGGATATTAATTAATGGCCTTTCGTTGTAGATGAGCCTTCGTAATTGTGTGAATAGTGAAAAATGTGACTAGTTTAATAAACAAGTGTGGATACATCTAGATGGTTAGAAAAGGTTAATACGAATGATGCAGCATGCTTGCTTTACATTAAGTTTTGTCGAATATGTAGAACTGTATGCATAGGTTTAAATAAGATATCGAGGAAAGACTACCTTATTTTAACATTGCTGCAACTGTAAACAGTGTGAACTGTTGTGTGAGAAGATAAAATAGTGCAGGGACTGTGAACTGTTGTGAGCAAAGACTGGATTGTGTACTGAGTGCTGAGCATTTGTGTGAGATGATAGGATTGCGCAGAATGTGTAAACTGTCATGTGAGAATATTGCGCCGTAGTATCGAGCATCAAGGCTTTTGATGTAGCCGATGGGTGTAAACGACCAGGAAGGGGAGGGGGTAGTTGTGTCCGCACTAGGTGTCCACTTAGGGGCGTGTTCTAGTAGTTGACACGGGGTGTGGCTTCTACTGTCCCTGGCCTGATTGGTTGATACATGTAACTGCCTTGTTGACCACGTGCGTGTGAATGAAAGAATCTATGGACGAAAGTTGAAGATAAAAGGACTGATTTAGACAGTCGAATTATCTTCCGCCCAAAACATCCTGTGAGAGGACGTCTTACGCCCAAAACATCCTGTGAGAGAACGTCTTCTGCCCAAGTATCCTGTGAGAGGAAATCTTCAGCGAAATCTACAGTGAGGGCATTGTATGCCTGAACTCCTGTGAAGAAGAGCTGCTGTGGTGAGACGTACGTGTCTTGTGGTACCAGTCTGCTGAAGGCTGAAGGATTCAGCTGCAGAATCGAGATGTCTCGTTCTGCTAGACGTGTGGAAGTCTAGCAGCGACAGCACGTGGCTTGAGTAGACCAGTTGCATAGCGCAAGGGACTCTGCGAGGCTGCTGGATACCTCCAGACTGGGGTGAGACTAGCAAGTGCTCCTCTGCTGTGGGAAACCTCTACGCTGACCGGGCGGGAGAGGACTGCAGAACGTAAAGGAGGGAGACCGAAGACCGCGGACAAGACAACCGTCTGAAGCAGGGGGCGAAGGTCCAGCCTTACAAGGAGGCTGCCTGTAACCGAGCTCTTGGGGTGAGCTCAAAGGGCTGTGTGTCAGCCTTTGAAAACGTCATATCCTCTGTGACGTGTGTGATCGTCGGCATCGAAGTCTGCTGTTACGTGGAAGTGTTCAAGAGGTCTTCAGGGTATCTACTGGTGAACAGATCCAAGGAAGGAGCGCTCCAGCATACAGACTGTCGTGCGGACTGTAAGAAGCATTCGGGAACGAGTGTTGTGTTCTGTGAGTGTTGTGCATCACGTGGTCATTCATTTTCTCGTATGCAAAGGCGGGATTAAGGTACGTGGTTTGTCATTGTGTTTAATGGCGAGGCGGGTGATGTAGGTTGGTATGAGATGTTATTGTAGACCTAGCTCAAACAGAAGGAAATTGCGGGAGCCCTAGAGTTGAAACGAGTTGTAACATATATTGTCTTGATTGTAAATACTCGCTGTTTCTATCAACAATACATTCTTCTTTTTTGTGTTCACTGTATTACAGTCTTTTGTTATTCTTTATGGGAGACTGTAGGTGGTGGGGGCTCGGCCATATGATTAAGAAATCATATTAATTAACTTTAGTAATACAGTGATAGTTCCACCTACGCATATGTCACACTCTTGACGGTTGTCGTGAGAGCGAGCAGAGCAGACGACCCGCCAAGAGCAAAAAGAAATCTCCCAAGTTGTGACAGAATTCTTTGTGCCAGCTTGAGCGCACCTGTAAGGCACGTGGGCAAAATTTACTTGTCTTTATTTTCAAAAAAACGTTTCTACAAACGTTTGACTACTGATTTCCCTCCCTCTCCTTCACCTCGCGCTATCTTGCTTTCGTTGAGCAAGGTGGGAAATTTTAAAGGGACAGTGCTTCCACCTCGGGCTGACTCCGCACTATAGGGAGGGGATGGGGGGTCCTTTACTAAGCTATGCACTTAGAGAACCATCAGACTGACAGCTATCATATTATCACTGAAATCGCTTACTGTCGCTCTTGGCTGCGGTAGGATGGTCAGTCCGAAGAGGAAGATCAATGCGAAACGGCCAGAAACGTCTGCACGATGTTTGACTCCACACGCATGTAGTCATTAGCACGTGTGTAGACCCCTGGCATGCTGCTGACACCAGGCCCCAGATAAAGGACAGATAGGTAATGTGGACTTAAACTTTTCCCTTTCTCTAGCTATAGACAAGGAAGTAACTCCGCCGTAGTGAACAGGGACTTGGGCTTTATCTTCTCAATAACAGCTATTTCTTCTCTTCCCCAGTTCTCTGTCTCTCTTGCTCTCAATAGCTTTGCCATATACTATAATGTCGGAGACTTCGTGCGTGTGTCCGAAACTTGTATAGGAAGAAAGGAACAAAAAGGGTATAATGCCGGGTGAAAGAAAGAACTCGGAGAACTGAGGGAAAGTATGTACACGTTTAACGGGAAGTCGATGTCACTCGTCCGTAATCTTCCCTACATGTTTAGAGAACCTTGCTATTGGTAAATGTTCTGTCATTCGTTCTTTTTGTTCAGAGTAACGATCCTATTCATTCATATGCTAAAAATACTCAGCTTTCATTGTACATACTACTGAGTTACGTGATTCTTCTGGCTCGCGCCGTGTGAGGATTGTAATGGCATAAGTAATAAAACCGTTTTTAATTATGCCCATGCAGTGTGGTCCTCCTGACGTTGGTCGTGTGAGTGAGCACGTGAGATGACGTTTAACAAGCAGAAAGAATTCCCCACGCACGCGACACTTGATAAACTTTCTTGTTACCACGTGGTCTCTGGGCAGTGGAACACGGAGCGCGCTCTCAAAGTTGTGTGTGGCTGACGGTTTCCAAGCCACGTGGTCTGTAGCTGTGTTAAAAGGTTCTTTTGTGCGCTGTCCTAAGCTCCAACCCCGTCACGCATCAAGTCACAGCCCACATTCCACAAGAACACCATCTACTAGTACTATAGGACAGCAGGGGGGGGGCGGGGAGCGGGTTGGGTGAGGGGCGGCGTTACAGGTACGCAGCTCACAGCAGGAATGGAGCTACGGGTGCACGGCTCCATGGGCCGGTTGCACTCCTCGGGTATAGCACTCTAGCCAGGACGTAAGACAGGACTAGAACCTGACTAAGCTTTACCTCCGTTGCACTTCTAATGCCCGTGATGAGATGTAGCGTCCGAGCTGCAAGTCTGCAAGTCCTGGACAGACAGGACGTATGGAAAGGGAGTAAGGTATTCAGAGGGACAGACAGCATGGGAAAGGTAGTAAGGTACACAGAGAGGAACAGACAGGACGGGAAGGGTAGTAAGGTACACAGAGAGGGACAGACAGGACGGGAAAGGTAGTAAGGTACACAGAGAGGGACAGACAGGACGGGAAGGATAGTAAGGTATACAGAGAGGGACAGACAGGACGGGAAGGGTAGTAAGGTACACAGAGAGGGACAGACAGGATGGGAAGAATAGTAAGGTACACAGAGAGGGAC
>SMGT01003592.1:72890-94837 GCA_004794575.1 Lanistes nyassanus | reverse complement strand
AGACGGGACGGGAAGGGTAGGAAAGAAACGAAAAAAGAGAACGAGGAAACGAAAGGGAAAGAAAGAAAAAATGAAAAAGAGAAAGAAAAAGAAAGAGGGACAAAAGAAAAACAAAGTAAACAGAAAGAACAAAGAAAGAAAATGTGCCAAGTTGGAGGTTGTTAAATTGCCTTTAGGAAAATATCTGGGCAAACCCCTCATGCACAGTTCTTAGAATTTACTGTGTGAAACTTGATGAGATTTGAGTGTGACAAAATAAATAGCTCTAATTCAATTGGCGCAGGTACTTCCCTGTCTACAGCTAGAGAAAAGTCCGCATTACCTGCGTATCCTTTATCTGGGGCCTGGTGTCAGCAGGATATGGTACGGCTCTCAGGGATCTACATTTACGCTAATGTGAATGTGCAATCGTGTGTGTTTGTGGGCGTGCGTGTGCGTGTGTGAGAGAGAGGAGAAAGAAAATGGACGTGGTGTGTGCGATGCTGGCGATTGGAGTGAAACAATTTGCCCAGACTCATGGGCATTTGTGCTGCTCGAGCATATAGTCGTCTCCTAGACCTGACTAAATCCCCTAGTCGGTATAGCTAGTCCTGAACTAGTCAACCAGCTCTTTCGGCTTGAACTGCTCAGCACTATGCCTGCGATTACCAGCGTCTGGACTACAGAGCGCTTTTACATTTTGCAAACGCGTTTGTGGCTTGTTTTGTATATTTGAACACGTTTTACCTGACACTGCGACACTCTGGGGAAACATCACAAGCGACAAGTCGCGCGTAATCTGCATACCCATGGCTGTGTACCTTACTGCCTTTCCATAGTCCTGTCTTCCTTACCAGAATTTCTTTCTTTCTTTCAATAATTTGTTCCTTTATTGAATCTCTTTCTTTCAAAACTTTTTTACCACGTAGCCATGACAACATTCAGCCCCTGTTGGTCGATAAAACGCCACCGGCTTCCCCCCTGATGCGTAAGTCCCCCTTAATAATATGTATGCGTAATAAGGACCCGCACCCCTGATTGGAAGTGTGAACAGGAACCTAACCTGGGCTGGTGATGACGTGAGCAGCTAGATGGTGGCTTGTACAGTGGGATACAAGACTTAATTATGGCGGGAGGGTCGTGGATGGGTCACACCTAGAATCTAAGGTGCAATCTCCTTGACCCATCAGACCCAACTCGTGACAATCATAGATCATGATTCATACACACCAAGCAATATAAACAGCATGTGCGTGAAGCCTACCTGATGGTGCACACAGTTTTAAGCACATACTGCGAATTTTTAAGCACCTACTAGAAAGTGAACTGTTTATAGGTCTTAGCCCTGCGGGTCCAAAGAGTCCACAGAACATGATACACACCAAGCAGTATAAACCCTATGTGCATGAAACTTTGTTGATAATGCACAAACTTTCGTACGATCAGAGACAATCATCAAACCTTGATGATACACATGAATTGGCATGAAACCTGCATGATTTTAAATTTTTTGTACTTAAACTGTTTTGTGACTTGTACAGATGGATTTTCAAGTATATGTACTGTAGTGTATGTACACAATATGTTCACTTTTTTGACAAAGGAAAATGTTTTCAGCAATATTAAGAGTTCTGTATAATTATAACAGTCATTAAAACGTCCCATTGTAGGCACTTATGTGAATGATATTTCAGTTATGAAAAATTCTTATAATAATGATCATTTAGTATGTAGACATGTATTTATAATCATTCATCGAGTTACACTGCAGTATAAACACCATCATTTTTATGTATGTGGATGACAGCTTGATGGTGAATGAAACCTATTCTCTCTATACCTTATAGCCCGCCCGTTACAAACTATTCGAAATATTGCTTTAAACGCTTATTGACAATCTAATATTTTGAGATTTAAACTTGGAAAAGAATGGTCGTTGTCGCGTCTTAGGCTTAATTAACCCCAAACCCTACTGTACTGTTTGTGTTTGCTTAGGTGAGGTGCTTGCGTAGTAACTGAACTCGAAAACAAACCTCCCGTTAGCAGTACACATCTTTTTTCAATGAGGCGCGACATCTTGTCTGAATAATGTATTACGAACTTTTTCAAGGTCTCATTCAGTTCAGCGTCTGTACGAACGTACCCTCAAGGTATATTGATATTCGTCTCAACTCGGCGCAACGAAATAGGGCGGTAGAAAGTCTGCCGTGATATCGCAGGATGGTTTGTAGTGTAAACAGCTCGGTACCGCAAAAACTGTGACGTCACACACCGGTACACGAAAGTTCGTCGATTTAGCCTTCACCATTGTAAAGACGCAGGCCATGACCTAGTGTGAGGGTTACCGTCGGGCTAGTGTGGGTTTCGGCCCTGCCGTTGTCTGTCACCTGATACACGGTTTCTCACCCTCTCCCCAAAAAGTCGAGACGTCTAGTGCAATAAAACTTATTGTCTGTGGTTTGTAATAAGCAAACAGGAGAGCACTCAACAATTTTGTAAAGCCCTGGCGACAGAATAATATCTTCCCGTTTGTGCTTTGTAATACGCAGACGGAAGAAAACTCTGGGAAAAACCCAAACTATCTTCCGGCAGCCAACCTGGAGTAAATCAGCCCTGAAGTAAACCTTAACCTAGTCCAGTCAGTTAACACCTTTTTTCAAGAAGCTAGTACGTGTATGACAGTAGTAAGACTGTAGAGAATGGCACAGACTGGAACGTCGGAGACAGGTCCCGCTATCAGATAACATCCGAATTAATAAACACACGAGTAGGGTGACCCTAATAGTCTCCCGATTGTCGCGTTTAACGACCTGTCACGTGCACCTGGACGTGACAGCACACGTCGGAATGCCTTCTGTTTGAATAGTTCTGTGGATTACTAGAACAGAAAGGAAACCAGCCCCCTTTATTGCCCTCCGTTGTCAGCACCCACCTACGTCACTACTAGACTTCTGACTGGCCGCGCGCTGACGGAGAGTTCCTTCGCGCATATTTTTCGCGCACTTATCCTTCCCTTCTTCCGCCCGGATTGCGAGTGAGATAGACATCAACACCATGAACAGGCAGTCATGCAGGTCAGTCGGCGGTACAAAGCGTTGTCTGGCGAAATCCGCTTGTTCAAGCCAGAGTTGGGGGGGACTGGCCTTCAACTCCATCCCCAAAGCTTCTACTTTTTGTGGAAGCTTTATGCAACGTGCTTGTTTCCATAACAACCAGTTCTCTTCATTAGTATTTTTTTTACTATCTGACCTTTTCTCTCTCATTTCTATTGAATGAATGAATTTCGTTGTGTAGAAATAATTCAAATCTGCAGAAGTCAACCAATATACATTTTTTTTTTAAATCAAGAACGGAAATACAAGTTTATTCCACTGCCATTAAGGGGGAAGAAAATATTAAGATAGTCCATGCCATGGGCAGACCACATCTCGTAAATTGAAAATTGTTCCTTGTTAAATATAACAATATTGTTGATTTTTTAAATTCCGCTTTTTTGATGTATTCTGTAAAAATGACGTTGTGTGAAAAATGACTTGCCAGATCTAAATTTCATGCAGAACAGGAGAGCTGGTAACTGCAAGCTGGAATGGTTGTTACAGGGTAGGCTGTAATGCATTGACTTCACCAGAAAGCAGCAATTTACTTTTAACACACGTCACATGACGTTCGAAAAAATTCTTGTGTCATTGGGTAACCCTTTGTGCTGGTGTGCATCTTATGTGCGTGTGTGTATGTTGTTTGTGCGTGCGTGCGTGCTTCTGTGTGTGCGTGCGTTCCTGTATGCGTGCCTGTGTCCATGCGTGCCTGTGTGTGCGTGCGTACCTGTGTGCCTGTGTGTGCGTGACTTTGTCCATGTGTGTGGATGTGCGTGCCTGTGTGTGTGCGTGCCTATGTGTGTTCGTGTGCGTGCCTGTGTGTGCGCGTGTGCGTGCCTGTGTGTGCGTGCCTGTGTGTGTGCGTGCCTGTGTGTGCGTGTAAGTGCCTGTGTGTGCGTGTAACTGCCTATGTGTGTGCTTGTAAGTGCCTGTGTGTGTCATGCGCGTGTCTGTGCGTAAAATTTGCCGTGACAACAAAGAACACTCCTAACCTCTCTTCATCCCCCCCCCCACAAACACACACACACACATAATATGAAACATGCCAAGGTCATAACATTGAACACTGCAAAATGCATTCAGGTGACTGATGCATCGTTCAAAGGAAGAGAGAATACAAAGAGAGAATACAAAGAGAGAATACAAAGAGAGAATACAAAGAGAGAATACGTGTCAACAATGGCAACAAAGAAATATTGCTGATAATTGAAACATACATAGCAGATCACATGAAAATCTTACACACTCAATGCTTTTTCTCTCCTGACTGTGTGCTGGATTGCTAGAGGCTGTGCAATACAAAAATTGCTATTTATTTATTTGCAACCTTGATTTTGTTGTTTTTTGTTGTTGTTGTTTTTTTTGCGTGGTGTCACCGGACTTTGAGTGCCTTACATTTGTGTTATAACCATTTTCAAAGTCTTTTACGTCCTATTAGTTTGTAAATTCCATGTGATTCACATCTTATTCGTAATTGTTTATTAAATGACAACAAAAGCAACCCTGATGTCCATTATCCAGTCTATGTCCTCCATTTGAAGATTTCCCAACAATGTCATTTCCTGTTTCTCGTGCGTCTGCTCTTTGCCGGAAGTACGGGGGGGACACGTTTGCTCGCTTCTGGCGGGAGTCCCACAGAGACTAGTAGAGGCTCGCGCGGCCAGTAAGGAGTCCAGTAGTACTGGCGGTCAGTGGTTGTCAAAACAACTACCATTGTTTCTGAAAACACACAAACAGACGACGCTAAATTAGGGTCCCATGATTATGCAGTGAATTCACTGAGCTTTTGCTAGTATAATAAGAATGACCTCTGGTCCAAATTCAACACGGGGGCCTGGCTAGTTCAGTTGGTAGAGCTGCGGACTAGTAGGTGGAAGGTTGCTGGTTTGAATCCGAATGTGGCCAAGGATTACTTCCTGCAGTTAAACATTGTGCAAACTCCATTCAACCATCTCCCCGCACAACAAACTGCCTGTCCGCACTGACCATCTCACTGCAGCCATCAGTCTGGTGGTTCTTTCAGTGCAAAGTTTAGTAATAGGACCCCATCCCCCATAGTGCGAAATCACCGCGAGGTGGAAGCACTGTCCCTCTAAATGACCACCACAAACCACAAGTTCAACTCTTGTTTTCGTTCAGGTGTTCACTTGTGCATCTGGCTGGGTAGCGGGAAAATCCCGGCTGACGGTGTATGTACATTCGTCGTTTGTGACCAGCAAGTCCTCACAACAACAGTCCGCTAAGACCGGTTTTTTTCGAGGAGGGGGGAGGGGTATGTAAGTTTACTGACGTCACTTGTACGGTGTTGTACGTGCGTTCTGTTAAAGCTCCACCCCTTTTCTGTTTCCCTGCTCACCCCACCATGCGCGCGCACTGACGTGTGCACTCACAAAAGCAGGCACGGACGCACACGAGAGAGAGAAAAAAGAAAGAGTGAGAGATAGCGATAGAGACTGAGAGCGTGTAAGAGGCCGCTGTTTATTGTTTAACTTGAAGTCAACAAGCGTGACTTTCTCATGACGGAGATCAAAGGAGAGGAGACGAGAGGATGGTGAAGGGTACCCGGGGTTTGGGGGGAGACCAGGGCTCCCGGATAAACCTCAACAGGGCTACCGGCTACCGACTACCGGCTACCCGCGTAAACATGTGCCACATGCACAGAAAGCAGGAATGCGGGACACGGACCTTCTGTGTCGGCAACAACACTTCTTCCTGCCATGCTGTTCCCCCCACCCTCCCAGGGAGACACACATGCGAACACGTATAAATGCACTGCCTCAATTGCGAATACATGCAGTAACACAAACACACCGGCAAAGACTGAGAACTTCCTCGTCTCATACCGACAAAAGAAAGGATGCGGTGAGGTGAGTACTGGGCCTTGTGGGGGGGGGAGGGGGTTGTACTGTCTTCGTGTCTCATTCCCAAGACTTTCCATCTCTCAGCTTTGTCTCTCTCTTCTCTCCACCCCACCACCCCCCAGTCTTTCTTTTCACTTTACACGCATGCACGCACACACACAGATACCAACACACAAACAAGCAAGCAAGCGCCTGCACATCAATAAACAGTATGCATGTAAAAATTGTAAGACTATTTACACGCATGTGGTTAATGTTGCAACTGGTAAGAAAGAGAGTTGTCTACAACAGGAAGACGGGATATTTCGCTTCCACACCTTGTGAAATTTACATGTCTGGCATCTTTATACTCACTTTTTTTAAGGGTTCAGGTGTGTCGTCGCCGACACATGAGCTGCGCTGACGCCAGTGCAATGCTCATCTCGTTTCCCCTTAATAACCCAAAACCCACTGACACTTGGTTACATAGTTATAATAACCAATAACCCACTGACACTTGGTTACATAGTTATATATTTATGTATACCATAGCTTCACTCACGCAAACAGCTTGTTAAGGTCTACAAAATGTTCGTAACGGGAAGAAGGATAACTGCGTGGCCGACTCTCTGCATAAGCCGATATGATTCTCCCCCTTATTGTTCACTGTTGTTAGATGATTTTCATCAAAAGCGAAGCAAAAGATCTGTAACAGGCACACATCTTACGTCACTAAACGTTATGCCGATAACAAACATATAACCTCCTCAGCTTAAACAATCAGCAGTAATGAGAAATGAAACCTCAAACTTTGCAAAATCAAGAAAACTATCAACCGATGTTGTTAACATCGATTTCATTTGTCGTTTAATCGCTAAAAGCATCAGTCAATAAAACACAGAAAACAAGGAGATAAAAGTAAAGTTTATCTCCAACATAAAATCGTTTCACCAACGAGACTTTCTACTGAAAGTAATTATAATAACATTCCAAAGTGGACACAATGGAGATTGGCAACAAGAAAGGAACGCGGACCTTGAACCTGTGAGCGGGCCAAGATGCGCGCGCATCCCCATCCGAACATCACCCAAGAGTGCCATAGTTTTCATCCTATATCTGATGAATTTTTAGGACTCATGTAAACTTATAAACTTCTGAAGGAGCGGGGAGAATATATGTAAGGCACTACTGTAACACGTTCCCCAATATAAACAGGATTCGTCCACTGAGTTTAATAATTTTAAAATGTTGTCAGAAGCGTTCCTATTTCACGAGTTGCTATTTCGAAATCACTACCACCACCACCCACCCACCCACCCACACGCACGCACACACACCACACACACACACACACACACACACCACACACACACACACGCACACCACACACACACACACACCACACACACACACACGCACACCACACACACACACACTTGGCTATTTTTAAACAAGCCCATTTTCATAATTACAAATCACTCGTGTCATCACTCACAAAGTGTACACTTGGCCTTGAAAACAAACTCTGTTGGACAAGATGTCGTCGGAAGAAAGCGTTTCGCGATTATCCTGGGAAAGATGGCCGCTGAACATCCCGATGAGGGAAAGAGACGTCCAGCTCCTACTGACCCGGCGTGGGGTGGGTTGCATGGGCGTTCTTATCTCCTGTTCAAACGTGAAAGTGAACGTAAAATACACGGGGAGAATGGGCCTTACGACCGCTCTTTTGACCGGAAGTGCCGACAGGAACAATCATGCAAGCCACCCCTGGACAGCTTGGACGTGTGGAAGCAACAAACGCAGTCTGCAGGACGTTCAGGACGTTCAGGACGTTCAGGACGTCAGGGCCAGTCCAGTAGAACCTACACGTTCGCCAAGATGGCAGCAGACATAAAGACTGAAAGTGCACAGCAATTCGTGGATGGCGGTGATTTGGAAAAGCAGACCGTGATTCCACCTGTACGATGCAAGTCTCAAATGTGCGCTGGTGGGCAGAGGAGAGAACCAAAACCATACGGGTTGAATATTTTTTGTTTTGTTTCCGGAGCGGGGGGCGGATATCTATACATATTTCTGCGATTCCTTTCTTGTCCCGTGTTGTCTCCAGACGTTCCAGGCGTGTGTTCCAGGCGTGTGTTCCAGGCGTGTGTTCCAGGCGTATGTTCCAGGCGTGTGCTCAAGGCGTGTATTCCAGGCGTGTATTCCAGGCGTGTATGCCAGATCTACCCAGGCTCTGCGCACGTGCATCTCGGCTGCTAGCCACAACAGATAAGTATAGGTCGAGCCGTGACCTCTAGTCAACGTCACTTCTTATATTTACGGTCAAGAGGCCAATCCGTTTTGACCGACAGCTGAGTGGTAAAGACATTGGATTTCACGGTTGTCACAGGTTCAAAACTTACGATTTTCTCGTGCGAAACAAAGATTCGCGGCATGACATCCCAACTAGATTAGGGGACATTAGACTCCCAGCTAATGGAAATGTTTGAGAAATACCTCATCTTTATAACTACAATGAAGGAAATACCTTTTCTTTAGCTACAATGAACATAGTTTCCTGTTGTGGTGCATGTCGGAAAGGCAAAACCCTAGGTTTATCAGCTGAAAACTAGATCAAATCTCCTCCCCTGGGGTCTTCCCCCACCCCACCCCCTATTTTTTACACTTTTATTCGGGAGGGGTAGGTGTGGAGTTATTTATAGAACTGTTTACATTACCCAAAATAGAACAGTATGGTACGCTGATTGTACTGTATTAATGTACTACTACTAGACCTGCTTTAGTAAAAACTAGTACTATTTTGCAGTAAAGAAGTAGCCGTTTGAGCAGTACTAGTACAGTGGTTTTAGATTTATATATATACTCTTCTCCCGGTAGTTACTTGCAAAACGTCTGCTGCAGTGTGACTTTTGGACTCTGGCTGGCTGTCGTTCTTGACGCATGAGGTATTTCCTCTCCTCTCTTGGCTGGGGATCTGTGTCCGCAAATCTAGTCGAGGAAAATAATTCTCCAGCCGGGACAGCGCGACACGGTAGTCATAAATCAAGACACCCGGATGTTGGAAAACTGGCCTAGGCCACTCACCCCAGTCGCATGACTGTGTTCTTGTTCGAGTTGATGATATATTGTGCTTATCTGGACGCTCTGTTATGTAATACATTGTCTGTCCACAGCAACGTGACAGTATTTGGAACACAGTTTCTCAAAGCCACACGCACTCCAATGAAAAGCCAACACGTGCATAAACATGAACACGCATCCCCGTACTTAAAGCCCTGTACATGCATGCACATGCCTACATCTTCATTTCTGTAGCCATTGTCGAATATCCTCGAGGATTTAAATTAACATGGTGACATGTTGAAGCAGTCAAGAGCAACCTTTATCCACTGTCAACATTTGCCAATATACATTGCTTTCACTCCCCATAACCGCTTGTGGCAAACTTTGTCCACACCAGTTTGTTCACTCTACACGCTCCTCACATTGCTGTTAACCCCCCCCCCCCAAAAAAAAATGTCTTCCATGCTAAGCGTTGGCTGCACTATGCTGGATAAAACTGAGCTCATGCCGATCAAGGCTTGGGATAGGTAGAAACTGGTGCGATATACGCATTTACGAGCAGACAGACAAGAGGCGCGTGTAAAACTGTATGTGGGGAAGGACCTGAAGAAAGTGCGGGGTACTGCGAGATGATGCCCCATTAGAAACTTCCTCCTGTTTTAGTCTTTGTGTTCTTGACCTCCAGAGCCATATTTCTCTCAGTTTTATCGCAAAACCATTTTTATCCCAGTAAAAAGTAATACATTATTTTATGGCCTTGTATCTAGATCTGTAAGTATAACAACTACAGGAACAGTAACTTTTGTGGCCAGTACGGAAACATTGTGGCTACAAATAAACCCCAGACACAAACGCAAAGTGAGAAACAGATCAGGACCGTGTTACAGCTTGCGCTCTGTTTAAGAACCTGTCAGCAGCTGTTTCTCGCCTTTTATTTGGCTAGAAGGAAAAAGGGGGCCACTGTGTAGATCAGTGTCAGGTTTTATTGCTCCGTAAAGCCAATGTCTGCTACCTGCAGTCTCACCGCTGTCCTTGTTTTGTGAAAGTCCAGCTATTCTCAACAGCACGGATTTGTTGGAGCTTTGCCCAAGTGACAATATGTGACAAGCTTGTATGTCACCTGCCTAGTCAAAGGCCGCTATGCCGCAGGTTGGTGTGTATGTTCAGGTGATATCTGCGAGGCGCTGGCCGGCTGCTATCAGCGAGCGCCAGTGCAGTTCGTGGGCTTCACGCGTGCAGTCAGCACTTTGCTGGGGAGACTTTTGTCGCGCTAGGAAAAGCGAGTTTCTTTTCTTCTTCTTTGGGTACTGCGAGTAATACTGTAAGAAGTGTCTCTTGGAAATAACAGACCTAGCATTTCTGGCTGCACCGCTACAGGGCTGGTGCAGGAATTCACTATAGCAGGTTTGTCTATACGACACACAGGAAGAGAGTAACGGCTGACTGTTATTCCGCTGAGGAATGCTAATATTTTTAAAAAACTGCCAGCACCCTATGCGCTTTCAAAGAAGCAGTGGTTAGAGCTTTTATCAAGGTGTGGGTACAATCCGTCGGCCAGACCAGGTTTAACTTCTCTCTCATTGTGAATGCTACTCCACGGATCAATGGGAGCGTGACAAGGGCCCCATGATTGTGCAGATCCCATTTGGTGACAACGGCTGCGCCCTAAGGCTTGCCACATACAGTACGTACAGTACGTACACACGAGGTGTATGGTGCCGGACAAACTGTAGCTAAGCGTGAGTATTCTTGTGACACTTACCTGCCGGTCATAAGGTGCAGTTTGATTGGCCTCTCCCCCCCTCTCCCCCTCTCTCTCCCCCTCTCTCTCCCCCCCTCTCTCTCTCTCTCTCTCTCTCTCTGTTATCTAACATGGCTAGGCATACCTTGGACTCAAGTACTTTCTGACACGGCTAAATATATCAATCCGAGGCCACCACAAAGCATAAATCGTATCATGATTGTGGCGAGAAATTTTGAGTTTCTGCTTTTAGTGCAGGCACAGTTAGGTATACATCAGTGTCTATGGCAAGCCCTAAGGCCTTGCACTAACGATTAGGATCTAGTAATGATTTTTGATATTATAGAGGAGGTATGAATTTTCATGAACTAAGAACCTTTACGAATGGCACGGCTAGATGCCACCTGTATGCATGCCGTGTCTAGATTCAACCTAGACTACCAGTAGAACGGTTACCAGAAGATAGCGATGCACACGCCATGAGATCTGAATCAGCACTTCGTGGCAGGCTACTTCGCATCTCCGTGAAAAAATACATTGATTTTGATTTCCATAAAACACGTATCGTATGCGGAAATTCGGTCATCGCTATTAACCCAATGACGTTTGCATGTTTACACCATGAATATACGAACTAAACCTCTTCGTGTTGTTAGAGCAGGCCATACCAGTTGTCTATATGCAGTGCCAGCGAACAAATGTGATCACGTGGGTAGTAACCACTAATTATCTCCAGTAACTTCTTGCAGACTGCCCCGTACCCTTTGAGATGACGTCGAAAACTGACGTCACCGTTTTCCTTGCGTCAGATGGCGAGGAGTGGGCCAAGTACTTTGTCAGCGTGTTCACCAACTTCAAAGAACTCAGCCACACCCTCGTTTGCCTGAACGATTATGACGCCAAGAGGCCTCCCGGTGTCACGTCAGTGTGCGTCCAAAGTCCAGTCTTGCTACTCCTGGCCACCCCAGAACTCCTGGACTACATGAAGAACACTTCTGGGTGGTTCAGCGTGTTGCTCAAAGCCATCGCGGACCCCCGAGCTGTGGTCGTGATCACCTTTGATGACAAGAAATATGTGGAGGAAGCCATCAGGGGCGTCAGCGGCACGTCACGCTGGACGTTTGTGGACCCAGGACGGGGGATGCTGGAGCAGCGTCAGGCCATGGCTGACGTCCTCAACATCATCGAGACCAGCCGCCTGATGACCAGAAGTGCTGACGTGGCATTTGAGCTGTTTCCTGAACACATCAGCGAAGTAAGACTTCTTGCAAAGTTACTTCCTTCGTGAGGTCGATACGGATCCTGTCATTTCATTGTGTGTGCACAATCACCCTTGAGGTCAGTTTTATGTGGAAAAAGTTAACATTTAGACAATACAATCACGTGATTCAATGCCTTTGTTCTAACTTTTTCAGCCTGGAACCAGTGTCGCTATCGTTTTCAATCAGGAAGTCAAAGATAACGTCAAGGTCGTCGTGGGAAGTTCAGGCCAAGAATGTTCAGTCTCTCGCTTGAACCCAAGTGTCCTCACCTTTAACGCTCCAGGTACATTTGCAATGTGCGCGAGCAATGCGTATGTTTGCATCCGATGCCAGAGCAAAAGTAGTGGGTGTGTGGGTGTGAGAGAGAAAGAGAGAGAGAGAGAGAGAGAGTTTCAAAAGAAGAAAAAAAGAAAACTTTTCTACATATGCGTGCATAAATACGTGCAATATATTGAGACACCCAAGAATGCGCAGCACTTTAACATATTGTGGTTACCAGTAATGTCAAATAAATGTATTCAGTTATGTTTTAAAACGTCAATACTCCATAACAGCGATGCCGCCTGGTACCTATGACGTCACTGTCATGGTGGCAGGCCAGTCTCAAAGCTGTGTGATCACCTACCTGGAAGCAGATTACAGTGCTTTCGACGCCTGCAGGTTCTGGAGTCAGTGTGTTAGCGTGTCTGACGGGCGATCGCTTGATCGTTTTCTGAGCGACGTTATGACGTCATGTCAGAGTCACGTTGAAGATGTTTTCTGCTGCAAAAAAGGTGAGCGATACTCAGCTCTACTCTATTTTATTCATTCTCTTTCAGTGCTGCACGCCAGCAAGCCAGCTAACAGCTAAAATTTCACATATTTGTTGTGACATTTACAATAAATGTCATGTCAGTGAACAGTCTTAAAAACCATTTGGGTCATTCAGTTTCAAACACATTGGTAACCTGCATGAGCTCTTCAGTGAAGATCAAACTGTAACCATTCACTAGCGTACCTGTCAAGGTGTGATGCTACAGGCCATCATTCCAGAGGAGAAAAGTCAGAAGTCTTATATTTCAAAAATGAACTTGTTGTTTTTGAAACATCAAGTGTACCCCGCATAACATGTAAATGTAACTAAGACAGCGGAAATTCTTAAACAGTCTCCATCAAAGTCGGCAAAGAACAAACGATGGCCTGCGTATCACAATACTATGATTTCAGTAATCACAGTATAAAAACAGTTTGTAGCATTATGATTGGACTTTTGTTCTGCCTGCAATAAAAGCGTGACGTATGCAGATTCCTGCAGAAGAGCCCGATGTCTTTACCCGACCTCGATACACTTTGCGGCTGCAAACGGACTGAGGGAATTCTGCTCATCTTTGATGAGTATTCCCGGAAGTTCGGAAGTGTGTAACATGCGCAATCTGAACGATGACAACGCAGTCTGCCTCGCTCTGAAAAACAACTTCATCGACCAGGCATACACCATCGCGAAGGTGACGATCTTTCTTTCGGTCAGCGCCATCTTTGGAGAGTTGCGTGGGGTGGTTCAGTGCTGGGAGCTGTGCTTTTTGAAATTGTGCTTTTCTCTTCGCAAGTGTACGTTTTTATTACGAAAGATGGAGCACGAATAGTCATCCCACTGCATTGTTGATCCCGGGTGTTGATGGAGTGTAGCTGTTCCACTAGTGTGGTACGGGTGTTGATGGAGTGTAGCTGTTCCGCGTGTGGTACGGGTGTTGATGGAGTGTAGCTGTTCCACCGGATGGCGTGTAGCTGTTCCACCGGATGGCGTGTAGCTGTTCCACTAGTGTGGTACGGGTGTTGATGGAGTGTAGCTGTTCCACTAGTGTGGTACGGGTGTTGATGGAGTGTAGCTGTTCCACTAGTGTGGTACGGGTGGTGATGGAGTGTAGCTGTTCCACTAGTATGGTACGGGTGTTGATGGAGTGTAGCTGTTCCGCGTGTGGTACGGGTGTTGATGGAGTGTAGCTGTTCCACCGGATGGCGTGTAGCTGTTCCACTAGTGTGGTACGGGTGTTGATGGAGTGTAGCTGTTCCACTAGTGTGGTACGGGTGTTGATGGAGTTTATCTGTTCCACTAGTGTGGTACGGGTGGTGATGTAGGGTATCTGTTCCACTAGTGTGGTACGGGTGTTGATGGAGTGTAGCTGTTCCACCGGATGGCGTGTAGCTGTTCCACTAGTGTGGTACGGGTGTTGATGGAGTGTAGCTGTTCCACTACTGTGGTACGGGTGGTGATGGAGTGTAGCTGTTCCACTAGTATGGTACGGGTGGTGATGGAGTGTAGCTGTTCCACTAGTGTGGTACGGGTGGTGATGGAGTGTAGCTGTTCCACTAGTATGGTACGGGTGGTGATGGAGTGTAGCTGTTCCGCGTGTGGTACGGGTGTTGATGGAGTGTAGCTGTTCCACCGGATGGCGTGTAGCTGTTCCACTAGTGTGGTACGGGTGGTGATGTAGGGTAGCTGTTCCACTAGTGTGGTACGGGTGTTGATGGAGTGTAGCTGTTCCACTAGTGTGGTACGGGTGGTGATGGAGTGTAATTGTTTACATTGTATTTCTTTCTCAGAGAGCTGAGGTACCGAGGACTAGTGTTACAGGTAAATGTATATTTGCAAAACTGCTTAAGTAAGATTTTAAAAAACTTTTGCGCTAAATTAATGTTTAAAATTACGGAAGCATCTAAGGGAACAATATATCTTAATGTAAAAAATGTCACGGTCCTTGTTTTCTTCCTGCTTGTCCCTCTGGGAAGGTTGGTTCTTGTCACCTTTGCCACGTCCTTACATGAATTACGTGAGAGAGTTACAGCAATCACAATTCGTCTGGCCAACACAAACTGTTGACCCACCCCCGCACGCACACGCACACGCACACGCATACCCACACGCACACGTCTTTAACTGTTTAAAAGAACCTAATTATGGCTCTGGCCGAAGTTCCCATGACATGTACTTGTTTATATAACCCCAGACGAAATTTCAATTTGCTGGTAGAGAACATCGCTAAAAACAATTTTTTGTTACTTTAACAGGGGGTGGGGTTCCTCCCCCTCCTTGCGGCAGGCGCAGGCTCCCCAGCATCCCGGCAGAAGATGCCCCAAGTCTTACCGTCAGTCCCAGGGCAACAGATAAAGAAGAAAACTGGAAGCCAGACCTTCCGTCTCGCTCTGGTTCTGTGCGTTATCAGACAGGTACAAGTCGTCTGCTTGGCACCTTGCACCACCCTCCCTACCCCCTCCCTCAGCCATCCTCCACTGACCCTTCGCAATTTCTCTCTCTTCCACTACTTTTACTTCCCCCCCTACCCCGTAACTACTCAACAATAGACTGAATAATGTTTTACGTTTGCTGCTTGCTTTGGTGACTGGGCAGGTTGGCTGGTTGGTTGGTTGGCCTGTAGGTGAGAAAGGATTTTTGTTTGCTTTTCCAACTGCATTAAACACATCACTTAATCAAGAACAAATGAGGACAGAGCGCTATAAGTCGTCAAACGACAACCCCAACAAGGTACTGGCAGCGCTAGACACAACCGTATGCTGACGTATGCAATCAAGGGAGCTGTTGTCCATTGGACGGAGGTGACCCGATAGCTGTTGTCTGCTGGATGGAGGTGACCCGATAGCTGTTGTCCATTGGATGGAGGTGACCCGATAGCTGTTGTCTGCTGGATGGAGGTGACCCGATAGCTGTTGTCCATTGGATGGAGGTGACCCGATAGCTGTTGTCTGCTGGATGGAGGTGACCCGATAACTGTTGTCCATTGGATGGAGGTGACCCGATAACTGTTGTCCATGGGACGGAGGTGACCCGATAACTGTTGTCCATTGGATGGAGGTGACCCGATAACTGTTGTCCATTGGATGGAGGTGACCCGATAACTGTTGTCTGCTGGATGGGGGTGACCTGATGGCTGTTGTCTGCTGGATGGGGGTGACCTGATGGCTGTTGTCTGATATTGCAAGCGCTCTCCTTCTCCGATTCTGAATCTCCCGTTTGTTCTTGTTTTGGGAAAGGAGGGTGCTTCCATCTGGCGGTGATTTGGCACCGTGCTTGAAGGAAAATTTACCTTTTTGTCTGTCTGAACCTCCTTTTATAAGGTGAGGGGGGGCGCAAAGGGCCCACCGCCTGGCGGGGGCAGCAGCTGGTCAGCAAAAGCGTGTCAAGTACAACATTTGTGTTTGCAACGTGAAGCTACCCGCAGGGCTATTCCCTAGTCAAAACATTGCTAGTTCGCATGCGTACACTTTTGAATTCTTGGTCAGCTGTGTGTGGCAGAACCGCACACAGAAAGTGTTGAGTGCATGTGGGTCAAACGGCACTAGCAGGAACCATGTGATACAATCGAACCTGACGTTTCTTTTTTTTTTAAACCGACAATCGGATCCGAATCCGGTACGCTGGCACTCTGTAGCACATGCTGGCACAAAAAAATAACTTCATCGATCATGTTTTAGCCAAGAAAACTATTCCGATTCCAGCGTATCAGGACTTCCCTTCATAAAAGCGCTCGTAAAGCTCATCTGTTCTATGTATTTTACGTTCAGCTTTACGCATAAACAGGGGGAAATACGTGGAAGTGTTGCAAGGATTGTAGACGATGACGATGATCACAATAGTAACCAGTATTACTATGGTGAAAAAGGATGAAATTTACAGTTTCGCCTGGAAACGGAAACGACAAAAATTTGGCGCTTGTATTAGCGTTGTTTTGGAGCTTTAAAAAGTGCAACAAAAAAAAACCCTGGAGCCAATCAACGTGCAGTCTTACATAAAATATGCTAACCTCTTAAACTTTCCAATTTCCTGAATGATCATACTTCCTATAACCCAACCCTCCCCTAACAACCACCCCAATCCCTGCGCCTAGCCCCCACACTAACCCCACCCCTTACCCTTTCCCTAAACCACCCTCCTCCCGAAACATATCCCTCTTTCTCCCTCCACCCGCCCTCGTAAAGACCTTTTAAATAAAGTTCGCCATTTGATTGGCTCCGCTTTTTACACATCTGACTAGAGAATGGCCCTGTGGGTAGCCATTGCTTTGTTTGCAGGTAAAATGCAGTTTTACTAGCTAAGGTAAAATGCAGTTTTACTAACTACAGTAAAATTCAGTTTTACTAGCTACGATAAAATGCAGTTTTACTAGCTAAGGTAAAATGCAGTTTTACTAGCTACAGTAAAATGCAGTTTTACTAGCTAAGGTAAAATGCAGTTTTACTAGCTAAGGTAAACAGGTACAGATAAGAAATGTGCCTAGAAACTGATCTAATCTATTGAGGCCTTTGTTGAGTTTACTATCAAAAGAAAGCGTAGAGGGATTAGAATGAGCGCATGTTAGTCGTTAGTATCTGCAACTATCCTAAAAGACATAGATGTTTAAAGAGAGCGATCCTCGCACAACTCGCTATAACACTATAAAGGATGGGACAGCACGTCACTGCTACAGGTGCTAGCGGCGGTTACCGTCACATCTGACAGCACGCGCCAGCGGCCACTCTGTGAGCTTTTGGTGGCCAGGCCGTGTCCGTGAATCACAAATCCAGATATGTAGGTAGGTAGGTAGGTAGGTAGGTAGGTAGGTAGGGATGTGTATGTATACAGTTATTTGTATTGGTTTCTGTATGTGTATGGTTTCACGGATGTATGTAGGTATATGTATATGTATATAGTTTTAACTCCTTTGCTGCCACCGCCACCCCCTCCCAACCACTCACTTAATACGACTGCTGGTCAAACGGGGCACATTCATTCATTCATTCATTCATTCATTCATTGATCAGTGGCAGAAAAAATCCCAAGCGCTCACGCCATCAGAATACCTCACTGCATCTCCATGCCGAACGTGAATCTTGCTGCTGCAGGCGCCTGGGCGCGCGTTTCCCCTGACCTGCAGTCCTTTACAAAAGGTGACTTGCCGGCAAGACTGTGTTCTAGCCCGTCTTCCTGCCTTCCCAGTTTTATCTGACCTTTCTCTCCCTCTCTTTCGAAATGATTGAGCGAAATAAAAAATGAAACAAGGGCAATGTGTGACACCATAGTAGAAAATACAGAACTTTGTCTGGTCTGGTTGAGGCAGAAAGAGAAACATGGCTAAAAGCTTGCATCATGAGGCACACAGCGGCTGGGGGAACAAATCTGATAATTTTCATAATCTTTTTACTGACGATCAACTTCTTCATATCCAGCAGAGTGTCAGTTTAGTATTGAGAGACCACAGAAGAAATAGTTTTGTTAAGAGAGATGGTAAAACAGTTTTTGTCAATAGGAAACTTCCAAAAGGTGTCATTTTGCTCGTACCTCTTACCTTCTTGTAGCCATTTCATCAAATTCGACGGCCAGCAAGGACCGCCTACCAACAACGCCAGGCGGTAGGACAAGCCAAGTATCGCGTGACAGTGGGGTCAGCCAAGTATCGCGTGACAGTGGAGTCAGCCATGGATCATTTCGTGACAGTGGGGTCAGCCATGGACCATTTCGTGACAGTGGGCTCAGCCAAATGTCTCGTGACAGTGGGGTCAGCCAAGAATCATTTCGTGACAGTAAGGTCAGCCAAGTGACAGACGACAACACCTTTGTTACATCGAAGCCGTCACGTGACCAAGAGGTGTGTAAAACCGATGCGTGCGTGCGCGCATTCGCTTGCGCTTATCTACGAGATTCGCGCGTCCTGAATGCATCTGAATTTCACTTTCAACCAAAATCAACATTTTTTTCACCGTAAGGCCCCGTAAAATGGTGTACCCAGTGCCCTGTGCCCTGTGCCCTGTGCCCTGAGCCCTGTGCCCTGACTCACGTCCTTCAATGTTTCTGTCTCGCAGCCCCTGCCAGCACTGGATGCAATGCCCAGGGTTCGAGGGCTTCGAGAACTCAGAAATGTAAGATCAAAGTAGAAACTAGAACGTGTAAACACACTCTCTCTCTCTCCCCTCTATTTCTCTCTCTCTCTCTCTCCTGAGACTATTTTGTGTAGGCTGCGTCGTTTTTCGTAATTGAACTCCCCCCACCCCCAAAAATGTATACTCACTGATGCTTTCATACACGCACACACACCTGGGTTTTTTTATCTTCACAGAGACGGATGTCGATTGGGGCGAAGTACCTCCTGGGTTTCCAGAAAAAAATTGATGACAGGCCCCCACAGCCTCCCCCCCGCCCACGCCGCAAGTTTACAAAGGAGAACACGAGACTTTAAGACGGCGTTGCTGTAGAGATCAGCAGCTCAGTTTATCGTCGCTTTCCATTCCAAGTGCATCGTGCAATGGATTTGGCGTTAAAGAAAATAAGGAAGCAGAAAAACTTTTGAAACTAGCAATAAAATCAAACCCGACCAGCGGTGTCACCAAGATGCACGCACCCATTTCAGCAGAAGAGAGGAAAATAGCCATGGAACCAGCAATAGAGCTACAGCAGGAAAGAAATATAAGGAGGCCAAAGTCACAGGGTGGAAAATCTACTTCTAGAGAGCGGAAAGACCAGTCAAACTCCACGCAGTACGTGAGGCCAAAGCACAAAGAAGCAGTCGCCATGAGGCGGAAGTGTAGCACATTCATAATGTACCTCTCACCGACATATCTAATGGTTGTTTTCATTGCAATAGCGTGATTTCCTGCAAATACGGGATCTGGGGAAAGTGGGGGTCAAGCGGGCACTTTGTAGTTCTTTATAGATACATTAAATATCCCATATCACAAATTTGCAAAGATTTTACAACGCACGTGCGTTGTGGGGCGCCAAGAGACACCAGACGCAACGAGGAATTTGTAGAGAAAGCGAACGAAATTTAAACGAAGCTGTTCTAATCTGCCTGTTCAACAGGTAAGATACTATGATATATCCAGAGAAAAACAAAAGTAAGTTGTGCAATATAAATGAAATTGGCGACGAGTTTTACTACTTACTTGTATGTACATATCCTCCATTGCAAGTTAATCGGGCAGATCTGTTGAAAATAATGTTTAACGAAGAGAAACAAATATTTGCTGATCTTTGACAGTGGTGATGGGAGACAAATTTGGGGAAACGATATTGAAAGAATCCAGCAGTCGCTAGAAAGCCTGCCATGCTCATTATTTCAGGCAGTATTAATATCGGATCCGTAGGAAAGCACTTGAAATTATGTTCAAGTCTTCATATTACTATTTTGATTATGCTGATGTTTGGGATGGATGTACAGATGTTCAGTCAACTACATTAAATATATATATATATACATCTTCATTTAGAGGCTATTAGAAAGGGGGGTTGGTAAAGGGACTTATACCAGAAGTTATATGATGAATTCGGCTTTTATAGCTTGAAAGAGAGACATACGAAATGCAGATTACTACTGTATTTTAAAAGGATAAATGATCTATGTCCGCCTTAATTACAAACTATTCTTCAGCTGTTGGTCTCCTCAATAAACCCAGACCATAGAAGAAACCATAGGCGTATTCCTCTGGCTAAAACAGATCTTTACAAAACCCCTTATAGTCCAACATCATCAGACTTGGCCAAACTAATACTTCGCGAAAAATACATTATCAGTTCGAGATAATATAGATTTAGGATATAGGCCTGTCTACTCAAAACCAAAAGAAACCCTAATTTTTGTTGCTATTATTGTACCCGAATGCATGAAATTTGACTACTTCGCTTTCTGTTCACTTCTCCAATCATGGTTTATGTTAGTGTTGAAATAGTGTTGAAAAGTTTAGAAGATATGCTGGTAATGTGATATTGTGCTAAAGGACTTGAAGAGTCATTACCCTTGAAGTTGCAACTATCCATAACTTAATTGTATGGCCATTTTATTTCGGGGCCTGAGCTGGAAAACATCGTAAAGAAAAGTACGGTATTTACATTAAAATATTCTGTATATAGCCTTCAGTACTTACTTGATACATTGATTTTTGATGATTTTGTAAGTCGCTGTTTGGATTCCTCTAAACTGGTTTAAACTATGCTTGCTTTTCCATATAACATATTATGCAGATAATAAATTAGGATAATAAGGTGGTATTTTTTGTCTGAAAAATAACAATTATTATCCTTCAATCTTAGTGTATTGTAATAGACTGGAAAATGTATGTAAATCGTTCTTGATATTGTTAGGAATGGTTATTGTAATATAATTAGCTGCTCTGTATTGTAGTTTCACTGCAGTCTCATATTTTTAATATCATGCAGCATATATGTGTCACGTTACGGATGGTTTTCTTCAGCGCTGTATTGTTCGTTGTATTCTTTTTTAAGATCGTCTCACTTCCTTTCATTCATTGAAGGATTGACACGTTAATGACGCATAAAATTGTGTAGTCATAGAAGGAAAGACGTCACGCGTTCTTTCATAGAAACGCGTAAATATCAGCTTCGAACAACCAATGAGAGGGTGCAAATCGTGTTGTGAAGAAAAACAGAGAAAACTTTGGGGGAGGAAGCCTAACGCTTCGGGAGTTTTGGAAGGGACGTTACAGAGGTCAGACGTGTGTGCAAGCTTGCGAATCTTGCCAACGGTTTTTTTCTACAGAACTAGACGCGTTGCTATTCCAGAGAGAATATTCTTCGGTCACTGGAAGGAAAGGTAGACTTCGTGTAGCGACAAAACTCATTCGGGAATCATAGCTCGTAAAAAAAAAAAAGTGACAAGGAGCAAAAGGAAATTGTCTTCAACGGTTAGCCGTTAGCTATACGTTTTACGACGGAGGCTGTGTCCGTGTAACTACGAAGCAAGCTATCGTACGACAATATTAGTAGCTCATCGCCCGCCGGGGGAAGTTCATTGTTACACTTCCGCAGCGAGTACGTGTCAACCTTTCTATGTCTTATGAGGGGATCATAAGATAATGTTAGATTCTCAGTGGTGCAAGATCTAACGGACGAGCTATCGATATTCAACGCCGTGAATCTGTCATTCATTGGAATAGTCTAATAGTAGACTGAGAGTGTACAGCCAATCGGACTCCAATCACTTGT
>SMGT01003592.1:62326-72576 GCA_004794575.1 Lanistes nyassanus | reverse complement strand
GTTCCGGGTTTTGGATAACACATTTTCCGCAAGTAGCCTGTTACGATAGCACATTGACTCATACGAATTTAATTGTATGCTAGTTGTGTTACTCAGTGTTCAGACAATTGTTTCGTGTCTCAAACTGTTGCTATCACGCTCACACACACACACACACACACACGCACTGTTACGTATTTGTTCAATTGCACCATTCTTTCCTCTACTTTCATTATTAATGTTCATAGTTCAATAAATGTGTAAAGTTATCTGGCCGTGTACCTTTTGGTTGAAAAGGTGAGGGTCTGCACTAGGCGTATGTTTCTCGTGTTTTCTTCCCTAGAATTCTAGCACACCCCACAAAACGTTACAATATGCCATGTGAGAAGCAGAATGGTACTGTACATTTCTTAGTTTAAGTAAATGGTGGTGCAAAAATCAGCTGATTTCAGTGTTGTGGGCTTCTGCATTTTTAATCCATTATAACTGTCCTGTATGCATTAATTTACATATAATCAGTAAAATATGGCTCTTCTGAACGATATAAATAAAACAGTCATTAGTACTCGCCATTAAGTTGGTGTTTGCAGGTTAAACTACAACTAGTCACCGCATGCACTCTACTGCCAGTAGAGCAATGGTGGCTGCAAGGGACGGTACTCGTCTCGTATCCGTTGCTTCCCCTGAATGGTCTGAGCTTTTCAATAAACAGCAGTATGACGAGTTTCCAGTCTTGATTCAACTAAAGGGGTTTTGATTGAGTAATATTTCAGCTGTGCTATCAAAGACCCTTTAGTTTAGTGTAACTAAAGAGTCTTTGGTGCTATTGTATTGTATCACGAAATTTTGGTGACCTCTTACATAAACTCTAGCTTTTGTGGCGCCACATTTTTTTTAAACGAACAGTATTTGGAGCCGCTGCGGGGTGTTAACCCTGATGAGAGAAAACCATGCGGTTGTCTCTCCATGAGCAAGATGCAGTTCTGTCCTCCTGCCACTGCGCAATCAGTTTTTGCAACTTTCAGTAATAACTCCATAAATCAAGAAGGAAATGTTACCTGTAACGAATATTATAATCGCATTCGCAGATGTTTTCGCGTCTTTTTTTAAAGTGATTTTTATACAAGTCTCTCCATCTTCATTCTTGCAGAACCAACGTTCATTCAACAAATGTTTGTGATTATATCCAGTGCACAGCAGGGTGCCCACAGCGCATTTTGTTTGAATCATGCAAAACTATCAATCGTCAATCACCATTTTTATTTTTATATTGTACTAAATTCGCCATTAGCTTATTCCTTTTATGTGACCTTGAAACAGTGAGAATTTTTTTTTAAAAAACATCTGTAAATTCTCGCATCATTGAAGGCCCACCTAGATATAATCATAGTTTGTACTAGCGATTTCGGTCAATTCTACATCAGCCCACTTGTTTTACCGTCAGTTTCTGCAAAAGCCCACTTAAATTGTTTTATCTACATAAGCCCACTTTTGTTATTGTAAATTTCTACAAAAGTCTATTTGTGCAACTACCTATTTTCAGGCCACCTCTCTACTGCACATCAAAAGAGTAGTTGCACTGATGGAAATACAAAGTGGCCATTGATGTCAAATAACAAATTAACAGGAACCCAGCTGTGCTGGCTCCGTTGAGTACAAAGAAACAATCCTGCTTTTGCAGCCACGGAGGACAAACAGCAAGTATCAGTGTACACATGCCACTTGTACTACTAATCAGTGTACACATGCCACTTGTACTACTAATCAGGCCAATGTATTTACATCGAATGCCATATTGTTATGTAGTGTGTCGTGCTCACGTGACTTTCGTCATATAATGTTATTTGGTAGTCACCGAATCAGTGACGTGCTTGATCTAAATCCTATTTACAAGGCTGGAGTGTAGCGCCATCTTGTTTTGGAAACCGGAGCTGTTCCCGTGACACGTGGCAATGAGCGGACTGAGAGATGGAGCGATCCTCCTGTCAACACGCTGCGTGTTCCCCGCGCTGGGGCTGAACCGGCCTGTGACTGCCCAGGGCAGCGCGGTCGAAAATGGCGAGATGAAGCTGTCACAGTTTTCTGGTCACGTAACTAGCGAGGTCACGTGAGCGGTTTGAGGATGGACCGGCCCTCCCTGTCGACGCACAGCGTGTTGGCCACGTCGAGGTTGTACTGGCACGTCTGGTACCCGAGGTTGAAGTGAAAGTCGCAGGCGTGTCCCAGCGAGCACTGAGAAGACTCGTTGCACGGAGGAAGCGGCATGCACGTTCCCTGCTCGCACGTGCCGTCAGGACATCCCAGGCTGCAGTGGATCCTGGGGTAGCAGATGGTGTGGTAGGCGCAGTACTCGTGCAGACAGCAGCCCTGGCCGCAGTAGCGATACTGAAAACACAGCGGCTCGCTAGAAGTGCACACAGTCTGTGGCCGTAAAATGCAAGCAAACGTTTGTTAGCACGTAATTCGGTAACTTTTACAATAGAAATTAATCCACATGTAACGTTGCTGACATGTTAGAGAATAGTAGAAGCGCAGGCTCCCTTGTGTCACCAATAGCAGCAGACAGCAGAGAGAGAGAGAGGAGGTCCAGTTATAGCCACTAGACAAATTTAGAAGGAATGGATTGCATGGTTAAGCCGGCCACCAGCTGCAACAGAATATTCTCGATTAATAAAGTTTGAGACGTGCACTCCAAGTTGGTCGTCCGTACAATTGAATGAGCTTGGGTGCATGAGAGGGAGGGATGTTGACGAAAACGTTACATACAGAAGCAGGTGAGAACGGGGGGAGGGGGGAATAAGTCTAGCAGTGACATACAAGGACAGCGCACCTGAGGAAAACGGAACTTAGTGTCATGGCTTCAGCTCACCAGTCAGACAACTGACCGAGCGCTTCTGTGCATTTTTCTCGGACCTCCTTTACTCACTTACAGCGACACTCAAGTCAGGGTAGGCTACCCGCTCTTTTACTCACGTCCTGTCTACTGTCCTGTGCTCATGTACTGTAGACTGTCTACATTTACCCACCTGCTGCAAACTGCCCTCCTTGCCCGTAGATTCCACTCCTTGAATCGCGTACCATAGACTGTCCTTATAATGCCGACTACCCGCCTATAATCAGGTACCGTAGACTCTCCTCATTATATTATGCATGTAGCGTAGACAGCCTGCCTGTATTCCTGTAAGGACCGCCGCAGTCGTCAAACGGGAGGTCGGTGGTTCGTACCCCGGTCGAGTCATACGTAAGACTTAAAAACTGTCAATCTAGTAGCTGCCCTGTCAGGCCCCTGGCACTATGGGGAACAGTACTGGGACTGTTTGGTCTGGTGTCAGTATAACGTGACTGGGTGGGACCGAAGCCTGGGTTGTGACGCCAGCAGTCCCACGTGTGACAGCATGTAAACTTGTCTAGCAACACCGTCCTGATAGCCACCGCGTTTACCACGGAAGATCAAACAATAAAAACCAAACTGTATTTATGTACTGTATACTTTTGTTTCTGCTTGAAAAAATGGTGCGTGCGTGCGTGCGCGCGTGTGTGTAAGAAAGAAAGAGGGAGGGAAGGAGCTAGGGTGTGTGTGCGCGGGTGCATGTGAGGGACGAGGTGTGCGTACATCTTCGCACAGGCGTGCTAACGTGTCTGTTGCGCGCGCATGTTAGCATACATGCAAATATCAGCTTTTCTGCACCAGCAGCCAGTTCCGTTCGTGAGATACTGTCGGTATTTTCTTACCCGATACTGTGTGGGGGGTGTGGAGATCTGCAAGAATATGTGACACATTTGTTGATCATATGTGCCAAGAGCAGTTATAAAAAGTTCGCTTTTCTGGAATATTTTCTAACGAGAAATATCTGGTATTTACACCATGCTGGAGAAATTCTAGTTTTAAGAGGCAAGTGTCAAACCTGCGGAGACACGCGTTGCAGACAAATTTCATCCGCATGACAAGTTTCACACTCACGTCTGGAACGGACACACCACCTGTTCGTTCTGCAAGCGAACGTGCCAGACGTGACGGTGCTGTGACGTCAGGGCGCCGTGCCCTGCCGGCTGCTGGCGGACTCAGACAGCTCTCAGGCCCTAAGACTAGCCGCTCCTGGATCGGTTCAAATTTGCTTTGTCCGCTGAAGTTTGTGTGGCCTGAATCGACCCTGAATGATGCCTGTAGAAACCCGGCGATAAAACGAAGTGCGAGATTATGTTTGATTTTTCTGAATGTATAAACTTCCGATTAAAGAAAAGTTAGTGTCACTGACTTCGCTGCTGGTGAGAAATCTCAATGGTGTTTCCAAGGCTGCGTCGCGAACCTCTGTCTATTGGTTCCTCCCTCCTACTGGTTGAGTGGTTGATGTCGTCTAGTCGCTCGTCGTCACAATCTACAGTGGCTGAATATTAACCACAATCTACAGTGGCTGAATGTTAACCACAATCTACAGTGGCTGAATGTTAACCACAATCTACAGTGGCTGAATGTTAATAATGTACAGTGGCTGAATATTAACCACAATACACAGTGGCTGAATATTAACCACAATACACAGTGGCTGAATATTAACCACAATACACAGTGGCTGAATATTAACTATAGCCGGCACCCATCTTATGAAAACATGAAAAGATAGTTTTCTCTAGAACATGTAAAATGCACAGACAGCAACAAACGTGAAGGCAATAACTCCTATTCATGTAGACTGACGTATACAGCGGGCCTTGTTATCACTGTTTACGTAGATCTGAACGCAGTATAGTGGAGGGAAAGAAAGAAAGAAAGAAAGAAAGAAAGAAAGAAAGAAAGAAAATTGATGTTTGGACTGAGTGCGGACAACGTACCCGCCGGCCGTGTGCTCCATCACCGAGGACTGCGACACTGGTCAGAAGCGCCAGCACCACCCTGGCCGCGCGCCAGCCCACGGGGCCCCCAGCCTCTCTGGCAGACGACATTTGTGAAGAAGCGCCAACACCTTCTCTGCTGAGTGAAACAGCGACACTGACAGCTTTGTCCACGTGACCACGCAGCGCGGAGATCAAACGGAGGCTGTGATCGAAGTGGGAAGGGGGATACACACACGCAGTGGGGAGGGTTGTTTTAAAGAATTCACTGTAGAGGTGTAGTTGTTACTGCGAAACGACCCCCTCCCAACTCCAACGAAAAAAATACTTCGACAAGATGAACCTCCTGCAAGAGCTGCACGCTTGAAATGTCCATGAGGGTTCCAGGACTATTACGCATGCGCACTGGACCGCGTCCCCAAAGAATCTCTCGTTGATAATATGGACGAATACCGAGGGAACTTTACAGCGACAGCCGTCCTGCGGACCGAAGAATTAATCCGACAGACGAATTAATCATGCAGATTAAGATTTAATTCGGCAGATGAAGAATTAATCCTGCAGGTGAAGAATGATTCGGCAGATATAGAATTAATCGAGCAGATAGAGAATTAATCCTGCAGGTGAAGAATGATTCGGCGAATAAAGAATTAATCCTGCAAGTGAAGAGTTAATCCTGCAGACAAATTAATCTAGGAGATCAAGAATTAATCCGGGAATTAATCCGCTGTCACGATGCAATCTTACCCAGAGGCGACGCGTTGTGACGCAAGGACACAGTCGTGTTAGCTCTGAGACGCTGATATAAGGTTAGGAGTGTGTACAGGTTTTGTTCCTTGTTAAATTCTGCCGTCACATGGGATCTCTCGTCTGGTGACAATTCTGTCTTCTCCCTCCCTAGTTGCTCTCCTCCACCCCCCACGTTTCTCCTCTGGCTGTGCATTGCCTGACTCAGTGCAACGAATATAAATGCTTGTCAGCAAGTATTTTCAACATATTTACTTAGTACAATTGTTGAAGATTGCCTTGAATACCAACGAGAGCGCATGCACACATAAATGCTCAGCAAGCATGCCGTCCCACGTGCCTGTGCATGCAGTACTGAATGCAGCTTATCACGCGGCTGGCGTGCAGCATGGCTAACCACATTCAACACGGAAACGCACAAATGCAAGACGTGGTAACACTGTCCAGTATCTGATGTCCCAATCAATGGTATCAGCAACTAAATCGATGATATTAACCTTCCAAAACTCGAAAGCGGTCATTACCAAACACAGACCCTTAGGCTTAGGTTTTAAAGACCAGATGTTTTCTCCCTGCACCTTTCAAAAGAGTAGTGGTCCTGGCTGGACTGTGTGTATGAGGGGGAGGGGGAAGAGGATAGGTAAGGAACAGTGCAGACTGCGATTTCAGATGGCAGCATATCTATCTCACGCCTCAGGCTCTCATCCTCAATGGTGGTGCACATAATTACAGTCGCCATAGCACTCCACAACTTACCTCACGAAATCGCCGGATGACAGTCTTTTAGCTCCTAGCAACTGAATGCTTCACACCTGCCACGGCCGCGAGACTTTCTCCAGACAGTCCTGCCGATGAATTAGTCTTTGACGTCACATAGAGACGCCCTTAGCCCTGCCCTGTGGATGCTGTCGCTGTGTCGTGTTTTCTCCCCCATCAGCTTCAGACGTAATATATAAATATCTTATGGTAACATACAAAAATGTCTTGTGCATTTAGAAAATTAATCTATTCACGTTGTACTGGCCACATCTTTCACCCAGATGTAATGTATAAAATATCTTATAAAATGTCTCGTGCATTTAGAAAATTAAACTAAAGGCTTGCTGTCCCGACCACAGTTTTCGCCCAGATGTAATTATAAATATCTTATAAAATGTCTTGTGCAGTTAGAATCCAAGTCACCGGGTTACGAAATGAAGAAGAGCAGACGACCCCACAAGAAATAGTGCAATGCAAGTTATAAAACAAGACTTGTTCATTGCTCTTGTAGCTCTACTTATTCTACATGTATGGAAACAGAAACTCACTTTCGTAAATTATCGTTGTTCATGGGTTCTCGACAGTTTTCAAATTTTATTTGTCAGCCCTAGTCGCTTGTCGTGTTAGCAGAAAATTGGTGCCTAAGTTTTTTGATGGATTTGAACAGTCCTCCCTTGAACTTTGACACTCCACGTAGATTAGTCGATTCTCCCTACCCTGGTGTTGGTGTGATTATGTAATAAGCTAGACATAATGTAATGAGCTGGACATAATGTAATGAGCTAGACATAATACAATGAGCTAGACATAATATAATGAGCTAGACATAAGGTAATGAGCTAGACATAATATAATGAGCTAGACATAATATAATGAGCTAGACATAACATAATGAGATAGACATAATATAATGAGCCAGACATAATGTAATGAGATAGACATAACACTCGTCGTAAAAGTTGGCAAACGCCTTTGAAGAATCTGCAACCCACCTGCAGGTGTACATGCGAGGATTTGATTCTCATTAATCCATCTACCAAAATGTAACACAATCAGGAATGAAATCGATTTCGATATTCAAAATATTAATAACAAATCAAACAAATGTCAAAATTGTGGATGTAAACAAGTCTCAATGTCAAAACAAATGTCAAGACGACCCCCGTTTGGTGGTTTCTGCCGTCATTAACAGCGAGTATGACCTCTGACCTCCCCCAGCCTGAATGCACACCTGGATTCGCCTTGGCACCGACGTAATCAGGCCACCCAGTATTGCCTGAGGGATGGCCCTTCAACGACCCATCACCACTTCCTCTACACCAGCCAGGATTTGCGGACGCGCGGGCACGTCGTGAACAGCTCTTCAAAGTGTTAGCGCCTGTTCTCCGGGGCTAAGATCTGGGAACACGATGGCCAGGGTAGCAATGCCATGTTGAGTTTGAGCTCGTTCTGGACAACAGCAGCCTGTGATTTGGCGAATTATCATCCGTGAAAATGAATCCAGCACCAAGTGGCCTTGCTAGGAGCATCGCCAGGGGTCTAATGATGCCACTCAAATATTGTGCAACATATACGTTGTCTTATCATCACGCCCCCCCCCCCCGGATTACAGCTGACTGTCCGTCTGTGGTGCTTAGATATCGATGCCCGGTTGGCGTCATTCGTTCCCCCAGGTTCCAGTGGAAGTGTCGTCTGGTCCAGTGGATCCGTGCCTGGACCTGCTTGTGGTTGAGAGGGATGCATCGTGCTAGGCTTCTCGACTGGAATTTAGCGCGATACAGTCGGGTTCTGATGGTCTTTGTGGAAACAAACTCCCAGTGGCTGCGTGAAGGTTATTTTGCAGGACTCCTCCATCACAAAACGCTGTCTTCTGGCAGTTAGGACCAGCAAGCGGTCTCCTTGGTGGGTTGTGACCCTTGGTCGACCACTACGAGACAATTCCGAGAAGTGTCCAGTAGCTTGGAAGCGACGATAGGCTCTGTGGGTGACTGTTTTCTGAATTCCAAAATATCTGGCAGCAGCACTCTGTGAGACTTTTGCCTGAAGCATGCCCATGGCATGGACGACTTGAAAGCCTCTGTCAAATGGCGCCTAACCATTGCTTGAAATTACAGCAGTGTTCGACATGCAACGCTGGAGCAGTGATGTGATACAGACTAGGGTAAAAGGGGACAGCAGCCCACTTTGTGAGCGTGCTACTTGGGCTGCACGTGGTGCCGCAAGACAATGAGTGTCTTGTTTGCAAGGGATGGTGGTTTGCATGCAACAAACCCAGCATGATGCATACCATACATGGTATCAAACAAGGGTTGCTTAACTCTTTGAGAGGAGTATATTTTCTGGATGACGGGAAGTATTGCTTGAAGACAGTCCTGATAATGAAATGAATGTGTAGAGAAGCGCGAGCTACAGTTAGATCGCGTGCGAGGGCGGTTGAAGGCGAGTGATGGAGGGTGAGGGCTTGCGGTTGAAGAGTTTCCTCTGTTCTTGGGCCTGACGTCATAGTCTCTTCCTTATCCACCCTCTCTGTGACAGGCCCTCGAACGTAATCTCTCTTCTTTGCTACCCGCCTTGTGGCAGGCCGTCGAGGTAAAATATATTCCTCCGTTATGACCAGCCCGTGGTACCATACCAGCTCCAGTCGTCCGGCTTCCTAGTGATCTCGTGGTGAGGAAGGACCTACATAAATTAACTTCACATCTCTACAGGGTGTCGAAGGAACTTTGTTTGAAAAAAAATTCGCAGCGCAAGTGCCTGTTGGAATTTTCCTGAAATAGCTATAGAACAAGCTGCACCTACAACTTGCTGAAGCACACCTCTCCAAGGGACATCGGACGCGAGCAGAATATAAAATGCTTTGCTTGCGAACGTTGTCTTGTCGCACTGCATCCCTCCGTCGTAAAGCCTCAACTTCTGACACGGTAAAATGTCTGCGATTGTCAAACAGGCAGAAGTCGTCAGCCATTGTGGAACTACAACAATCATGGTGCATATTTAACTGCTGTTACTCCACACACAAGCGTTCAAGTTCACGGCCCGTTTTACTGTGACCAGTGTGACCAGTGACCTTTAGCGTGCGCTTGTTTGAGAAGCAGTTTCCTACATGCCACAGTCATAGATCTTAAGGACAAGACTTAGGTTCCTCTATCAGTAGAAGGCAATAAGTTACTTTTAATTATAACTGTAGTCAACTTTCTCTTCCAAGCACAGCCTTCACCACCAGCAGTCGCACAACGCCTGCCCGGTCTGAGCAAAGAAAGGACAGAAACGAACAAACCCATAAACTTGGCCACAGAAGCCGGGCTGCCACCAACACCTGGCCCTCCCGAAGGCCCATCTCCCCGTGCCCATGGCTGTCATGGCACCGTCACTGTTATCTTTACTGACTGAATGCAACTATCGATTTGTGGCTCTCAGTCCAATGTCCGCCAAACGGCCATCGATCTCTCGGCACCACAGACGGATTGTCAGTTGTAATCCGGGGGCAGTGATGATAAGACACATGTCAACGAGTTTCACTGTCTGTCTGATATTGTAGCCAAACCACGTAGGGCTGTCTCGGCAATACATCTATATGCTTTCGTGTGCGCACATACACAGACGCACGCAAGTGCTCACCCCTAACTACACAGGTCACATCAGGAAATGTTTGAGAAATGGGAGCAATATGCATCAGCCGAATTCACTCACGCCCACCCTTCACACACACACGCGCGCACGCACAAAGCATCCGCGCCCATCATGAAGACATTTCTGCCTGTAGCAGCTATCATCACATAGTTCTTAGTACAAGTTGTATAGATGACACGGGTAAAGCCTACATGCTGTGACGGTGTGTAGGGGACGGTGTGTAGTGGACGGTGTGCAGGGGACGGTGTGCAGTGGACGGTGTGTAGTGGACGGTGTGTAGGGGACGGTGTGTAGTGGACGGTGTG
>SMGT01003592.1:14615-31565 GCA_004794575.1 Lanistes nyassanus | reverse complement strand
ATTATGATCTTGTTGTCTGTTCATTATGATCTTGTTGTCTGTTCATTATGATCTTGTTGTCTGTTCATTATGATCTTGTTTTCTGTTCATTATGATCTTGTTGTCTGTTCATTGTGATCTTGTTGTCTGTTCATTATGATCTTGTTGTCTGTTCATTATGATCTTGTTGTCTGTTCATTATGATCTTGTTTTCTGTTCATTATGATCTTGTTGTCTGTTCATTATGATCTTGTTGTCTGTTCATTATGATCTTGTTGTCTGTTCATTATGATCTTGTTGTCTGCCAGGCCTACCAGCAAAAGCCAAGTCGTAACGCTCCAGTTCCCCATCCCGTTCCTGCAGCAGACCAAGGTTGTATTTGAAGTCCTCCTTCAGCTTCAGGAACTGTTCCTGCTGCTGCTTCAGCAAGCCGTCCTTCTGTTGTATAGTGTCCTCTAGAGACTGCAGTCTGCAACATCCTTGGTAGGATTAGATGTTTGCAATGTAACTGCCCAATCAGGGTGATGATTCAAAAACAGTAACACAAAATATGTTAGTAAAACTCTCTGCCATGTGTTTCCAAAATAAAAAGCCTCATGAAAAACATATACACCCTACCTCTAAAACTATAAAGCATGAAGAAAGATTCACACCTCTGTTGAGACAGATCTTTCCATTCTCTCTCTTTTTGCTCTGCAAGTTCTCTCAAGACAAGTGGATCTTTGAAATCCATGGATAGATTTGTTTCACCTGCTTGCCAGACCGACGAAAACACTTAAAAAGTGGCACACACCCTGGAAAAGGAATTACATTTTGTATCTGCTTTAAGGAAACCAATTTACAGATTGTCAAAACATTCTCTACTTCAGAGAACAGTTACACAACTGGTGAAGCTGTCAAGTCTGCGTCTCATTCTCAGTGATATGTACAGCTTGTGTCTCAGATCAGTATTTGCGATTTGCAAAATGTATACAAAGAGTCTGAAAGACAAACCCCTGAAGACATCTCTGCAGAAAGTAAAAACAAACTGGATGCATTAACAGTAGCAATACTGCTCTTAATATTTTTTAAAAGCTCCAAAAAAGATAATACAGCATTTCTCGCCACAAACACCTAGTTTAGCCCGAGTAAATGGTAAAAAGAAAATTATTTTCGTCTTTGTTATGATCTACTTTGTTTTTTTTTTAATGCCTTCCTGTGCCATCAAGGCGGTAAACTGGTCGGGACTTACCCTATTTTAAAAATATACATGCTTCATTTTTTCCAGTTGCAAGAAGACAGAAGAAATGCAGGATTGTAACATCTTATATTGTTTTGCTAACCATAAATTTAAACTACAAAGTAATTTCAAACTGTTATCGCCGTCATTACAGAAATTTCAGCCCGAGTTTCTTCCAAGAGTTGCTAAATGGTTATCTTTCCCTGTTCTAGCGCTGCAATGATTCGTGTTTCGACTTGACTGCTTGTCTTCGGTGTTATTCGTAACAAAAGCAGTTGACTCGTTGCACGACAAGTGCAAAAAATACTCTATAATTCCACTTCTTAAATTTGACATTATTATTAAATGTCTGAAACTTATGGTTTCAACTTTCATTTACAGGTACACTCAGTTATTCAATTTATATATAATGGTCACTGCCAAAATTGAAACAAACTTGACAAACAGCTACGGGCAATTTTTGCATCATAACATAATCGATCCCTAATCGTACATTAACAGCTGGTCGTGCGGATAAGAATGTGCCGCCAGCGAAAGCCGTGCGGATAAAACAATGCGCGCCACTCTAGCGCACGGCTCCTCGAGTCACTCTCGTGCGAAACGTAAATCAAGCGTATGCACGCTGGTAGTCTACCTTTCCCGTCAGTTTTTAATTTTTGAACATTACGTAAGTTTTCCAATCGACAGATATGTGCTTATTGTGGTTCTAGTCCAATAGTTTCAAATACCGTTTAGCATTGCAAGTGACTATCCGTACGATTCGAGCGAGTCGTGGACTGGAGGTCCACCTTCGTTTTTTTTTTATCCGCGGATTTTCGCTGTTGTGCGGTTACTGATCAATAACGTTGTGATGCGAAGAATACACAAACTATCTCGATCGTATTTGTCAATTTTGTCAAATTTGGCAGTGCGCGGTACTTTTCTAAGTAAAGGCAGCCAGTGCCTTCAAAATTTTACTTTTGTAAAAATAATGTTCATTTCAATTTTATCTTGCACGAGTGCGGATAGAAGAACGCACCCCAAAAGCCCACCACCTCCACAACCAGTCGTGCTGATAGAAGAACGCACGCCGAAAGCGCACGAACAGTCGTGCGGATAGGGTCGACCTTTAGCCGAAGTAACGAAAATGTGTAGATCTAAATTGTAAATCACAAACTTTCGCTGTTCGTTCACATCAAGTAAGTCTAAAGGAATTGTTAAAATGGTAAAATCGTTAACGTTGGGATTCGTCGTGAGTTTACACGGTGAAAGAAAATGCCATCCGAGTATCGCATGTAAACACGGTCACGGTGGTGATAAGCGCAGAGTAATCAGAAGAGATAAACGCAAGAAAAATTACACTGCGTTTCGGAGACCGATGCGTGTAATACAAATGACGTAAAATACGACGAACAGGAATGACGCTCTTCTGCTTTTTACGTTCTAATGCACATGCATTGACATAAAAATGGAGTCGTTCACATAAACCGATACATATATATTTCGAGACAAGAAAACACAAGTCAAAATCGTATTTTATGTCTGTTGTTTCTTCATACACCAGTGACATAAGTTTAATCTTTTAACAGTATCCTTTGTCTACATAAAAATGCTGTCAATGAAATGTCGATGAAGAAAGAAAAGATTAATGATGCCTCCCAGAGTAGAAACATGGAACATCCGGCGAAGTGAATCAGTAAACAGAAATGACGAGAACTAATATTTGAAGTGTATTTCAGAACAAGTTATTTCGAACCTGTAACTATGAGCGCCGTCGACTTAAAAAATCAAGGCAACAGATTGTTTGCAGCCAGGAAGTTCGAGGATGCTGTACAATGCTATTCAAAAGCAATAGTAAGTGGTCGTATTTATTTTTGTTACTAAAAAAGAAAATCAGAACACCAGCAGAGTAAGAACACAAGTAACAGCGAAGTAACAGTGAGTAGGTTTATCGATCGAATGATACACGATGTGAATAGGTGGTAAGATAAATCGTATCACAGTTCACTTGTCCGGGAAAAAACTATACATTTGAGCAGATACAATTAGAAATTAAAAGATGGGAAAATATGTATACTCCCATTCGTCCTGGTGTCATATCATACTACATAACATAGTCATGAGCTATCTGAGCCGCCGAGAAATCTCGGCCGACCACCACAATGGGTGTCGTCTGCAACCAGATGCTCATCCAACACACCACCTGATAATAAGTAATGTTACAACCTGGATTCTAAAGCATACCGTCAAACTATAATAATTTCAGAATGTACGTGTATTCTCAATTCTGAGAATGTCAATCTCTCCCAGGTTATCAGATCTCTCCCAATTTTTAGAGGCACTAATTGAAAATGAAAAAAAATGTTCAACTCTTTAAACCGTATAATTTCAAGCTATGCCTTTTATTTTTTTTCCTCTTATCTGCGTGACTAACTGGGGTTGGGTTTTTTTTCGTTTTGTTTTTGCTATTATTGTGTGATCTCAGATTGGTGATGTTATAATGCAAAGATTACGTGTGCTATTTGTCGTTTTTGTACAAATTTTCAAGTGGCCTGTAAAGCGAGTCCCCAACCTTTAGTACAATTAGAGGCAGCTTCTTATGACTGGAGTGGATGCAAGTTTTTGATGTGGTCCTCAGCTGAGTGGTTAAAGTGTTATTTTCACAAAAAGAAGGTCTCTTTTTTTCATTCATTTAAACTTTATCAAGCACATACGTGCCACATGCTTTCTTATTCACTGATTTCAACTTTCGGCTACATGACTCATGCAGATAGAAGATGACACACTGAAAGCACACAACTGGTCATGCGGATAGAAGAATGCATGCCCAAAGGTATGGCCAGTTGTGGTGATTAGGCCTGCCTGTCTGATGACATCAATCATGCATTTGGCACAAGAGCTATCCGAACAGGTAGAAGAATGTACACCCAAAACGTGTGGTGAACCATGCGGATATCAAAAATGCATGCTGAAAGTGCATAGCAGCTCATGCAGATATGGTTGGGATGCGAACCACAAACCACTGACCTTAACCACTAGACTACCAAGGCAGTCTGATGTAATAAGAATGCCAAGTAATCATGTTACACACTATACTAAAAATATGCCTCGAATTCTGTATTTCTAAATATTACACCAATATTTTAGCTGGTAGAAATATTATTATGATCTGTTATTCTATCATTGAAAAAAATGACAAGTCCTGTTCAGCAAAATTAGCCATGATTAAACATAGTTTACCCTAATCTGTCCTATCCAGTGTCCAGGCCCTTTCATTTCCAAATCCAGTAAAGTCTGCTAAATGAGTCCTGTGAAAATTCCTTTCAATGCAAGTTGAAAAATTTATCAGAAAACAAACGCAAGAGATACTTAAAAAATATTACTATTAGGACCCGTAATTAGACCCAAACTATATGTTTTTAAATTGAATATCCTCTCATTCTGAAGATGCCCTGTGCTGCTGGCTGTAGATTATCTGATAGATAAACATTAAAATGAGTTGGGGGGGGGAACCCTTTACTTGGAAAAACAAGGATGGAGAGTCAAGCTAATGTATGTCAGGATTTTTTAAACTCTAATCATTTAATTCTAAATTCTTTTAAATTGGAAAAACCATAGGATTATTTATTTTGCATTCGTTTGCAAAATTAGATATGAAGATGCATACGACAAGATCTTAAATCTTCAAAGTGGCTTTTTATGGTACAAAACAAAAGATTATGGTGGATAAAAAATGAGTGGAAAATGTCAGGTGTCTTTTTTTTAAAAGTCTTTTCAATTATTTTCTGATTAAATTTATTTTGTTAGAATTATTGTTATATGCAGATTATGATTTTCATTCAAAATTGTTAAGATTTTATAGCACTTTTCTGGAGCAGCTACACACTTGCCATGTTTTGTTTTTCCTTTTCTAGATGAAGAACCCAAGCACACCAACATATTACACCAATCGTGCTTTGTGTTACCTCAAGCTGCGAAATTGGGAACTTGCTACCCAAGACTGTCAGCGTGCCCTTGAGTTGGACAGGTCATTGGTCAAAGGTCATTTCTTTCTGGGCCAGGCATTGGTGGAGAAAAGCATGTATGATGAGGCTGTAACCCATCTTATGAAAGGTCTTGCACATTTTTTCCCCTTGTCTTTCTTACCCCACCCTACCCTGCCTCAGACTTTTGCCGATCACACAGGGCTCTCCATCAGTTTCTATTTAAAGAGTAATGTACTCCCATTTAGGACTTAAAGGGTAAGCTTTCTCCCACAGCAGTCTAGAGTATATATCTCAACGCTCTTCAACAGATCAAGCATGGCTGTGGGTGGCTGAATATTTATGCCTTGTGAGGACCAACTTTTGGAACTTATAACTGAACCAGCAATGAACTTCTTGTGACTCTCATTTTTCATGGACAATTTCATGTTCATGAAGATGAGATGCTGCAAGAGATTACGCCATTTGCAAACACTGCCCATCTGCACTCTTCATTGGTTAAACCTTTCTTATACATTGTGCAAACACCATATGGCCATTCCCCACACATTAAACTGCACTGGCCATCTTACTGTACTATCAGTCTGGTGGTTCTTTCAGTGCATAGCTTAGTTATAGGACCCCATCCCCCCTATAGTCCACTGTCTTGATATGCACCCAGTTTGCAGCAGGACTTTAAGCAATCAACCACCAACCAACCGATCTAGCTTTCTGGGAAATGGTCATGGATAATCTCAAAGGGAGGCAGGGGTTGCTGATGTCCTCTCCTCTAACTGTAACTACAGAGCTATCCATTTTCTCTTTGATATCTGCACTTTTCTTTCATCTCTTGTTTCTTATCATCTGGACCAGTCACCTGCCTTTTTTCTGGAAATTACTTTTCTTTCAGATTGATGGCTCCCATTTACGAGTTGGATACTTTGAAGTTAGGTGTATCTTTGTTGGTGGTATAGTGGATTTTTCCACCCTATGGCAGTAGCATTTTGCACCTTCATCCCATTACTTATGTATCTGTTTCTTTCTCTAAAGATCTGACTGGTTATTTTTTTTAAACTGCTTTTCTAATCTGGAGTTTGAAAACTTAAGAGAATACTCAATGTCTAACACCTCCTAAGTTTATGTCCCTGTAAACATTAGTGTGGCCATTATTTGGCACCAATTTTTATTTTTTGTTAATTTATAAGTCTCACCCCTTTAGTACTGTTTGATTTGCTGTAAAAATGTCATGTAAAATTAGAAGAAATTAATGTGGATTTTAGAGGTAGCTCAGTGAGATCGAAGTTGGGGTGTCACATGGTCAGCATTTGCAAAAATGGACAGTCAGAAATGCTTGTGTGAGAATAACCCAGGAACAATAAAACTGACATTACATCTTTAGCTCACTGAGCTAAAGTCTCTATTGCCGATGACATTCCTTTACAACTTGAAGAAGAAACTGCACCTGCTCATCTTTTGTTACCAGTCTGCTGTAGTCTTGCACCAGTGCAACACTAAGCTTGGCATGGTCGTTCATAATTGTGAGGCCATCCACTGGCCAACTGGTAGCTCTCAAATGTGGTCCACAAGGGAGGATCTTCAGGAATGTAGAAATTTTTAACAGTTCAAACAACAGTGACCTCTTGGATATGAAGCTAGACAACTGTTGGACCTTCAGATCAACTGCTGCTAGTTTTTGGAGGTCTTCATCAGCTGATGAACTGTCCCGAATAGCACGGGTCATGGAAGTCTTCTCATCAGGTGTATTGCCATCAAACAGTTAGATGCAGACCAGTTCTGAGAGATACCAAAGATGGGAACTGAGATTGTTGGCCGAAACTTTTGCTTGTAGGCTTATTGCTTCGTATGCACAGGGGCAGCAGCCGCATGCAGTACCATGGACCATGTGTTTATGTAGAGACGGGCTTCAGAGACACATGTCACAAAGGCATCGTTCTTCCTTTGGAATGAGTTTAAACTGGGCTTGGAACACCCAGATCTTAATTGCATGTATAACTTTTCCTATCAACCTACCCTAGTGGATAGCATCTGGACTGGGGGAAGCAACATGCCTATTTAGCTACACTTTAGTTGTGGAGACAGGTGAGAGAACAAGATCCGAGGGATTTATGGTTGAAGGTTTAAGTCTGCATTTACCGACATGGTAGCACTCAACAATGGCAAAATAGATATGATTGTAAATTTGTCTAAATCATAGATCTAAAGAAAGTAAAAAAAAAGTTTATGGTCTTATGAATTATTATAATTATTTTGAAATCAGCACATTCTACTTAGGTGCAATATTAACAATAACACTGGGAATATATAGTGAACTTCGAGGCACTTGAGCTAAATGTTTTGCCGATTTACCTGAAATTAAGTAGTGACATTTTTTTCAATTAACCTAACACATGAGTAGGGTGAGAGACGATGATTTCAAAAATAAGTGTCATCCTAGTGAATATGTGGGTTGCCAATTTGATTATATGGTATAGAGTGTATTTAGTGATTTGAGTGTATGTATTAACAGTAGGTAGGAGTTTCAGCTTGTTATGGCACTGATAAAGCTTGACACATATATATGGCCCTGCTTTGGCCTCTTCAGTTGACTGGACCGGTGTGTGTAACAAAAAACAGTTTTTTTGCATGGTTTCTCTGGCACTGAAGCCAGCTGTTCGGTTTCATGTTCTCCAGTAACATTTTTGACAACAGGAAAAGGTTGGTTGAAAATTTTCAACTTTATCTGGTCTGTTATTCTGGCTTTGTTGACTGATAGAACAGCATAACGATCTGTGGCAGACCTGTGTTGACCTTGATAACGACCAATCACAGCAGTCATGTTCAGCATGTGCAATCAAAGTGATTTCTTTTATGCTTACTTTGGGGAGGCCTGATTACATTTGTGGTCTGTTTTTTCACCTTTCCAGCCAGCACCCTCTACCTTTCCCCCCCCCCCTGTTCAGATCTCTGTCTTTTGTTAGCACTCAGCACTGGCTAATTCATGCAAAACCTTTATTCCAATCCATGAAAAATGGGTATGATATTGGTGAATCATATGACAAAAAGTTACACTAAAAAATGGAGTTACTTGCATTCACAGAATAATATAGTAATAGTTATAATCAAAATGCTAATAGCCACCCTAGCATTTGGAATATTTACATAGTTCATACACACTGACACTTGCCTTTTTTTCAGTAAGCAAAGAAGCATCAGCGTAATACAGAAAAAGGAAAAGAGGAGCAGACTCTCAGTTTAGACTTTCTGATGTAATTTAAGGGTGTTTTCTGCAAGCTTATGAAATTAGTCATTTTTAAAGACCATTAGCTGTGTATGCCAACATGCTGGTTATTTTCAGTTTTACTGTTTCCGCAGCTCATGACCTTGCAAAAGAGCAGAAATTAAACTTTGGGGATGAACTGACTGGGGCAATTCGTCTGGCTAAAAAACGGCGGTGGAACCTGATTGAGGAAAAACGAATCCAGCAAGAGATTGCTCTCCAATCTTATCTGAACAAACTTGTCAGTGAAGAAAGAGAGAGGTAACCACAGATAAAGTGAACAGTATGTGAACGTACTTTCAGTAGACAAAGAGAAGTAAAAACAGATCCAGTTAAAACACTGTTAACAGCATTGTGACTTTTAGGATGCAGTACAGTAAAACTCCCATTCAAGACCTTACCATTTACTATATAAATGGCCTCCCATTTACAACTCCTTAACCCGACCACCGACTGACGAAAATGGCAGGTGTCCAGGCTTTATGTCTTTCTTGTGTTGCTGCTGGCCTGGTAGGATCAAGTATTGCTTCTCTGATGTGATCGTGTCAGAGAGAGAGAGCTTAATGTGACATAAGGGTTTAGAGACAGACAACAGAGACATCAGTGAAACGCTGTTCACAACTTCATTACTTTTTATATTATAAAATTTCAGTATTGGCAACACCAGAAAGAAAGTTTAAATTATGTGGTGGGATGAAACTAGATATGATGAGATAAAGACTGATGTGTGATAAAACTACGTCAGCAGCTGAGATGCGAAAAAAATATTTGTAACGTGGTTCAGTGATAAATTAAAATACAATTTCAAAGCACATGTTGCAGTTGGCTGTCATGATAACATAAATGAAGATGTGTTTCTCACCCCACCCGTAACAGTACTAATGGTTCCGCGTGACCAGTCCTCCCTTATAAAACCCCTCCATTATAAGACCTGATTTTGGTGTTTTTTTCAGTCTTATATGGGAGGTTTTACTGTATTACATTCTCCCAAGATCTTGGGCTTCTCTTTATTTAGATTTTACAGTTAAAGGGAGAGGATCTTCTCACACCTTGAGAAATGTTAGCCTGAATGCAGTGTTGCTAGGTGCTAACAGCCAGTGGGTTAAGTGCTTCCATGGCCTGGAGAGCCTTGTCACACTGGACGTAGATGCTTGACAGAAAAGCAGTCAAGGACAGTCGGCATTCAGTGAACCAAACAGCCAAGAACTGTACAACCCTGGGTGGCCTAGACTGGAGTCTTTGCTCATTGTACAGTAACTAACATGCCATGCAGCCAAGCAGTGACTGTGGCAAACATGCAGCAGTGTCACGCCAAATTTAGAACTTCGAAAGCTTTACTGGCAATAGCATTTTCTCCAGAATTAAAACATACATTAATGTCACAGTGAACAGCACAAAAATCATGAAAAATATACTAAAGCATTTTGCTAATATGATATCTAATTCAGACAGGTAAAAAAAATGCTCATATTTGTTTTTGCATGTGGATGTGAATGTGTGCATGGCGGGGGGGATCACAAATCTCACCATGTTCTACTTAGCTGTTAGTGTGTGTACATGTACATAGTATTTATGTACTCAGTAACTTTATATATATATATATCTAGTATGTGTGTATAGTAAAGTGTGACAATAGTTTCTGCTTCAAATTTAGTGGGAAATGGTATAACTCCAACAAAGATACTGGCAGCGCTCACACATAGCCGTATGCAGACGCCTGTGTCCAAAGGGAGCTTACCGTACCTAAACACGTAGCAAAGAGAGGGCCGAAAGAAAGGAACTTGGCAGATCCTCAAAAAAGATCTGCCCGCCCTTTCTTTATAACGGCGCTATTCTTCACACAGCTAGCCCCCTGTTTGTGATCATGTGTGGTACCACAAATCCAGGTATAAATTCTGATTTGCTGCAGCAACAGGACACTAATATGAAATGGAAAAAGACTAGTGGGACTCGCCTAAATACAATTTCAAGCCATTTGTAAAATGTGACGTGAGAAGAATGGACTTCGTTATTAGTGGGAAATCACCACAGGGAGTAAACACTTCTTATTCCAAACCAACAACATGGGCTGTGTGGCACTGCAGAGAAATTATGTCTCAGTCAAGGACTCCTGGTCTCAGTGCATACTGAAAAAAGTGTATGGCCTTTATCCCAACTCACACAGCATTTCCTTCATAGGGAATAAGTGAGAGTAACAAAAAAAAATGCTGCCAGAGCAAATAAAATCAGTGATGCAATCCTAGAAATCCCTTTTTTTATTGGTAGGCTTTTAATTATTTCCTTTGGCAATGCAAAATGCCATGGCCACTAAAATGGGAGAGCATGTACTGTGTCTCAGTGTGTTTGCCTTTGTATCTGCTTGTGCTTGTGTCTTCAAGTGCATCTGTTTGTGCACACACCTGTCTTTCTCTCCCTCCCCGACTTTCTCACCATCACATAAATCCACAAAAGGGTGTATACACCCTCTCACACATGCACACACGTGTATGCCCTGTGTTCTGAGAGCTGAATCTACAAGGTGCTGTATCTCGACTGCGTGAGTATGACGTGTGGTAATGAAACTAATCGGAGGGGAAAAAAGGTAGCAGAACTTGAAGACCCTTAAATGATGAGTTGTCTTTTCAGTCTTTTTTTTTTTTTTTTTTTGCATTCCAGACAGATTGAGGCCAGGAAGAAAGGTGGCGATGACAAAGATAACATGCAAGAAATTGAAAAGATAGAGTATGACCATGTGAGTTTCTTGCTGTCTTCCATATGCAATAAATGTTTTGGATTTTTGAACGATCAAGCCATTGTGAGAATTTAGTTCTGTAGGTTAGAGAGAGAGCCTTTATTGTTCTAGCTGCTGGCCTATCACAATCACCATACCTAAATAAAACATTCGCAAAGCAGAAAGGTGTATTAAACTAAACTAACTGAACCTTAATTAAACAAGTAAAATACAATTTTGCACTAGAAAAGGTACAACTGTATGATATACAATAAACATCTAAAGAAAGCTATGCCTTAAAATATAATTACCTTCAGTTCATTTAGTTGTAGAATGCCTCAGTGGTCTAGCGATTATGGCATCTGTTTCTGAGGTGGGAGTTTGGTGGTTTGCAGCCCAGCTAATGCTTCAAAACTGGCGCTCAAGTAGCTGCCCTGCCAGATGCCTGGCACTGTAGGGAACAGTATTAGGGCTGGTTGCCCTAGTGTCAGTATAATGTGACTGGGTGGGACTGAAGTCTGTGATTTGACTGCAGCCCAATTTGGCAGCACATTAACTTGTCTAAGCAACACCGACTTGATATCCACATAGTTTGGGACAGAACATTAAGCAATAAAAAATCCAACCAATCATTTTGTTGCAGCTAAAGGTTATCTGAACACAAGTTATTTGTGATGGTTTATATGTAAAAATAATTTTATATATTATAAATTTGAGATAAATATATTTTATTTAAAGATACAGGCTAGAATGGGAAAGTTCTGACTTCAGAAGTGCCATTATTCTTGTGTGCTCTTCAGACAAGATTTTCTGCCTCTCCCTTTTTTTTCAAATTAACTCTTGGTTATATAGTCCAGATCTACATGGTCAAAAAAAGAAAATGAGGCTGCTTTTACTGTACAGATCATCAATGTTGACTAATTCTGTAGACCTGATGTACTGTTGAGTCAAATTCTATAATGTATTTTACTTGTAGTTGTTAACTGTGCTCCATGCCACAACTGTTTGCTTGGTTCTACAGTGTTGAGGTTTCCATATATTTTGTGAACAACAATTTTGCATTTATTGTTAGCCTGGTGTTGACCATTTATTATCTGCTCAATATTAAAGCCTCAAATCAATTTTTTTCAGGATCTGCGACTGAAGGAGATTAATGAACTGTTTGCTCAGTTAGATGACAGGAGAAGAGTGAGTGGAGGGTTCCACATTGCTGCAAGTCAGATCTAATCATAAATAATTCAGACAAAATGCATTGCTGCACATCAGATCTCATCTCGACATCCAGACAGAATACATTGTTGTGTGTTGTATCTAATCAGAAACCAAGCAGAATACATATCTGGACATTGGATTTAATCAGAGCCATCCAAACAACATACATTGCTGCACGTCAAATTACGAGTCCTCCAAACATGATACATTGCTGCAAGTCAGATCTAATCATGAGCCATTCAAACAGAATACATTGCTGCACACCAGATCTAATCACCCTCCCAACAGAACACAGTGCTCTTGAAAACCACCATAGGAACCTCACTTCATTCATCACAACTTACTTGTTTGCCCTTCCATTGTTAACAGAAGCGGGAAGTGCCTGACAATCTGTGCGGACGAATCAGTTTTGAGATCATGCGTGAACCTGTCATCACTCCAAGTGGAATTACGTACGACAAAAAAGACATCATTGAGCACCTACAGGTGTGTGCATGTAGTGTCCATAGTTTCTCGTAACTTCAGATTTTGTGGAGTGCCAGTAGTGTTCTGTTGCAATGAAATGGGGTGGGAGGAATATATGATTTCAGCAAAGTGTGTTGTAACTACAAACTTTAGTGCCTTCCCTGCCTCGGTTCCCTTTGCAGGCAGACCCATTGATACAATTAGAGATGTACATCTGTAGATTTTCAGACACTGTGAGCACACTGCATATTCAGCCCTATGTGTAATGCATCGGTGATGTCGTGGGTTTGTAGTGGTCAAAAAACTATGTTCTGTGTATGGTATAAGCAGGAGTGGGACAGCACTGCACTGACATTTGTGGGTAGCACTGCATGAACAACCTGAACTGTGGTTAACGATCTTGTTTTCTGTGCAAACAGCAGCAGTAAAACTGTTGTAGCATGTTTCTCCGTGTTTCCTAGCGTGTGGGCCACTTTGACCCCGTAACGAGAATGGATCTGACCCAAGATCATCTCATACCCAACCTGGCCATGAAGGAGGTCATCGACAATTTTCTTGAAGACAATCCTTGGGCTGAAGACTACTGATCCCAGTCTCAGGGTATTAGACGTCGGTGTCCTCTGTCACTGTCGCATCTTCCCATTCCATACTGTGATAGCAGGTGGAATCTGTGGTACAGTATCCAGCTCCCAGTAAAAGCGCTAGTGAAGCCTTTTCATTGTGTTTTGAGATAACAGCACGTTTCACAGGAGAGAAATCTCGACTGCATGGCTTCGGTTTTCTGTGCATCATTATTTGGATCAAAATAAAAAGATCTTTGTAAGCGTGCAGCTTAATACTTTCTTCTACAGAAGCTTATTTCAGATAGGTTCATGTGATATCTAGAAACATGCAAAATGACACCAAATAATAATTTGTTATAGACAAGTAGTACAGAGTGAATGATGCTGGTTGTATTAAACATGGGTATCTGGCATTCAGAACTTTGAATGCCATAAGATGGTTGTCTTCTTGTGGAAAGTGATTCTGCATCGTCTTACATTCTTCTTACAAGCTAAAAGTACCCAGTTTGTTAAGTGAAAATAAGAAATGCACAACGATTAAAAACAGCATTGCTTACGAAAACAAAACAATCTCAACGTCAGTGATTTTGAAATTTAAGAAGAAGCACAAGGGGAGAAACCCACTTTAGCAACAGATATATTACTGATTTTCTGCGGAGAGGACATCCTGTACCAGTGTGTGAGATGTGCAGAGGAAAGCTTTTCTCAATGTCGTCAAACTGTACCTCTACTCAAAGTGCTAAATTCCCATTTAGCAAACCCTAATCCCACCTTCAAACACAAACAGTTATCCATCCCTTGAAATCCAAATCTTTGCCCTAATTTTGGGTTCAATAGGTCATACTGACCCCGACATGGGAAGTCCATCCAACCTCCTCGCTTTTCTCTCTCTGGGGAAAGATGTGATGAGAGACCATGGGCCTGGTCAGACTAGTGGGGCAGTGTGCATGCACATGGGAGGCCTTACCAGGGATGGGTAATTGTTTCGTTTTGTTTGGAGGTGTGGTTAGGGTTCGATACAGGGGAATTTAGCACTTTGACAGCATCAGGTTGGTACTTACAGATGGGGCAAGGATTTGTGAAGTGCTCCACAAACTCGCTGTCCAGTGAGCCTTTTTTGATTTCTTTGGAGTCTATTGGCAACAACCAATTAGTTGCTAGTACTTTTTGCACCATCGTTCAGCTACAGAACTAGGCAGATTTGGGGGTAACGTCTGCTTCTCGTGCTGAGTTGTACGAGCTAATGCTTTTTATTACCCCAAGTCGCAGTCACCTGTTTCTTTTTATTTTTTAAATGCAAATATTTTAAAAACTACTCAGTAGTTTTAAACAAGATATTGTAAAAATGCTTCACAGATTATCCTGGTGAAATATAAATATACCCAGTGTTCTGTGTGTGACAGTTGATTAACTTATTAATTTACTTTTTATTCCCAGCTTTTTATTTATTTATTTTTTTACATTTGTTTCAATTTCATGATAAAATCTGTCACTTTATCATCATGGCCCTAGAATATTTTGAGTTGCATGCCAGGTATTCCCATCACAATACTGAAAGTTTGCAAAACAGCACTACTTCTACCCACTTTATGACTAAAACATTTTTCTGTTTACTTCATAGGCAACATTTTTGTTGTTACAGTCTATTAAACATGGTGACAACATATGGCAATGCCTTTTTCAAAGTCACAAGTATTGCATGTTAACACTAATTTTGAAGCAAAACCAACATCTCTCCATGAACATGAAAGCACAGGCCCTCTGCAGTTGAAACAAAGCATGTCAATCAAAAATTGTGAAAAACTCGGTCAGATTTTAATTTTATTAAAGTCCATGCCTGATCTAGACCACTGCTAGTATCAAAACCCAAAATAACTGATTTATTTCCTTGACACTCTCTTGTCATGATCAGCTTGGCTCACTTCAAATTTACTTCTCTTCTTGAACATCTGGCACAAGGAAAATCTGCTAGAGTGCACTCGGATGTGATGTTCCAAGACCATTTTACATCCGGAAAGTGGTCTAGGTCGCTGTTGCATTGCATTGTGGAGGGTCGGAAAGTTCCAAAGCCTATTTGCATGACCTGTGAACCGGCCTCGTTCAGCTGTGGTGAATTCTGAATGATTTTTTTATAAGTGGTGTAGATGCATGTCCCTTATAAGGAATTTTGTGTTCAGTGAAAAAAGCCCAGAAATCTCTAAAAAGAAATTTCCAGGAACTGCTTCCTTGGGTTCATTTGAAAGTTGAGTCTGGGGTCGTTCTGCAGCATGACCCTGTATGTCAACTGGCAGGCTAGCTGAATTCAGTAATAGCGAGACATGCTGTAAACCACACTGTTGAACTAAAAGACTGCTTGCATTACGGTATACATATACACACACACTTATGCAGAAAGTTTTTTTTTAGGCACATTTTGTTTGGACTACTGTTGAGAAGTGATGCAAGCAACATAAACAGGTGTTTAAGACATCATGGTAAGGGGGGTGCTATTAGCTGGATGTGCATGTAGAATATTTTAAAATTCTTTTAAAAAAATACAACTCATAATCAAAATTGACATGAGTGTAGCAAAATGAATGCTTTTCTCAATGAATGTTTCCTTTTTAAGATCAATAGTAAAGAACACAGCAAAATTAATTATTTGAAAATACTACATGTTTATGTCAGTGTGGGTTTTGGTGTATATTCATTTTTTGTAAGACCTGGATTGTGAACTGCAGGCTAGTGTAAATTGTGAATATTTCATCATCTGCAAATTTTTTAATTTTATTACTATTATTTCAAAAATGGTTCCTGTACACAGGCATTTTAGTTTAACAAAACGTGTAATGATTCAGCCAGTAGAGCAGAATCCAGCTACTGGTGTGTTCAAACCATATACCAAGTTTTATTCAAATAGTTCATGAAATATCGTCAAAACAATTGAATACCATTCATTTTTTTGCTAACTTACTGGCCAGGTGAAATGAACAATTTCAGGATTGCCATTCAGTGTATCATTTAGAAAGCACCAGCAAGATAAGGCCTCTTTTTCTGCCTCCTGCTCATCTGGCACAAGTCTACACTGTTTTCTCACACATCTTTTCTCATGACTGGCTTCTTGAACCTGGCATTGATTGTCACGAACCTCGGGCAATAAGCCTACAAGCGACAGGCACGATAGATAAAATGGACCAACCGTGGCCAGACTTACAGCGCCGCTTGACCTTAGGTCAACAAAAGGTCCGACCGACGCTGGAGCCGTAGTGACCCGAAAGAAGGGAAAGGGCAGGGTCCAATCACAGCCAGTGGTACAAGAGGGGTCAGCCAACCAGAGAAGCCGATATCCCTCGGACCGAAGGCTCGAGAGAAAATTTTCTAGAGCAGTGAACCGCTGCCATCGTTGTGGTCCGCACTAGTTTGTATGAGGAACCGTCCGGGTGGTATAAAAGGGACTCGTAAGAAGTAACCTGTGTCTGTGGAAATTGAGTCTGTGGCGATTATGGAGATAGAACAACCCTAGTGAGGCACGTGACTGGAGCGAGGAAACTTAAGACTGCACCGCGTCTTCTTGTGAGTATAGACGTCAGGAAGTGTTCTGATAG
>SMGT01003591.1:286208-301769 GCA_004794575.1 Lanistes nyassanus | reverse complement strand
TAGTAAAACACATAAAGCGCCATACCCCTAGACACGACAGAGAAAAACCGCGACAAGTGCCTCCTGCTCCGCTAGTAGCGATGAGAAAGGAGTTTATGTTCCACCCTGGTGATGTCCAGGAGACGTTTCGAATGGGTTTTCTTTGTATAATTTTCTTGCCTGGGCCTTATAAAATCTGCTTCTAAGGTCTGGTTGCTTCTAATCGCCCACACGATCGCATGGCGATTATTGCGTTCCCTTCCTCTGTCGCTCGCTCCACGACCTTGGCATGAAGTGACTTTGCAATCGAACTTCGTGTTTTCGAGACCGCACTCCCGCCATGTTTGCTTCAGGAAACGCTGTCATCGAACTATAAATGTTCAGTTCCGAGGGCTGTTCTGTCTTCGAATTGAACGCGGCGGACTGGACAACAACAGCTTGTCTTTACTTTTCTCCCTCCCACCCCACTCCCCCCACTCCCCCCCCCAGCCTATTTCCAAGAAAATGTAACAAGCAGGCGCCATCCAATGGTCTGAAGAGGGTGACTGCTGTCTTCAATCAGGAAAAGGCTGCAGACAGTGCTCTTCCGTAAACCCCCTTATTTTTCTTTCTTATTTTTTCGCTTTTCAGACCGCCTGGGGTGACATACGCTATGCAGTCGCTTGCAATTTTGTTCCGAAGTTGTAATATCGTCCCAATTGCACGAGACCACTTGTCTCCTTTATGCGACAGGAAACCCCTATTTTGCGTAATCAGTTTGACTAGCTTACGTGATCTGCCTCCCCTACATCTGCGTTACTGATCTCACAGATGTCGGCGACTCCTTCACCCCCCCCCCATCCCCCACTTTGCTTGACGAGTTTCATTCGGGTAGGCGAAACCCCTCCCCTAACTCTGTGAGGATAGTTTCTTAACCTCAAAGTAAATTCATCGCAAACCACCAGCGAATGAAGAACGTTCAACCCCGCATACAACCGACGATAAAGTTTGCTGAAATTGTGCGTAATCGCTCTTACACGAATTCTAGATGTCGGGGTGTTGTCTCTATGTCTGTCCGCCAGCGTGTCCGTGCATGTGCGTGCAGTCGTATGTTCACTGCGCACAGGATGTTCTCGTCCCTTAAGGTTTCAAAGAGTAGTGTAGTGTAGTGCAGGTGCATGTTATGATAGTAGTGGAGTGTATATTAGGATAAAGTTTACTGGTGATATATGGGTACCGCTTTTGTTTGGGGGGGGGGCGGGGTGGTGTTGCAGGTGAAACCGCTGTGTTAAGATGATGAAGTTTCTTTGCGCTTCTTTTTTCCTGGGTCAATGCGAATGGCAGCATCAGCATCAAAGGGAAAACAAACCGCTCTGTGGCCATCGACAGTGTACACATGTACGATAATCCTCGTCCTGTTTTCCGAGCTGTACCACCATTCTATCGCAACCTCCACCTGCCGTCCTTCACACGCCCCACTCAAGTTTCCACTCTCAGGTTCTGTTCACCTTCACGCGCCCCACTCGAGTTTCCACTCTCAGGTTCTGTTCACCTTCACACGCCCCACTCGAGTTTCCACTCTCAGGTTCTGTTCACCTTCACACGTCCCACTCGAGTTTCCACTCTCAGGTTCTGTTCACCTTCACACGCCCCACTCGAGTTTCCACTCTCAGGTTCTGTTCACCTTCACGCGCCCCACTCGAGTTTCCACCCTCTGATTCTTTTCATGAAACTAAGCATTAAAAGAACACTCCACCTGACGTTAAGACATGTTGCACTAACGGAGACCTTTGAACTCTCAAAACTAGGAAAGTGTCTCTTGGCGGCAACACTGCCATTCTCACTCCGCCCCAGTTACTTTATTCCAGACTTCTGCATGGTTGTAGAAGAAGCTGTTTTAGATTCAATGGATGGAACACATTTTATGGCACAGCAAGTTCTCTTATTTAGACGAGTGTAACAACAATGTGAGCTGTATGGTTAAAAAAATGTCCACAGCGCCCTCTGCAGGCAGTAATCTCTCTGGCAGTGTCAGCTGGTTCATTAGTTTGTATCGCTCTCAGTGGAACGCCTGTGCCATAACGCTGCCGGGGATTACTGCATATTTGGCCTGACATTTTCCTGTACACGAACGCTGGTATCTCATTACGTGTGTGTACTTCATGTAATTATCAAGAGCACAGAAGTGAGGAAGATTAAGGGAAGGGCTGACAACAAAGGAACATAACAACAGCACCGAACTAACAATGGTGGGAGGAAATCACGCACAGACTTTGTGGAATGTGCAGGGGCGAGGTTCACTGTGAATGCTCGGCGTTAGCGCAAGGTGATTTTTGCGCAACACACGTAAGACGTGTCTCAGGTGTGACTTCTCCTAGAAGACCCGACTGACTGATGTAAGTGGGCATAAATGCATGCGCACACGCGCTTGCGCTGTGTATCTATACGTGTGGATACTCTTGTGCCCGTTCGCACGTAAATTTGTGGACTAGACTTTAGGTAGGGACGCGCGGATTTGTAAGCGTAGGCTTGGGTCTGTATATACATGGATCCGGTCGGCTGGACACTGGCTTCCTACATACCTAACAAACAACATTCTCCGTCTGTTTACCTTGGGCTTAATTAATTTATATTCTCGGATTACATTTTTCTCTGAGCTCACTGCGTGTATCTTTTTAATGGGAAATAACAGTTTAGTGTTCAGGCTCCTGGCAGTGAAGCTGGGGCCATTGAACGAGTTTACAGGATGAAGGGAAGCAACTCTGCCCTTCTGTAACTGCTATCGTATTTGGTAGGTTATCTCCCGTCAAGGGTAGCATCGACACCAATGGCGTAACAGCGTGAAATACAAGTACGACACATAAAAGGTTTGAACAGACCATAAACCTGTTCTTTACGAAATATTTTGTCATGAGGGAAATAGGGGTGAGTGACAAGGAAGAAGCTTCGTTGACCTTACTTAGTCGGAGGAAAATAGTGGGTAAAAATAACACCAAATACATGTCTGCAGTACGTATTTCCCCCATTTGATTATGGCAGTAACCATAAATGTTCTCATCAAAGACACAATAACAAAAATTAAATCTATCGTCAGGAAAGTTCTTAATCCAGCTTTGACTCTTTCTAAAGTTGCCACCAGCACTAATTTCTTGCCGCTGATTTTCATTTGACTGAGTTGATTGGTAGGGAAACCAAATGTGTGCGATGCTAACATAAAGATCGATACGCGCAACGCTAACATATAAAGTTCGATACATCCAACGCTAACATAAAGATCGATACGTGCAACGCTAACATAAAGATCGATACGTGCAACGCTAACATAAAGATCGATAGGTGCGTTGTTAAGGGTTAAAGACAAGAGACATCTTGCTTTAATCACGCCTCACCCTCAAACATTTTCGTCGGAGGCATATCTGTGCCACATGTCTCCACTTCAGGATTCTAACAGTAGTTTAGCCAGCCTTATTGTAGATCGATCAGTGTTAGGCCCACGGTTTTCTTATTTCAACGAAATCGTCCATTATTTGATAATATTTTCTTGGCATATTTTATCTGACCTCTTCCTAGAGCGTCCCCCGTCCCACAAGCTGACGGCCATCTTCTAAGCATCGTCCCCTGTATTCATAGCCGTTGGTTAAGCCTAAACTGATCACGTGACAGACCATCGGTTAGCGACCTTTGTTGACCAATGGGAACGATGGTTTGTCACGTGAGGTCGCTTTGTTTTATTTGTTAATTTCATTCAGACCCCTACATTGTTGACTTTGTTATTTGACGTGTTGGAAAATATATCTCGTGTGTGCAGATTGTAGCTACTTACGTTCAGTCGAGACATTATTCTCTAATAATCCTGTGGATCCTTGTAGCAGTTTTGTCGTAGTTCGATCTTGACAAGTGAAACTAAATTTACAAGTTCAGTTTTGTACCTCTTCAAACGATTATAACATTCCATTGTTCCATATTGTTCTATGTATATCTGTGCAGGATACACGATATTTTACTTTAGCAAATGAAAACTAAACCAATTACATCATTTTGCTGAACACGTCCTGCTTAGGACATTTAGTCTGAACAACCTTTGAAGTATAAAAGACAGGTCGTGATACAATATCAGTTTCAAGTGGACTGTTGGCAAAATGGTATTAAACAATAATTATGGATATAACAATTACAATTTTGCAGTTAACTCTGATCTGCTACTTAAGTCTCCAAGGTGCTTGATTTTGATTCCTTTCCCCATCACCACCCCATCCCCACCCCACCCCCACCCCATCCCCACCCCACCCCCACCCCCACCCCAATCGTTCCGTTGAATTTTGGCTTTTAGAACAGACATCTTAATGTCCGACATGCTCAAGCTCTTCACGGCTGCAGATAAGGGCAGTGACCGGCTCTCGTCATAAATTCTCGTCTTATCAAAGCCTTGGCAGAACACGTTAACCTGTTTGCTGCTGGTCACCATGACATCACCAAAGCATCTAGAAATGGCTTGGGTGGGGGGGCTTGCGTAACACCTTGTATGCAAACTGTAGACAGTTACACATTCCTTGTGCACAGAGTGGAGACAGTGACACATTCCTTGTGTGCGGAGTGTAGACAGTTACACATTCCTTGTGCACGGAGTGTAGACAGTTACACATTCCTTGTGCATAGAGTGGAGACAGTGACACGTTCCTTGTGCACAGAGTGTAGACAGTTACACGTTCCTTGTGCACAGAGTGTAGACAGTTACACATTCCTAGTGCACAGAGTGAAGACACTGACACGTTCTTTGTCCACAGAGTGTAGACACTGACACGTTCCTTGTGCACAAAGTATAGACAGTTACACGTTCCTTGTGCATAGAGTATAGACACTGACACGTTCCTTGTGCACAGAGTGTAGACAGTTACACGTTCCTTGTGCACAGAGTATAAACAAGAGAAGAGACTGCAGTTACCCCATACACATACATTAGTTTCCCATACTGGTGCAGTGTCAGTGTCTGCATGCAGTGTACAGAGTGACTTAAAAATAGTACTGACACTTTGTGACATATCGTGCACAAATATCAGTATACTCCGTAACGTCTATAGAGATGTGTAGAATGTGAAACAACCTGCTAACAGAGTGTATATACTATAGTGACACGCCCTCAGCAGAGTTTGTACTGTCTGCACACATGGTGACAACTCCCCCACTGAGCTATGAACGAAGGCGTTGCCAAAATCGGCTCAGATGTCTGGAATGCTCTACACAACAAACAGCAACTGATCCGCTGGTGCTCCCAACTTTGCCGACAGCAGAACACGCCAAGCAAGAGAACGGAGTAGTGAGGATACAAGTCTGTCTGCTGTGGCTTGGAAGCATGTAGAATTGCTCTGATACGGCATATCGGAATTTTTCGAGTGTTTCATAATCATATTTATTACTGACACTCATACTGCTCTTATAAACACCAGCATAAAGCAGACACCGGAATTGCTCAGCATGAGCAAGCATCCTAGGGATTTTTCTTCACAATAAGGTAAATCCCAAACCCTTTGAAAATGCATTTCAGACGGAGGTAAAACAAAGTCAGTCTGTAGTGAAGTTTTCCAATACGTGAGGTGGAAAGGGGGAATAATCGAGATGAGAAGAAATGAGAAATAGACAGGCAGACTGATGTGCAGGCAGGCAGACATGCAGGCAGGCAGAAATGCAGCCAGACAGGCAAGCAGGCAGGTAGGCAAACAAAATAAATGCGAACTGCTCATCTGACTTCTTTGAAAGCGTTATCACTTTTGACTGAATAACCCTCTGACTAACTTTCTATCGCTGACACTGTATCATTCACCCAGTCACACCTACACAAGCGCACTTTCACTTGTTGTCTCAAAGACACAGCAACCGACAGACAGCAGCAGACAGGAAGAGTGTAAAAAGATAGACTCATATGTTTTACGAATGCAGTTTGTGTGCACTGCAGTTGCTGACAGGAATATTTAGCTCCTGCCTGCAATCTCCTCTTGTTCGAGACAAGCGCCGTTTTTTCTTGTATTTCAAAGAGAGCCTTTGTTTCCTGCAGGAAGTCTGTACCACTGGCCTTTCTGCAGTGGTATAGCATTTGGAAATCCTTGAGGGCGTTAGCTGTTCTGGGTTAGACTGCTAAATGTCTTGTGCCCCAAGCATCCCGATATTTTCGTCTGTGACGCCTAGACCATAGATACAAAGTTTCTTTTGATAGCTTATCAACTTGCGAACAGCAAAAGTCAGACGGAAATGTGAGTGAATGTGCTTCCTTTTTATTTTCGGCTGTTTTGTGTTGTAGTGTGTCTGTGTGTGAGTGCGTGCGTGTGATGCGTGTGAGTGCGTGCATGCGCTCCTGTATCTGTGATTTTGAGCGCGCGCGTGCGCTTGTGTTTTGTGTGTGTGTGTGTGTGTGTAAATACGATCCTATAAAGTTTGCGTGTAGCCCTGTTTATGCGTGAGAGGGGGAGATGAGATGGATAGAGAGGAGAGATGCCAGCTGTAAAGAATTAATCAGATTTTTTCCCACATGTCTACCGTTGGAAAGATACGCAATGTTTTTGCCAGACCTACACAGAGCAATTTTCATATTTGCGACCACCAACAGCTAGTAATTTTCCTTTTTATAATCCCCAGACAACATTTAGGACACAGACAGAGTGGGGTAGGAGGGAGGGGGGAGAGGGAGAGAGAGAAACAAGGAACCGAAGGAGGAAAAAGGAGGAAAGAAACATGATTTTGGACTCACCGAGTGACAGACATCATAGAAGCCAGGACGAAACAAATTTTAAAGGGAAAAGACAAGGACGAAAGACAAACCTGAAATAGTTTGAAAATCGCGCTTCCGGCTGTATCTCGTCCGCGTACATAAAAGTATACATAGTTACACCGGCATGATGGGACAGACACGTGCTGTTGCGTACGGAAGGCTGATACGACTATGGGTGCTCACGCAGTCAACCCAGCCTGGATATTGCGCGCAGAACGCGCGTTTACGTAAAGAGGATGCGCACGTTTCGTCTATGCGCAAACGCATTTTTTCGCGCAATGTGGCTAGAAAGAACTGTAAGTATCCAAACCTAGAAATCGGAATAAATTACGGAAGGTTCAATAACCCACGGAGATGACAGATCAGGTCACTGCTTTACTAAAAACACCCACGCCACCTCTGTCATCTCACTGCAGGACCCAGATGGGAGAAGAAATTAGAATGGGCTGAGAGACGAGTCCACAAATACTGTGCAGGCACCGCGTCTGTATGCAATCAGCCCACGGAGACAAAGGTTTTCTTTCAGACAGCCTGATCAATTTTTACTATTGTGCGTAGTTTCGCAGACTTAATAGAAGCCAGAGAATGCCCTGCATGTGGCTCTCAGCCTGGTTCCAGCCTGCAACAGAGTCCATGTCGCGCGTTTGATCTTCCATTACATCGCAAAGTCCAGAATGCATGGGAAACCAGCAATCATGCGTTCACGTGTGCATACATCACTACGAACACATACAGTTAACGAGTCAGTCAGTCAGTCAGTCAGTCAAGTCAGCCGCAAATTATTAAGACATTTGCCAGCTAATCAGCCTCAAACGATTGAGACATTTCAGCTTCCAGACTAAACAGAACTTCCGATAATTAGATCAACCCAATGAAGCCAGTTGAAGAGAAGAAGAGGTTTTCCGTCGCAATGGGCAGTGTCATGAAGTGGAAAGATGCGCACCCAGCCCTTCTGCCCCCCCCCCCCGCATCCAGCGCACGGGCAGGACCATATTTTTCCCTTGCAGTTCTTGCAGTCTGCTGTCTGATCCCGTTTGTCTTTAGACTTGGCCCTGAAGGTCTTCGCGGTTTGTTGAGCAGCAGCAGGCGCGGTGCAGCTCTGGCGAATTCTTGGGCTTGACACGTGGGCATTTAGTGCTGCCGCTGTTGCTGTTTTGTTTTGCAACAACCACGACCACCCCCGCAGCAACTGCCACCCCTCCCTATACACCCCCCACCACCACCACCGTCACTGCCACCACAATTTCTGCGCGTAAGCGAGCACACGATAGATGTATTTAAAGTTTAATTCATGGGCGAGATACAGAAACGTTCATTTCATGCATTACTCATTGTCGTCCACCAAAGCAGCTTAGGGAATGAAATTCACAAAACATAAACAAGCACATATTTTACACTATGAGGTAACTCTAAGTGATGGTGAAGAAAACATTTGCGATCAAATAACCTTCATAAACATTCAGCAAAGACCTGAAGTACGATGGTGCTTAATCCTTTTCAAAAGCACGTGCCAGTGGCTGACAGACCTGTGGCGCGTGTAATTAAGATGGATGTCCGGGATGGGTGCACACTCGGCACAAACGTGAAGGTGGGGTCAGCAGGTACAGAAAGGAGCACAACCGCATGCGAACGGCTGCATCTTATCGGCTTCTTCATACATAAAAGTACTTGTAAGGTCAGTCAGCCCGCCTCGGTGGTCTAGGCGTCCCCTTCCGGGGCGGGAGGTGGGTGGTTCGCATTCCGGACGAGTCATAGCTTAGACTTAAAAATTGTCAATCTAGTAGCTGCCTTGCCAGACGCTTGGCACTACAGGGAACAGTACTAGGACTGGTTGACCCGATGTCAGTATAATGTGACTGGGGAGCACGTAAGCTTTGTGTAATTCACAGCGTCCTGATATGCACCTAGTTTGTGACTGGACGTTAAGCAACAAAGCACCCACCCTTGAAAGGTCAATCAGTGGAAACTTTATGGACGCGTTTGTATGTGGAAAGCAGAAAAAACTGTCATGCAACAGACACAGACAACATTTGACGATTTCACAATCACGTAAAAAGTTTGAAATTTGGGTTTTACAGTTTAGGTACCATCATGTATTCACTAACAATTACTGGTTTCTGAATGTGGTTTTCTCTCGAAAGGAACACGAAACAAGGCGAAGATCAAAGTCAGGTTCATAAGAACAAAGTGCCGCGGATTTCGGCAGCTCAGCTGATTGCAGGTGAAGCGGAAAACTGGATTTACTCACCTGGATACAGGCCGCATAACAAACAGCTTCATCTGTTTTTGCGAGTGTCGTGGAACGGTTGCACCTGCGTTGCTGTTTGGTCCAAATCCGGCTGTCTAGAATATTTGTGTTTGCAGCATTATTATGACGTCAGCTCTGCAGACAACCATCCACGTGCCGACAGATCTGTTTTGACGCCGGTGGGGCTGTTCCCGAAGACGTAATTATGCGAATGGGTTGATTTTCTTTTAACACAAAGGCGGGTGCATTGTCGGTAGTTGATCTGACAGGCATCCCTTGCCGCCTGCAGCAAAGTCTACCACATGATCCTACCCACAATCCCTCAGTGCGCGTGCCGCTAGGTTCGCATGGTGGCTCCGAGCAGCCGGCCACTAAGACAGACATGCCGCAAGTTCCAGCGTTCTGTCTTCGGCGCTGAGGATTTATTGTCACGGGGAGTGTTAGCAAATTTCCGCTTCTCTCGTAACGGCGTGGTCCAGACGCGGATGCGCACGTGTGTATGGCATAAGGATAAATCCTGTCAGAATCCTGTAAACCTTCCTGCAGCTAAAGGCACGCATCAAAGAGTGTTTTGGCGATACAGATCGCAGCGTAAACTGCACGCGATCGCGACATAGAAGCGATGAACGTGTAAACGAGGAGAGAAAAATTGTGACCGCAACATCTGCGGAATATCGACAGTAACAAGTTTCTCTGCACAGGGCACACGGGACGACTTTTTTTCCCGAAGGGGGAATTATAAGCAGTGTAATCAGGGGAGGCAATGGGTTGTCGTGGACAGCATAACCGACAGACGTTCAGCAGCAGGAACGGCGTGGGCACAGTACGGCTTTCACGGCGGCCGTCTTCGCTGACGGCGGTGTAGGAGCAATAGCTACCCCCCTTGTCTGGCGTTGTTCACAGCTCCAGACGTCAAGATAGAAGTTGTTTCCTCTTTGATTGTGCGCGGAACTTTTTGGGGGATCCCTGCGCCCTTGAGCTAGGCGCCAACTCGGAGGAAACTGCATGCTTCAGGACGGTAACCAGGTGGGGAAGATCTCAGACTACAAGTGAAAGACCTCGAAGAGTCTGTGCAGTGACAACAGCAACTGGCGTGGCGCCATCCTGTCCACATGAAACGCAGATGGCACAGGTGAGACCTCTGGTAATAGCTGCATACGTGACACTGCGCGCGTGTACGTGAGTGTGCGCCAGTGGTTGCGTGCGGGTGTGTATTTATGTACGTGCTTGTGAACTGCCTCCTAACGCATGCGCAGACTGTGTACACCTGTAGAAGACTTCGAGTTGTCTTTGTATCTTTCCGATGATTTAAAAATGTTAGGGTGGCTCGCGCCCTCACTATAGCTGTTGGTTTGTGTATGCGCACCCGCACGTGCTCACGAACATCTATTTCTCCACTTCGAAGTAATTTTCCATGCTGCCATGCGTGCAAGGGTCATAACATGTGTTATCTGTCGTGCTGAAGTGCAACAACAATAATGAAGGTTGTCTGTCGCGCCGCTGATGATTGTCATTTGCATTTTACTTTGTGCGATGACAAATTGAAACGAAGGTCAGTCGTCTCTTAATTCCTAGCAACCTTTGCGCTGGTCAGATGTCTCAAAGAAGACGCTCAGTTTGGTTTGGCGTAAACAGCAGTCAACAAATCGTGAGACTATTAGTTCTATTACACATATCTCTAGATGACACAGTGCAGAGAAGAAGGAAGGAATGAAGGAAGGAAGGAAAGGTGCAGGAGAGGGAGAGAAAAATATCTCACTTCTTTTGTGTTGGAGACGACACGAGAAAATTTAAGATCCAGAAACATTTCTTCTTTTTCTTTCCTTTCTCTGCACTCACCCCCTAAATTCTCCCCGTTCACCTCCTACCTGTAAATGATGTTTTCTCTTTCCCCTCTTCCACCCATCCGTCCATTCCCTATCTCAGCCTTTATCCGTCTTTTAATTATGTATAAAATATTGATTATTATACGCGTATATTGTATTATGACTTTATTCTGAATAATATTAAAACTGTGGAAGATAAGTGATCGAACAAAATTAGTAGAAAAAGTGAATTTGTGTGTATTCATGAAGACTGCGACCTCTTCAGTTGACCTGCAACCTCGTGACAACCTCGTGACCACTTTCGCCGCCCATGCGTACACTGTCTCAATCCAGTGATATGTCCCCCTTCGTCGCTGTTTTATTTATATTATTATCTCCTTTTTGTATGCAAAGGTGAGGGTGGGGGTGGGGAAGAGGCGCTGTGAAACACAAGATGCCGGTCTGTCAGCACGAAGTGCAACATTTGGTACTTATTGCATGCTCGCTCTGTAAGTGTTAAAGGTACGCCACACAGTTGTGTTCCAAGTCAAGTATTGTATTTTCCCCCACTGAGGAGGTATTCAGAGAAGGAGAAAACATACAGATGGGGGGGGGGGGGTTGTTGCTTAACGTCCAGCCGCAAACAAGGTGCATATCAGGGCGATGTTGCTTAGACAAAGTTTACGTGCTGCCACACGTGGGACTGTTGTCGCAACACGGGCCTCAGTCCCACCCAGTCACATTATACTGACACCGGGCCAACCAGTCCTAGTACTGTTCCCTGTAGTGCCAGGCGTCTGGCAGAGCAGCTGCTAGATCGTCAATTTTTAAGTCTTAGGTATGACTCGTCCGGGATGCGAACCACCCCCCTCCCGCCTCGGAAGCGGACGCTTTAACCACTAGACCACCGATGCGGTCTAAAACATAGAGAGGACCTATTCATAGGTCACCCGGAATCAGAAAAATTGCTCATCGAGACAGGTTTCACTGTACAAAGTAATAGCAAACTACAACACACTTACATCCAGTCACATAACACACGCTGTGAGCAGAAGCTTAGAAAATTAACCGCACATACCACACAAATGTACCCTATCCTTTTCTCATTTCCTCTTTCGCTTGCACACACACACACACACACTATAGCCATTCCAAGAGCACACACTACACTCACGCGTACGTCTGTTTTAGCGCACTGCACTGAGCAATGTTTTGACAACGTTTGCTACTTTAATCAATGTGCTTTTGTTTTTGACAGAGAACGTTTATGATGTTTACTGGCACTAGGGCGTCTTAGCAACAGGGGGCAGTGCCATCCTGCGCTCACCCGCAAACCTGTCAAAATATAATGAAACTTGTCCCCCACTCCCTCCCTATCGCACAGGCTGCATAGTCGTTTGTGTCTAGGGATCCCTTCTCGTTTGAATTTGTTGACTGGAAACTGATTGTGGTGGTGGTGGTTATTTAGAGGGACAGTGCTTCCACCTCGCGGTGATTTCGCACTATGGGGGATGGGGTCCTATTACTAAACTATGCACTGAAAGAACCACCAGACTGATGGCTGCAGTAAGATGGTCAGTGCGGACAGGCAACCTTCCATCTGCTAGTCCGCAGCTCTACCAACTGAGCTAACCAGCCCCCCCCCCCCAAGAAACTGATTGTAGACGGCAGTGGGAAGGTGACAAGGCTTTACGAAAGATTTCGGATTTGAATGATGTTTTAAGTAGTCTATAGTTTGTACCAATCTGTTCTGTGTTTAGTTCCTCAAACCAACATTGGCTGTATTGACCTTGTAGGCAACTATCCACTTTTTTCTTAAAGCATTATCTGTGACGTGTAAACTACTCTAGTTTAACCATAACCCATGTAACCTTAGTTCTTGGAGTGCTGATTTTACTGAGTGGATAACATCTGAGTGGAACATTTCTGATGCGTGTGGGGTAGGTAGCGTTCAGTATAAAGATCTTGAGAATTCACCGTGATTGTTTGCATCGACAAGACTGAGCCAGAAACAAAGCATTCTACTCTTAAGATGTAGGCTAGCAGGGAAGCGACCACATTCTCCAAATACCATACAGGACACTGAGAGAAACAAAGAAAGCCATCCCTCAGCCACTGCACAGTCAGGTTTCGCTCCTCGTGATTCTATGTCCGCATCAAACGTAGGGTTGGAACTCATCGCGTGTCTTAACCTTTAACCTTTACACTTACCCAGAGGCTGTTAGCAGACACTTCAGCCTGATGCTCGAGGTTCTCCAACCACACGGCTGAAGCCATTAATGGCTCCGTGGGGATGAGACAAAGAGAAAACTGTCGCGAAACCTTCGAAAAACATACGGGCTCCAATGTCTAAGTGAAACACAAGTCGCACTGCGTGTCTTTATATATATGTATAGTGTGCGTGTGCGCGCGCGTATGTGCTTGTGGGAGTGCGGGAGTGATTGTTGGTGTGGGCGTGTGTGTAGATGGGTGCTGAGCAAGCGAAAGAGCGAGCGAGTGAATGGTTGGGTGAGCGATTAAGCGACCAGCATTTTTAGTTTTTAGAGATTTTCAATCCGTAAAAATACTTCATCTCCTACCGAAACATATAATCAAATCAAATCAAAAGAATCAGTTTCAAAGTGATGAATTAGAAGTTTACCTCTTGCTGTTAGTGATTACAATTTTAGACAGTAACACGATTTTCTCTCCCATCAGAGACACGGTGGGGGGTGGCTAAGGCCGAGACGGGGATACACAGCAAAGACTCTGAGCAGAAATTTCTGTCAAAATGCAGTTTTAAGTACATGCACAGATCACGTTAGCTTCCCGTTTGGGTGTGTGTTCAAAGGTTGAACCACACCGAATGAGTTGATTGCTTGGTTTAACTAAAAGCCGTTGTGGTTTTCTAAGTGGTTCAATCAGTCAGCACGAACGGCGTTGGCTGAGATATCGTACAGTATTTTTTTTAATTTCCTCGTGCTTAACTTTCATTTTCGTCATCGGTATTTCTGAGAGAATGTCTCCTCTCTCCCCATCCTGTCTTTTTTTTTCTTCTCCGACCCCACTGCGCCCCACTTCTGCGGCGCCACTATCTGTGGTTATGCCGGCGTGTTCAACAGATATTTTCTGTTCCTTCTGGCGCCGTTTGACTGATGTCGGCACATCACGGGCTGTTTGCTGCACCTCACTGACGACTCGACCGGGTTATTACCTGAAACCGGATCTTCTGTAACGGTCCATTTTCATTAGGATCTGATCGGCCTCGCGATCGCGGTGTGCCGCCCAGCGCAAGGCAACTCATCAACTTGGCGAGCCCGGGGCTGCCGTCGGGACCAAACAAGTGATGGAGGAGGCCGGCGAGATAATGTTTTTATTTGCTTTGCTGTGTCTCTGTTTGGCTTTGCTGTGTCTCTGTTTGGCTTTGCTGTGACTGTTTGGCTTTGCTGTGTCTCTGTTTTGCTTTGCTGTGTCTCTGTTTTGCTTTGCTGTGTCTCTGTTTTGCTTTGCCGTGTCTCTGTTTTGCTTTGCTGTGTCTCTGTTTTGCTTTGCTGTGTCTCTGTTTGGCTTTGCTGTGACTGTTTGGCTTTGCTGTGTCTCTGTTTTGCTTTGCTGTGTCTCTGTTTTGCTTTGCTGTGTCTCTGTTTTGCTTTGCTGTGACTGGCTTTGCTGTGACTGTTTGACTTTGCTGTGTCTCTGTTTGGCTTTGCTGTGTCTCTGTTTGGCTTTGCTGTGTCTCTGTTTTGCTTTGCTACGTTTTACTTGCTGAGTTATGCTTTTGTGTGCTTAGCTATGATTTAGTTTGCATAGCTATGAGTTAGTTTGCTTAACTAGGATTCAGCTTGCTTAGCTAGGATTTAGTTTTAGCTATGATTTGGTTTGCTTAGCTAGGATTCAGTTTGCTTAGCTAGGATTTAGTTTGTTTTGCTATGATTTTGTTTGCGTAGCAATGATTTTATTTTCTTAGCTATGATTTTGTTTGACTTGCTATGCTTTCATTTTCCGTGCTGTGCTTTTGCTTAGCTGTGGTTTTATTTGCTTCTCTACAGTTTTATTTGATTTGCTCTTATTCAACCAAAAGCCCGGAAATTTCACGGTGTTTCCGGTAGAAAATAATAAGTAGATCTGTGCTTCGCGAAAACCGTATGTTTACAGACGTCTATCTTATCTAGTTTATTCACCAATGTTTTCTGCCTTTAAGCGTGAATTTTGCTTCGCCCCTGTATCGAAAGTTCAAAATCGATTGGCCACCAAGAGAGATAAGGATGTCGAAAACAGGGCAGAACACATAGTACTTCCGCAGATTGCATTTTCTCGCCACTCTCCCATGGACAGGACACCCAGTCAGCACCATTTACCTTACCTGTTCGGCGATGTGTGAATACTGTAAGTTAAAGTAGCCTTCAGCAGACAACAGACTAGCTGTGTGTTCGGGCTTAACAAAAAATCATATCCGGGATTACATGAGCACTAAATATAGACTACCTCTATAATAATCTTTCTTTCTCTCTCTCTCTCTTTCACACACACACACACCACACACATAATTCTCATTCTCTCTCTCTTTCTCACACATACACTCTTTTTTAAACACAAACAAACACACACACACACGAGAGAGAATAAGAGAGAGAGAGAGAGATGGTTTATGTTTGCACTGCGACACGCGTGCGACCGTACAGGCCAGAAGTGAGAAGCCGACTAGTACCAGGTGCGGTTAGTGCGTGCAGCGAAACAGGTGATTCAGCGCGTGCACTCCAGTATCCCAGCGTATCGACCTCTTCCGGGGACGGGAAGTAATTGTAACAACC
>SMGT01003591.1:252545-274353 GCA_004794575.1 Lanistes nyassanus | reverse complement strand
TACGTCACACACTTAATCTGTTCTCGCTGAAAAGGTTGTCGGACGAAAACATTTCAGAACGTTTGTCGGGCGAAATAATGCTGTTGCAGTCACGTTGTATGTGGTGCAGGCATGGTGGTACCTGTCTGTTCATTTCATGCGTTTTGTATCTTTCTTTCCGTGAAGATTTGATCTGGTGGGAATGAGAAAAGTCTAACAAGAGGGGAAAACTTCGTGTGCATACGAGCGTTATCCTGTTATTTCGACCTTGAAATAATTTTGTTGTTTGTCGACATGACCTTTTTCGTGGGGCATACGACGGGTGCCGTGCAGTTGAAGTGCCAGCGACAGCACGTGTGGATCTGTGGAAACCCGTCCCTGCATGCTTCATTGCCAAACCTTGCCTCAGTGGGTGTAGAAAGGGGGCTAGCATCCCCCTCCCGCCTCCCTTTTTCATGAATCCTTCGCCAGGATGTTGACGTTATTGTTCATATATCGCTACCTACCTTGCTCTGATCTGCCACCGCCGCCGCCCATCATCATCATCATCATCATCATCATCATCATCATCATCATCATCATCATCATCATCATCATCATCATCATCATCATCATCATCAACAACAACAACAAAAACAAAACATGATTATATAAGCAGTAGTAATATACTAGTAGTGATGGCAGTAATTGTGGATGTAGTGTATCTAATGTAACATGCACCAGCTGACTTAATATCAAAGTTCATTCATTTGTTTATTCATTCGTTCAGACAGTCGTTATTTCTTAATTCTTGATATTTTTCGTCATACACTTTATGGTACTCTGCAGGAACAATCTTTTCGTCAACCGTTTCTCTTCATTTCTGAAAACACTTTGCCAACGCATTTAGCAGACAGCTCCTGTGGGACGGTACTGCGTGTAGCTGGGAGATCGGGTGGGGGCTGGGATGACAGTGTGCAGCATGCACAGTGAACAGGACGGTAGCCGATTAGAAGAAAGGCGACAGCCGGAAATACCTGCACGTTCCGCTTTACAACCAGGTAGCAACACAGCAGGGGAAGGGCGGCAAGAACGTGTACGAAAATAACATGGTTTTACATTTAACTTTGTTCCACCTGGCTCGCCGTTTGTGCAGAATGCAACGTTCACAAGGCAGTTGTTAGCAAAAGGCGAATGCCTGTTTTCCGCCCTGACTTGCAACAGGTGAGTCAGCTGTTGCTCATAGTCACGGCAAACAGAAGTCATAATGTCGCTGATCTTTTTCTTGACAGACCGACAGGGCGCGGAAATTTTCTGAAGGGCTGTATGTGCAAACCCCATGATGCATCATACAACGGAGTTCTAAATGCTGGGTCTAAATATTAAACTAGCCGTCATTGCTGCAATACTCAGGACAAAACCGACAAAAACAAGAACTTGTTAAAGGCAAACAACAAATGTAGGGATCGCCCGCTAGCAGGCAGCGACTTGTACAGGAATGAAACATGTTCTGCCTACGTGATGAAAGTCACTGTCGTGGTGGGGCTGCATTTCAGACCATTAGCCAACAGGTTCAAGGACACATCTCCGGCCAGTGACGCACGGGAACGTTTGCTGTGTGGGTGAAAATGAAAAAAAAGACCCCAACCCCCCCCCCAAAACCCCAAAACGAAAACCTTTTAGGAAGCTGGCTCTCTGGTCATTCATCACGGGATGTAAAGGATGTGTACAGATGTCCCCACTTGCAGATGCTCTTGGCTTGCCGGTCACGAAAGTAAGCTGATTAGATGGTCAGAAAAAAATTACAGATTAATTCCTTTCATACAGATTAGAAGCCGATGTTTGGTCAAGAATACATCAGCCTGAAGGATAAGGATTGCCACAAAGGATTTGCAGCCTCTTCCCTAATGCGCCCAGCATGGCCACGTATACAAACTAGGTCCACAAACTGTGCTCTTTTGAAAAAAGACCTTTAGTGACACAAAAACCTAGTTGCCTCACGGACAACACTTAACGGTTTTCAGAAACGGGGAAAAAGGGACGCAACCAGGAGGTGAAACCTTTGTCAGCCGGAAGTGTCAGGTAAGGAGGTCGTTAATCAAGGTATTGACCACGTTCTTACATTCCATGCACACAATTCATACTAGTTTGACTGGAAGGGGGGGGGGAAGTGGGGGGTTAGGGAGAGATAGAGAAAGAAGGCGTGTACTTTGTGGAACAGCAGGCGAAAACTTTCAACTGCGCTTTCGAAACTGTCAAGGATTTCTGAATTGGGCCACGTCACTTGTCAGCTGGGAGGTAATGTATTGAAAATCGGAAAGGACAACAACAGTGATGTAGAGGAGAAGCCTTTGAAGTTTACCGTGTCTCTTCCTCTCTCTCAGAGAGATGAGAGAGATTAGAGAGATTAGAGAGAGTAGGTGTCTGAGTGGGTGTGCGTGAGCAAGGAATTTTCAGTATTTTTTTTTAAACCACAGGTGGCCCGTAGGAAAATTCAAAATACACCGAACCAGGTGCTACAAAGGACGAAGACGGTTATGCATATGATGCTCTTAAATTTACGCAGTCTACAATATGCGTGGCTGCTTTCACACCCAAACTGCCACTAAGATTGTGGCACTTTTTTAAATGCAGTCAAACAATACGCATAAAGGGGAGGTACTGTGTGTGTGTGTGTGCGCGCGCGCGCATCGGCTTTTGCTAGTGCCTGGGAAATTGGGAGAAGGTAGGTGTATGGTGTATATTTATGAACGTACGCGGGGGTGCATTTCTTGGCTGTTAGTTGGGACTGCCTTGGTATAATCTTCGCAATCTCTGCTCTTGTTGTAAGCAGCCTCACCAATAAACAATATCGACGGGACAAAAGTACTGATTAACTGGGGGTTTACGTGTTTTTTGGAGGGTGGGGGGAGGCGAAGAAAGACATGACATATATCAACAGACGACGGTGATGCACGAATGCCAGGAAGGTGAAATCGATTGATGAGGCGGGAAAGCATGCTAATGGCAAATTCTCCTCAGGTGTCCCAGTTCTTTATGGGCGAAGGACGCAAGCCAAGAATGTAAACAATCAGCAACGGTTAGCGGCAACTGCTTTCTGATCAACAGAGCTCCGACCATCCGTTTAAACTCCCTGGTGGCTGATAGAAACCGTATGTCTGGGTCAGTTGAAATCAACTGTTTTTCCAGGCTTCCATGGCAGAATTACTTGTTTCCTAGAGTTTTCTATACTGGAGAATAAAAAAAAATTTATCTGTATCTGCTTTTGTTTTGAGGACATCGAGTGAGTTCGGCTCCTTTACCCGCACCCCACCACCCTAGTCACCAAATAAACCTTCGTTACCAGCATCTTGTCATAATATTGTTGCACGACAGTCGGATGATTTCCGCTAAACATGTTTTTTTCTCCTACCTATAACTATCTCGGATACATCTGTAAGACTGGATCCGATTACAGCAAAACATTCATATAATACAGATGGAGAATTTGTAAAATAGCATGAACTTTTGACTGTATAAACATCTATTTTTCAGCAAGATGTTCATAATACACTATAATTTTTTTAAAATCTGGGTTCCTTTCAGGGCTGCAGAGCCGTTCATACCGCAGTTTCCTTTCATGTAGCAGTCCGCAACTCTACAACGGCGACCGGGAATTCACACGTGTATCTATATAAATACGCAGGCAGGCAGATACTCGCGGAAAGCTGGATACCATCACACGTAGGAATAAAAGGAAACGAAGAAGCAGATCGGCTAGCTAAACTGGCAATAAAAGACAACCCAACCACTAACGTCATTCAAATAAACGTACCCGTTTCAGCAGAGGAGAGAAAAATAGCCCTTAAACCAGCAACTAAAATACAGTGGGAAGAACAGTATAAAAAGGAAGCCAAAGGCACCAGGAGAGAATTAGAAGAACTACCAGGTAACGAACTAGTACTGTTCCATTCCAACAGATCCAACCAAAGTAGGATAGCCAGAATGAGACTAAATGGAGAATACCACCTTAACCGTAAAGACCCAGTAACCTGTAGTTGTGGGGACAGACTTAGTACACCACATGTCCTGCTAGAATGTAGCCTAAACAGTCAGGAAAGAGAAGAGCTAAAAATGCTATGCAAAATCTTAATCTAGTAGTAAACCTAAAATCTTCTCTTAGCCCTCAAAAAATAGAAGACCACACATAATGGAACTGACAATGCAGGTAGTTAACGCCCACCCAGATGTTAGATATATCTAAAAAAACAAACAAAAATCAAAATCAAAGTGGGAATTAACCATCTAAAAACAGCAAATAAGCTATAGGACAGAGGATACCAGTAAAACGCTGAAAATAAGAACAGACTACATCAAAGTAAACTAATAAAACACATAGCACCTTAGCGGTAGAGATAAAAGAATGTAGGGATGCAGCGACGGTAGGTCTGACCAGCGAAAACTCCACCACTCCAGCTACTCAAGCCAGCATCAGTGACCAGGAGAGAGGCCAGCCAGCGGGACCACACATAGCCTCCGACAGTCCAGGACACCAAACCACAGACCCCTTCCCTTTCCCCTCACCTATTTCCCTCCCCTACAGTGCGAAATCACCGCGAGGTGGAAGCACTTTCCCTCCCAAAACAACAACAACAACAACTACTCGCGGAAATGTCCTTCCTCCCCCCCCCCCCACTTTTTGCGTAAACTGACATTGTCGCTGAGTGCCTGAATTCTGAACTAGCCTGCTGTTTTTTTGAGGTCGCTGGTTGCTGGAATGATACCACCTGCTTGTACGACACTGGACAAAACTCGATCTGTCACTACTGCTAGTCACAGAATGTACAGTGGTCCGAAAGATGTGACAGTCGCACAGCTACCCGAAATGCGAAACTTGCAGAGTGAGATCTGCAGAGCGCTTTTTGTGGAAATGGCGCGTGCGTGATTGTTTACGTAGCTCCTAGTGATCGCCGTGATTGCTTACATAACTCCTAGTGATTGCCGTGATTTCTTACGTAGCTCCTAATGATTGGCGTGATTGTTTACCTAACTCCGAGTGATTGCCGTGATTGTTTACGTAGCTCCTAGTGAGTGCCGTGATTGTTTACGTAGCACCTAGGGTTAGCAGCGGAAGCTAGTCCAACGTCCTGTTCTTTCATGCTGTCGCCACTCGCTGGACTAGTTTAATGGCAGACCGTTTCTGCCGCCAGTCAGGGAGTTAACGGGCACTATACGGGCAAGCAGTTCAGAAGGAGGAAATGAAACCATTTGAAAATCCCACTCACCTGTTTGAAACAAGCATGGGAGCATTTGTCGCCGAGATATCTGTGCGTGCATAATTTGGTGTGTACTTAAATGTATGTGCGTGCGTCTGTCCGCGATTGTGACAGAGACTCTGGACACTTCATATGAAATTTCATTCACTGTATAGTCGTTATGGCGTGGGTGGCACAAAGATAATACTAGATTTACAAGTTAAAATGGTTCATTATATATATATATATCTGACGGTTTATATCTCACGCATGTGGACATGTATAAACAAAAGCAAAAGTGGGCATCGTGCATATGGGAAGACACATTGTGCAGAGTACTCGACAGTTAACATATTTGCGGAAATACACCAGGAAGGCTTCCACAGAGTGGGAGATGTAACCGTGTAACATTGACAGCCCGCTAGTCAGTTGCTTACAGCCTCACTTCTTATAAATACATCTGAGCTGTCCACTCGCAGCTCACAATACCTGAGGGTTGACATTGTCTCCTGATCTACCTCCCACCCCTCACCCTACCCCCCGCCACAGGGGACAACGCTTCCCGCAGAACAAGCCGCTAAAAGCGAGTTCCCTGGAAACGGAGGCGATTAAAAGACTGGCTCACGTCAGCAAAGTTCAGCTTTCGCCGTGAGCGCTTTGCTGCCGTGGGACATCCCTGATCTCGCCTCCCATTCTGGCGAGCCGCTTTGAGCAGCTCGTTCTGCGGTACTCGTGTCAGCCGTGTGCTTTGCTTAACTACCCCGCCTGACGTTGCTCTGTCTGTGTGTGTGTGTGTGTGCAGAGGGCCAGCTGAAGCCCAGGCAAGTGGACCTGAGTCGTAACGTGAACCGCCATGCGCACCACACCAGCGCCTACGAGATCCCCAACCTGGTGCTGCGGCGCGGGCAGTCGTTTGAGATGGTCATCACGTTCGAGCGAGCCTTCAGTCGTGACGAGGACAGCATCGTGCTCAAGTTCGTCACAGGTGAGCAGCAGGGGTCATGCTTATGCCGGGCTTACACGGCGCGACAAGCTCCAATCTAAGCTGTAGGTAGCAAATGAAGAACTCTAGTCCCAACTGGCACAACATGAATGTGATTCAAAGTCGTCAGAACGGAACGAAATCCTACCTTCAGACACAGACCTGTGTTGAAGTTTGAGAAGATGTAGGAGATATTCCTAAGTCAGAATGGGTTGCAGATGGTTGGATTTGTTCTGCACCATGTTTTCCTTCTATTTAGTCAAGTGTGAGACCTGCCTTAGAGAATGGTTCATCTCAGCAGGTGTCAGCTGCAAATTAAAAGGCGAAAGTTGTCCCGTTGGCTGTGGCCCGTTTTTAGGTCGTCAGGGAGTAGCGTGTGTGAGACCCACGTTTCTGTGGGCCAGCATTGTGAGGGCGAGACCCACGTGTCTGTGGGCCAGCATCTTGAAGGCAAGGCCCACCTTGATTGTCGTGTTTCAGGTAGCCGCCCTCTGCAGAGCAAGGGCAGCGTGGTGTCGGTGCGCCAAGTGTCGGAAGCACAGCCCGGGGACTGGAACTATGAGATGGTCAGCGTCGTGGACCGCGCCGTGACCTTGAAGGTCATCTCCACTCCGAAAACCATCGTGGGTCGCTACGAGATGTTCATAGACACATTCCACAAGGGCGGGGAGGGGGAGGTGGAAAAACATCGCTACAAGCATCCAGACGATATCTACATCATCTTCAACCCCTGGAACGAAGGTTGGTTTTTAGTCTGCGTCTCAAGCTGGCACCGAAATGCCCCACTGTATTTTCTCATGCTTACTGTCAAATGTAATGCTGTGGTTTGTGATGTTTATGCTGACGGGTCATTCTTTTCGCTAAGCTTATTTGCTGTATTTTATGAGGTTTGAGCAAAAAACAACAACAGAAACAACAACAAACGAACCCGAACTGTATTTGATGATGTAAGCGCTGTAATGCCGTGTTGTATTTCGTGATTTTATGCTAAAGATCAAGGGAGACCAAACGACGATAAATGTTTGAAATCATCGAAGCAGCTGAATTTTAGTAGCCACCAGTAAATGTAAGAACGTTTTCGCTGAAAGGTCTTGCTATATTTTGTGACGTTTTTGTGACGTTTTCTCTGAAGTGAGGACACTGTATTTTATCAGGTTTGCCCTGACCAACGGCGCAGTATTTTTTTTGACGATGCACCGTGTGTTGCAGCCGATGACGTGTACATAGAAAACGCCACCGAGCGAGAGGAACACGTGTTGCGTGAAACAGGTCGCATCTGGCTGGGCACGGTGGGCAAGTTCTGTGTCCGGCCCTGGAACTTTGGACAGGTACAGACCTTCATCGCACCCTCGTCTAACACTGACCTAACGAAAGCGACTTCGAGTGACTCTTAAGTTTTCATACAGCATATATTTCGACATTTAACAGGCACTACTTATTCCAAACGACTGGAACAGCTTAAAGTCTGTAAATGCATTTTGCATAAATGCACATATTGGAAGCTGTCTTGCACAGGAGTGATCGACCTAGTCCTGGCTTACAGCTAAGCTGTGAGAGAAAATTTGCAGGAAGATCGCTTTGTTGGGTTTAATTTCTTCCTCTCACGATGAAGTGTCTTTTGGCCGTCGGCAGTTTGACGACGTGTGTCTGTTTGCGTCGCTGGCATTGCTGGAGAAGTCGGAGCTTGGGGACCAGGCTAGAAATAACCCCGTGCAAGTCGTCAGGGCCATCTGCCGAGTGGTAAGAGGCATCTTCCGCCTCTATTCTTTTTTATTATTATTTCTTTCACTGTGTTATATTCTCAGTGGGTGAACTTCTCTGTGGGCAATGAATCCTGCAGTGGGAACAACCAAAGGGTTTTTGAAGACCGTTTGAAGTAGTGGTTACTAGCAGCTCGTGGACTGTGCATGCTGATCTTCCAGGGTTAGAGTCCAGGGCTGGCTTGCATGAGCGTTCGCATCAGTAGTTCTGGTCATAAGAATGGTCTTAACCACATTTCATCTTGTGTATTTTACGTACACTCTTACGTACGAACAGGAGATGCGAACGCTTATGCAAGCCATTCCTGAAGATCTAACGCTGCAAATGTCACATTTCGAGTAGTTGTGTGACTTTCATGTCTTACAGACGACTGTATCTTTCATGACTGGCAAGTTTTAGAATCGTTGGGGGTTTAGTGAGAGCCTTAGAAAAAGGAAGGCAAGAGACGGTCAAAGAACAAAATGGCCTAAGATGGACGCATTTAAAAAAATACTAGGAACCATGTTTACTGGGAGGGCGCTAAAGACGCACATGCAGCCACTCAAAAACCTTGCATGACAAGAGAATGTTTGGTCGCAGATCAACAACACGGAGCGGGACAGCGGCGTGCTGTGTGGCAACTGGTCTGGCAAGTATGACGATGGGATGGCGCCGTACGCCTGGAACGGAAGTTCCGCCATCTTGGAGGAGTTTTTAAAAAAGCGCAAAGGGGTCAAGTACGGACAGTGTTGGACTTTTGCAGCAGTCGCTACAACGCGTGAGTAGGGTTTCCAGGATTTCAAAATCATTTCTTTACCTTCCAAGTGGCAAGGGGTTTCCGCATTTTGTTGGGTCCGAAACTGGCTGGAATGTGGATTCAGTCTGGGTTTGCAGCTTGCACCTTTCCCACCTCCCTCCCATATTTACTCCCCTTCTCTGTCTGCAATGTTTTGGAAGTCAGAAGTAATGTTATAGTTGTCATCACTGTTACTAGCGAATCGAGGGACTGGGATAAGCAAATTTTGGACGATAAAAGGCGGTTTTTTTTTTTCTCAATCGGACATGCAGTTCACGATGACCTCAAGCACGCACATTGTAGCTTAGTCTTAACTGATAGCGAGGCCGAGGATGTCACTCACTCTCCCTTCTGCCCCCCCGCTGCAGTCCTGCGAGCACTTGGCATCCCCACGCGCTGCGTGACGTGTTTTCGGTCATCCCACGACAGCGACTTCAGCAATTCTGTCAACGCCCACTGGTCCACGGACAACCGCCCCCGGAAAAGTATGGACGATGCTATTTGGTGAGCATAGCACGAAATGCAGCTTGCTGGTCTGGCTGAGAAGTGCTTCTGTTAGTTAACAGAATTTCAGAATTGTATTTTTCTTCCTTCACCCTCAATGGGGTATGAAGACAAAACATAAGCAACAGTACAACAAACCAATAAAAAGGTGAGCAGAAATTCACTTTGATAAGCAAACGAATTAACATTCATATGAGTAGGGGAGATTATTTTGGTTGGTCCAAAAACCATTTAGTCCAATGGCTTGTAATGTTGATTTTACTGCTTGTATATACGTTGAATGGAGGGCCCATTCTCATGTAGCCGTAGTATCGCTCTATATAAAATACTAGATAGTTTTTTGTGATTCATAACATCGATTAATTTAAACAAAAAACAAAGCATCCTACTTTTAATTTGAACGTTAGTGCGGGAACGACCTAGTTCTCCAAGGACCATGTTAGTGGGTGTAGCTTTCCTTAGTTTTGGAATTAGCTTGTAGAATTTCAACTGAAGTTTTAGGGCTAGATCGTTTATTGCCGGTGCCCAGATTTCATAGCCATATGTTAGTATTGGCACTATAGTTCTGTCAAATAGTTCAACTTGGATATCTGCTGGTAGCTGAAGCAGTCTACATTTCTTAAGGAGAGGAAACATAGCTCTGGAGGCTATATCATACAAGTCTTTTTGCGCTACATTAAATTTGTTGGGTAAAACCAGGAAATACCAAAAGGAGACCAGCAGAAAAGTCATCTTTGAAGTCGTTGAAATAGTTGGATTATGGTAACAGTAGCCAGTAAATGTAAGACTAACGAATTCCGGATTATTTTGTTTGAAACAGCTGCTTCAATCAGTAAGAGCTGTTTGTGCAAGACTGACGTTGAAAGATAATGCCAGTAATACTGTTTATTATGTTCGTAACATTAAACCTTGCGGTACGTGAAGTTCGGAGCATTTTTAAAGTAGGTATATCAACATCAAGGAAACAGGCAAAGTGCTCCAGACTCGTTGTGCGGACTGAAATGTGTATGAAAGTTGCTGCAGAGTGCGTACAAAACAGTTTAATTTCTGCAGGGACTACCACGTATGGGGGGAAAGCTGGTTCAGAAGGCCAGACCTACCTCCGGGGTATGACGGGTGGCAAGCGTTTGATCCCACGCCACAAGAATGTAACGAAGGTGAGTACACAAAGACAAACGTAAAAAAAAACTTGAAAACGTTATCATAATGTTGCACGATGATTTTTTTCACATGTAGTCTACATATACTATCTCTATAACTTAGCTGTAAAGCTGGGAATCAAACATCTTTTAAATGCTATTTAATTTGTGATGCTGTGAAATCAGCAACAGTATCGTATGTCGTTGATATCTTGCTCTCTATGAATTTGCTTTGAGCAAGTCGCTGCTACTTCATGTGCCTGTACTAGAAGGTTTTACATGATAAACAGTGTTACTTTTATTATTTGAAACATCAAGAAGGAATCTCAGAGAAACCGCCGGCCAGATATTTCTTTGGAAGAAATTAAATAAAGACATAACTCGTTTAATGTTTGCGAAATATTCTTAATGTCAACCTCTTGAAACAGGTGTCTTCACTTGTGGCCCGGCGTCTGTGAAAGCCATACGGAAAGGAGAACTGTACTATGGATTCCACTCCAAGTTCCTGTTCTCCGAGGCCCACGGGGAGCGGGTGCATTGGTTGGTGGACCCTGACGGTAACATGACGCCCTTCCGGGTAGAGAAGCGGGTGGTGGGACGGCAGATTTCCACGAAAGCGGCGGGAACCATCTCCAGGCTGGACATCACAGACCTCTACAAAGCTCCAGATGGTGAGAGGAAAAAGGGCTGATCTAACATCTGGCCATGTTTGCGAAAGAATAAGACGTTGAAAAAAATGTCATCAACCTCCACCTGCTTTGAGAATAAGTTAAAGGGGGAGAAGTTAATGTTCTTTATTATCAAGAACACTACTCTTGGGGTGAGATGATAATTTTTTAAGGGCTTTTCTTCGTCACAATTTGGCAAGGGCCTTGCGGTTGGCCGGCAGGCTGTTGTACAATTAGTAGCAGGCAGTAAATGATTCGATTGACGATAATTTCACCCCATCCTTGTGTGCAGGCCGCATTTTTATATTGTGCTTTAAACCTGTGTATAGGCAATGCAGAAGCAGACGCAACACTGTAGACTAACCCTTTTTTCAGGCTTTACACATCACTGTAAACTAACCCTGTGGGCAGGCTGTACATAAGTACACATCACTTTAAACTATCCCAGTGGGTAGGCTGTACACAAGTACACTTCACTGCAAACTAGCCCCGTGGGTAGGCTGTACACAAGTACAGTTCACTGTTAAGTATCCCAGTGGGTAGGGTGTACACAAGTGCACATTTGTGTAAACTAACGCTGTGTGCAGGCTGTACACAGGTACACATCACTGTAAACTATCCCTGTGAGTAGGCTGTACACAAGTACACAAGACCGCCACTGTAAACTCTGTGTGAAGTTGTACACAAGTACATATAAGTGTAAGCTAACCCTGTGTGCAGGCAGTGCAGAAGAAGCTGAGATTCTGAAGAAAGCGTCACGCCTGTGTTTCCGCTCCGTGCCGCAGAAGTTGGTTAACGGCAACGAGGACGTGGAGTTCACCTTCCAAGGCGATGCCCAGAAGGCCGGTGACGTCAGCATCTGCCTGAAGATGAAGAACGACAGCGGGGAGGGGCGGACGGTGGACGTGTACCTGGCCTGCGTGTCCGCCTACAACACCGGCGTGCCCGCCACTGACCTCAAGGACACCAACACCACCGTGCTCGTCGAGCCGCACACAGGTGGGGTGAACTGCACGTCCGAGAATGTCACATGCAGGCATGCGCACGCATGCTTCCCTCTTGCACCGCCTCCATATCCCGCCCCACCCCACCCCACATACAGCAGGGCAGCCCGAAAGTAGCGGCAACGTGTGAAGATAACGCCTTTGAGACGGACCGTCCTGGATTCGAATTGCATGTCCGCTGCACCTACCTTTTTCCACGTGGCACCTGCTTACAGATCTGGACTTCGGAGAGAGACTGGTTTTGACGTCCTCTTCCTCCGATAACCTATCTCTCCAACTCTCGCTTCAATTCCCGCCCGCGCCACGAGATCCTACCATTGCCAACGAGACTTTAGACAACAGACAACCAATGACCCATACATAAACATAACACACACACACACACCTACAAACATATCTATATGCTCACGTGTTAGAACCCAACAGGCCTGCAAAAACATTACACGGTTGATATCCGTGACCCGCGACTGTTTCAGAAAACGACGTGCAGATGTCACTCAAGTGTGCCGACTACATCAACAACAAAGACACGGACTCGCACGTCAACGCCTTCGTCATCGCGACCGTGAGAGAAACCCACCAACGCTTTGCCACAAGGGACACCCTCTGGATCGAAAAGCCCCATCTAGAAGTCAAGGTCACCTGAAACTCCTAATTTAGCTGTGTGATTTATTGGTGAAATTGGTGAAATGCTCTGTGTAACATCAAATTGTTATATTTCTGTTCCGAACTTTGGGGTTGGAACCAACATGTCTGGAACTGAAAACTGTTCAATATCTTTTAAAACCTTAACTGTTGCCGCGAAATTAAGAATACTTTCTTTTAAAGGAATTTGTACAAAATATACGTAGCAACGATGTGAATAAAAATCCCATGATCCACTCCCGTGAAATGCACAAGACACTTGCGTTTCCAAAAATTATCGTTAACACAAATTCAGCTTACGTACACACCGCATACGGCCTACCCGGCATGCAAAGCGATGCCAGCGCCCTATCGCCTTTGGTGCCGGATAGTTTGGAGATGTGTGCTGATGGGTTGTTCGTTTTCATTGGCCGCAGACTGAAGGACGGACAAGCGTGAGTCAGCCATTTCAGATCGTGCTGAAGGTCGTCAACACGCTGAGCGTGCCGCTGACCAACGGCTTCTTTAACGTGGAGGGGCCGGGTATCCAGCGTCTCATGGGCATCAAGTGCAAGTGAGTTACCGCCCCTGTCATTATGGTTTCTCCTCCATCTGTCTCCGGCCTTACATTATTATGTCTTGTAGACACATGGATGCAGGAGCTCTTTCTGAAACCATTTTATAAATCATGTCGTGATCTTTAGTTTTTGTTCTTCTTTCTCTCTCTTTCGTTCTTTCTTTTCTTTTTCTTCTTTCTTTTCTTCTTTCTTTTCATTCGCTTATTCATTCTTACCTTTTCTTTTTTCTTTCTTTTCGTTCATTCTTTCTTTTCTTTCTTGTCATTCATTTGTCTTTTTTTTGTCTTTTTGTGCTTCCCGTTCATTCTTTCTTTCTTTTCTTTCTTTCTTGTTTTCTTTTGATTCATTTTTTGTCCTTTTGTGCTTCCTTTTGCACTGACTGCTTTCTTTAATTTTATGTAATTTCATGAAATCGACAATGCTCGGCCCTTTCTTAAATGGACGAACCCGCATCCCAGTTCACCCAACCTACTTTCTTAACCGAATTGTCATCGTAGTACGCCGAACCTGGCTAGGTATGTCCATGAAAAGGTTTGATGAACTCGGACAGGTTCGTCCGTTGAAGAAATGAGAAGAGATAGGCTCATACCGAGCGATCGATGGAAGAGTCTGGCCTTTAACTGTGAGTACTTTGACCTTTGCCTCCACCCTAGGAAGACCATCGGCCCCGGGGAGGAATGCCGGGAAACTGTGACCCTGAAGCCAAGGCGAGCCGGGCGATACGAGATTGTGGCCAACTTCTATTGCCGCCAGATCTGTGACGTTGCCGGCGCAGCGGAACTAGACATCAGTGACGATGGGAAAAACTAGACACCTAATGTGATGGACTGAAAACTACAAAACTGCTATGCTGGCGAAAACTATACAACCTTAACAACAGCAAGAATTTGAAAACAGTGATGATATTAAAAGCTAGACGACTGCAAAGACACGGAGTGTTGTACGCTAAATGTACGTGTACAATGACAACAACTATAGAGACTGAAGTACTTTACGTACCTCTTACAGAGGAGAGGGAACTGAATACTGGACAACATGCCGATACTCACTGTTTATTGCCTTACGTGAGCAAATATTCATTTCCGACATTGTGCCGTAGACTTTATTGTCTGATATTTTGTTAGCCTCTCATCTTCTTACACTGTAAAGATGGCAGATTAAGTGACTAAGGGATTAAAACTCTGGCTTCCTACTATACGAGAAGTAACAGGTTCAAAAGTCAAAAATCATCTCTTAATTCTTTAAATTAAGTGTTTGAAGTTTCTACGCCGTGAAAATTTATCGGTGCGAACAGACGTATAATCATTTTTTTCTAATTTCAGAACACATGTGCAGCTCATTGTAAATCTATTTTTAACTCCACAAAAATGTATAATTGCGAAAACAAAATGTTTGCTGTGTTTTCCAGGACACATTGTGCAGCTGCCTGTAAAATCTCGCACGACTAGTAAGGTGTGTAATGAATGCAGATCAGATCTCCTCTAAGGGTTGAACTTGTGACAAACTCAAATTTTTTAATATGGATTTATTTTCTTAAATATCTCACGCCTCCTCTACTTTGTGTGTCTGTCTTTTCTCTGCTTACGTTTTTATCTCCCTGCGTTATGTTAATTCTGCACATCGCCCAACCACCAGTTTTCCTCTCCGCGCATGACCAAGGATTCGTGAATCATTGATGTCCCTGAACCTCAGAACACGTGTAACATGTCTTCATTGCAATTGTCGCTCTATTTTGGGTGACTGGATGAAGTTCTGATGTACAGAAACCCTTGTCCTGGCCAAGGATAGTTGACTAGCTTGTTAGGAGAATCCAGTTTTCTGTTTTAGATTTGATTTTGTTGTGTGACGACAGTCATAAATTATCTTAAAGGAATAATTTATATTTTTTAAGACTTCCACTATTGAAACCCCGTAAAAACGTTCAGCGTGATCACGAAGAATATTAACAAAACCAGCCTCTAGGGAATAAACTGTGATGAGGGGTTTTCCTTAACAGTACTAGTTTCTTGGACAATAATATTATTTATAAAAACGTTTTATTGGAACTATAATTTCGTACAATGTTAAATGATGTTTCGCACTTCAGTTTAGTGGAATATTGTCTGTCGATACATCATTTGCTCAGCCTATGAAGTGGTACTTTTGTAATGTCTAGTGGAATATTGTCCATTGATTCATAATAATTTTTATATTGTAACGTATTACATGAAATCTCCCAATGTTTGGTATGTGTTCTGTGTTCGTAATGGCGTGCAAAGGTCTTGTTGTGGTGTGCGATTATGATATACATGATAGATGTACTGACATGCATCTTCTAGTTGTGAGTGCACTCGCCCTGCGCGTTTGCCTGTGTGCAAATGCTATTTAAGAAGCTGTATTACCAAGGAGCTCTTATGTGCCTGTCTGTCTCAGTTTGATGAAATTTATTAAAATAAGGAGTCGAAGTAGTAATCAAACCGTTCACGGCAAATAGAGAAAATTGCCCTTAACTGCATCTTGTGAACAATACCGCAGCGAAGAAAAAACTCTACACAAAGGATCGGATCCAGCTTCTTGGTAATGAAATTGCATTTTATGACTTCAGCTCAAGACGGCTTGTCTAGTTCTCTTAGCACTGTTTGCCTTCCGTTTTATTGAAGGCTTTTAGACCAGCATTATAGCTGGGTGTGTGTGTGGGTGTGTGTGGGGAGGTAACCTACTTTTAAAGAATACACGGTATTTTTCCAGCCAACCTGCCCGATGTGCAGCTTTAAAAAAGAAGTCTTCTACCCCGGATAGTAAAGGATAAATGACTAAAGACTGCAAACAGCGAAATAACTGATGACTGACAAGTTGGAGTCACTGTTGTGGATGTCAAGCAAAATATGCGAGCTGTCTTGTACACGCTGAGACCGCAACTCTTTAGTTAAATCGTCAAGATGGAGTCAGAATATTCCGAGGCCTTATTCTCCACGTAAAAGGCTCGTACAGCGGAGCCACAAGGTAACTCCTGGTGGTTGTCATTGTAACTAACAGTAAAAACAACACGGAAGGTTTAGTCATATCTAGAACACTGCTGGAAAACGCGCATTCACCAAAAAAGAAATTTCGTCGTTTCCCTTCTTGATGCAAATTCACGGAGCAGGAGAACTGCAGAACAGAACAAACATGTAGTAGCTCGGAGCATTCTTTCAATTTCAAGATGCTGGCGTTTCCCCAAACAGTATTTCGCTTAGACGGGAAGTAAGCTTACCTCCCCTGGACGACTCTCGCGTGGCTCAGAAAGTGCCTTGGCATATGAAGTGGTCTAAGCTGACGTCATGACCAGCCTGCGATAATTGACAAAACTAGCCTTGTCTCAGACGCAGTGCCGCTCCAGGGGGCCGGATCTTGTGTGCTAAACCGCCACCATCAAGCCATAACCACAAATCTCACAAGTATTTCTCTGTCCAGTAACACCAGCAAATATTTCCCCTTTTTCCTCTCATAGGGAAGGGAAGGGAGGGGATAGAGGGAGTGTGTGGGGTACGGGGGTGGGGGGAAATAGAATTAGAAAACGTGGGTGGGCGTCTGTGGGCATTCGCTTGCTTGTGACTGTGTCTGCACGGAAGGAAAGAAAAAGGGATACAGCTAATTTAAGCTACAGCTTTTCGCTCACAGCTCATTATCGCCATCAGACTAGAAAACCCTGGTCCAATTTCGACTGCTTTAATTATTAATCCATAAGTAAATCAGGGTCAGCCGAGGGGTCCGACTAACCCTTCGTCACAACAGTCGTTGTTATGACTGCCGAGGTGAACAAGACTACACACAAAATCTTACTATGCATCATCATCATCATCATCATCGTCGTGGTAGTCGTCATTGGCATCATCATTGTCGTCGTCGTGACTTGTATGAATATTTTCAACTGTTTAAGGGTTTGGTAATTACAGACATTTTCCCCTTCTATTCTGTTAAGTATTTGGGTGTCAGATCTGCGCGTTATGCCTGGAACCATGTGGTTTCAGGACAAACATTGGAGGAAACATTGAACACTACTTCAAGTCACGGAAGGTTCGCTTAAGTCCAAACGCGCGGCAGACAAGAAGAAGACGATTACGGCGACGATAAAGACGAGATGGATTTGGTCAGCGTGAAGCAGACCCGATCGCAACGTCGTTTTAGTGGGGACACACGGGCAACTGAAAGTGGATGGGCAATCACGGAGCTCTCCTGGCTGAAGTCGCAAAGTGCATGAGCAGGTGCTGCTTCCGTTCACAACCGAGCACTAGAGTGACCTCTCCGAAAAGAATCGAACAGCAGGAATAGCTCTTTTCTGACCACATCTTGACATTCTACTTCAGTTTGTGACTGCGCCGCACGTGACCCAGAGACCGAACTCCAAGGTTTTGAGGTCGTTTATCGCAGAGAACATCTCTACCTGCACTAACCTATCGCAAAGCAAAGGCAGAGGCGAAATATTTATGCTAGACATACAATTTATTCAGGTGGATAGATAATGCTACAGGGCTAGCCTTCACCCTTCAGCGCCACCTATACACGACAAAAGTGAAATGTAGTGCACGGCATAGCTATAGGACTGCACGTGCTGCTTGCTTGAATCAGAGACCGAAAGCCCGGCAGAGAAAGTCCGTAGGAGTGGGAGGTGGAAACAAAGCCTTTATGTTTCAATCTGACAGATAACTGAGATATTACAAACTATGGACAGAAAAAAATCTCCTTACATCACAAGCTCTTCTCTCACGACTAAACGACAACTGGTACTAAGATTTGTGGACAACGCCAGTGTTAGAAGTATATATACAGTACTTATTGTCTACGGGTAATTCATTTTACCAAAAAAACTGTTGCAATTCGACCGAGAAATTTCCTAGAGTGGCAGTTCTCGACAGAACCCTGCTGTCGATTCCACCCTAAATACCAGAGAAGACAAAAAAATAAACCCGGTTCGAGCAGCTGATTTTGCCTCCAAATATGGTTTCTTGCCAGGAGGAAATATGCTGGCACTTAACCCAAGAAGTATGGACGTGTCCTTCGGGCGTAAAAGCAGAACGAGTCCATCTGGGAAATGACGTCTGGTCTATGAACGTCTTTCCCCTGGTCTGGCCTCCACTGTCCGTGCTGACCTGCATGCCCTCAGCGTCTCCCGGTGTTCCCAGTGCGCAGGGCGTAATACCGCGTGTCGTCGCTGGGCAGCTTGGCTTCCAGAACCGAATCGAAGAGCAGGCACTCCACGCCCAGAGCGTGCTGGGCGTTGTACACGAACGACGCGCAACCTTTGACCCTCATGCACAGGCGGGAGCAGACGCGGCGGTCCGTGGCGGCCACCTGGCCCAGCAGATGCTGCTTGCTGTCGGACGGGGCCGGCATCTTGCCGCGAGCCACCATGTAATAGTACGCCGTGTCCCGTCCGCTGTCGGCCCAGTTGTGGCGTCGCATGACCTCCTGGAAGGCCAGGCTGCGGGTCAGACAGTGCAGCCCCAGCACGTCGCAGACGGCGGCCTTGACCTCCACCTCCACAGGATCCGCGATGGCGCGTGGTGTGTAGTCAGTGACGCAGTACCTTTTCTCCCCGTTCACTGTTCGCTCTTCCAGACGGACTGCAACAGTGAAGACAAGTGTTATCCGCATCTCAAACCATGTGATCTGCATTCGGTAAACTTTCTGTGGTTAGCTTGATCTTTAAAGATCGATTTAGGAAATGTGTTTGAGCTGCATGCTGACTATTTCAAACAGCAGCGGCGGTTAAATCTTATGGTTTAGCTTCGCCACATTAGTCATTTTTACCACGCTTTTAGTAAGCGACTATGGTGTACGAGAAGGGCATGTCTGGTAGCTCAACACTGAAAGCTTGTGAACATAGACTGAGACTCCATATTGCCAAATCACATTGTGAATCTAGGCTGTGAATATAGATTGGGAAAATAGTTAACGAACATAAAGCTGTGGACGGAGATTGTGAACATCGGTTGTAAACACAAAGGAGCGATTACCTTCGGGGCGCACATTCCAGGATTGCGGCTGGCAGAAGGTGTCCAAGCTGGCTACGTTGTCACGTGACACGGCCGAAGCAAAGAGCTGGAAGCAAGAGTAGCGGCCATGGAGACCTTGCTCTCCTTCATCGTGACCTCGCCCCAAGCGCATGACCCCCGACACCGGAAGTCGAATGCCGTTGGGGAAGTCATCGTCTAGATCTTCTATGAGGTCTCCGTTGTGATATATCTGACGACAAGGAAGAGGAGTAAAGACTCAGTAGCAGCGTGTTATCTGTCATGCAGGTTACGCACGAAATCTTCGTTCAGCATTTCGATGCGCGTCACCTCGGGGTTTGGGGTTTGTAAGCACCAGCACGTGCAGCTTTCACGCTATTTTATACAAGACAGTTGGTGATGGTAGTAATAATAATGCATTCAAAAGAAGTACAACGGCAGGGCGTTTACCTGGATATTCCCGGTGCTGAACCTTCTGACGACCACCACGTGATTCCAGGTGTCAGCCTTGAGCATGTCGGAGATAGCCGTCACGCCCACAGAGACGCCGTACTCGTCCCAGAACGACACAAAGAACAGGCCCTCCATGACCGACAGCTTGATCACGTTACCTGAGGGACACCTGTAGCTTAGGATCGTTCCTTGAGGGTTGTCGCCGATCGGATACAGGTGCAAAGACAGGGACAGGTCCTGTGCAGGAAGAAAACGCGTGAAAAGAACGGAGACGGTTCAGGAGATACCAGAGACACAAACAGAGTAGCAGAAACGTGTTCTGTGGACGTGGCAAACGCGTAAAAAGAGAGGTCTTGTGGAATCATGATGCGTTAAATAAGACAGGCTTTATGTAAGTATGAAACACGCAAAAGAGGGAGGGGGATTCTGTATAGGTTTGCAAATATATACAGGAACAAGAACATGTCTTGCGGAGGTGCCAAACACGTGAACAAAAGTACAGGGACAGATTCAGCAGACGCAGCAAAGATGTAAAAAGAGACAGCAGAGACACAAAGCTTATGAAAGGACAAATACAGTCGGTGTATTTCAAGGAAATACACAACAGTATAAAGACAAATATTACTCGGAGGAAAGGGGAAAATATAAGGGGTTAACTTCTGCAAATCCAGGGGAGATTTTTAAAAATCACAAAATAGGAGAAGACGTGGTCCTCTTGAGACAGGGGCTATGTATGCAGTATTCAGGAAGTACGGGATAAGATAAAAACAATTCCCACACAGACAGGAACAAACATACGAATGGCAAGCAGCAAGCACAACAGAAGATCGTCACAGCATTGTCATGTAGCATTCATCACTCATATCCAAAACACACTTCAGAATCATGAATAGGAGAAGAAAATTGTAAATAAATAAATAAGAGAGAGAGTCCTGTCGGGCAATAATTTCCAATCTAAAAATAGCATAATAAAAGTTACTCGGAAGTTGATTTCTCCGGACAGGTGGACGTCCACGTAGGAGGTTGGGGAGCCAGTCAGCACGATGGCGTCGTAGGGCATGCCGGGACTGGGCGGCTGGAAGGCGAAGCACTGGCTAGCGTCCGGCAGGTGAGCGTCGAGCGCCTTCATGACCTCACGGTGCGCCGTGGTGTTGCCCAACGGCCACACGTAGTCGGGGACAGCCGCGCCGCCCTGGGCACCCGCCTTTCCTGTCACCCCCCTCGCCTCTGTAAAGCACAGAGACACAAGAGGGAGCGCATGGGCGTTGGGGCTTCTTTGTCTGAGTCGAAAAGAAGACTGAGGTTCTCATAAAACAGTGGAGTGGGGAGGCGGGGTAGCATGGGGTAGCGCTTGCTTGGCAGCGATACAGAGATTTCCCTGGGTACGGATACCGTGCACGGCGTACGTACTTTCTCTGTATATGGGACTGTACTGTTTACAGGGCTGCCAATCGAGGTTTTTCTCTCGGTAATTCGCTTGGCTCCTCGTTCCTCAGTCCCCCCCCCCAAACACCTGTATCATTCTCCGGTCTGCTACCTCTGGCAGGAGACAGGAATCGGGTGTTTGAGAAGGATGGGGAGAAACGGGAAGGTGGATGGACAGACGAAAGAGGAAAGGAGGAACACATGGAAGTAGGGTGGAGAAGAGGGAGGGAGAAACGAATGAGCGAAGGAATTCGAACAAAAGTTAGAAGGGATGGCAAGATGAAGGAACTGACTGGACTGGACTGGACTGGACTGGACTGGACTGGACTGGACTGGACTGGACTGGACTGGACTGGACGGACGGACGGACGGACTGACTGACTGACTGACTGACTGACTTATACACAGAAGTTCCAAAACTTACGAAATTTAGTAACAAATTTAGTAACAAATCTCAAAATTTAGTTACACCCCAAACCCATGTGACGTAGGTTCCTGTCACTCTAGAAGACAGTGTAACAGTTCATCACTTTCTTCTGTCGCTGTACTAGACAGTGTTACTGTTCATCACGTTCTTCTGTCGCTGTACTAGACAGTGTTACTGTTCATCACGTTCTTCTGTCGCTGTAGTTGACAGTGTTACTGTTCATCACGTTCTTTTGTCGCTGTAGTTGACAGTGTAACAGTTCATCACGTTCTTCTGTCGCTGTACTAGACAGTGTTACTGTTCA